>CM039140.1:21595877-21935928 GCA_022036555.1 Microstegium vimineum
AAGGTCCTATGAACGTTTTCAAGAAGGATCAATAGCCGATCCAAGCAGTCGGCTCTCAAAGCAGTTTTTAATGGGGAACCCAATTGATGGCAACGAAGGAAAGTTGGGACGTGGCTTTATGTCGACCGATAAGTTAGAAGAAATAAATGTTGGTGATGATGTCAAACCAAGGCCGATGTATATCAGTGCAAATTTAAACCCAGAATATAGATCGAGATTGATAGACCTTCTGAAAGAATTCAAGGATTGTTTTGCTTGGGATTACACGGAGATGCTCAGGCTGGATCGTTCTATTGTTGAGCATCGATTGCCGATTAAGCCTGGATATCGTCCTTACAAACAACCTCGGAAAATTTTCAAAGAAGAGGTACTGGCCGATGTGAAAAAAGAAGTTGAAAGATTATTAGAAGCAAATTTCATTCGGCCATGCAGATATGCAGAGTGGATTTCAAGCATAGTTCTGGTATACAAAAAGAATGGAAAGATGAGGGTCTGCATTGACTTTAGGGATCTCAATAAAGCTACACCAATGGATAGTTACCCAATGCTGGTTGCCGATTTACTTGTCGTTGCAGCAGCTGGTTATGAAGTCATCAGCTTTATGGATGGTAATGCTGGCTATAACCAAATATTTATGGCAATAGAAGATATTTCAAATACAGCCTTCAGATGTCCTGGTCATATTGGTTTGTTTGAGTGGGTTGTCATGACTTTTGGTTTAAAGAATGCTGGTGCAACTAATCAGAGAGCCATGAACTTTATTTTCCACGAGTTTATCGGCAAAATTGTGGAGATCTATATTGATGATGTGGTGGATAAGTCTAGAGATCACATGAGACATTTAGCCGATTTAAGAAATACTTTGGAGTGCACTAGGAAGCATGGTTTAAAGATGAACCCAAAAAAGTGTGCCTTCGGGTCTCGGCTGGTGAGTTTTTAGGGTTCTTGGTCCATAAAGTCGGTAAGAAGAGCATGGTAGCAATAGACAAAGTTATCCCTCCTACTAATCTCACAGAGTTGCAATCATTGCTTGGCAAGATTAATTTTGTAAGAAGATTCATATCTAATTTGTCAAGGTGTTGTCATTCTCTCCATTGTTGAAGCTTAAAAAGGATCAAGAATTCGTATGGGGTGACGTACATCAGAAGGCTTTTGATGAGATCAAAGAATATATGAAGGCACCACCTGTGTTGGTACCTCCACAGCTTGATAAGCCTTTTAAGTTGTACGTGGCGGCCAATAGCCTGACGATAGGATCGGCTCTCATGCAGGAGTTTGGGGGAAAAGAAAGAGTAATAGCTTACCTTAGCCAAAATCTGCTAGATCTAGAGACAAGGTATTCGTCTATGGAGAAGCTTTGCTTATGTGTGTATTACTCGTGTACCAAGTTTCGGCACTATTTGTTAAATGCCGAATGCGTGATAGTTTCTGAGTTTGATGTAGTAAAACATATGTTATTAATGCCAATTTTGAATGGAAGGATTGGCAAGTGGATTTTAGCTTTATCAGAGTTTGACCTAAGGTACGAATCGACAAAGGCAGTAAAGGGTCAAATTATTGCTGATTTTATTAGCCAACATCGTGATCCTTCTGCTAATATGATAACTGTTGCACCTTGCACTTTATTTTTTGATGGTTCATCTTGTAGCAGAGGTGGTGGTGCTGGTATTCTCTTGATTTCCCCACGAGGGACAATTTTTAAGTATGCCATTCCTATTGAATTCTATGTTACCAACAATCAAGCAGAGTATGTAGCATTGCTTAGAGGGCTTCGGCTTCTTGTTGACATAAAGGTTGTTGCTGTTGAGATCTTCGGAGACTCTGAGTTGGTAGTTAATCAACTAGTCGGCCAATATGAATGCAAGAGTGATATATTAAGAGAATATTATGAAGAATGCCGAGAACTTTTGAAGAATTTCCAGGTAGTGACCTTGCATCATATTCCTAGGAGGCATAATGAAGAAGCAAATAAACTGGCTCAAACTGCTTCGGGATACCGAGAGGATCAAGAGGTCAATGCTTTGGATGAGAATTGGGCAGTTGATGACTAGAGAAAGGAAGTTACCGATTACTTGAAAAATCCATCACAAAGGGTTTCCCGAAAGCTCAGGTACAAAGCTATCAAGTTTGTGCTCCTTGATGACCAGTTATACTATAAATCCATAGATGGAGTACTCCTCAAATGTTTGAGTCAAGAAGAGGCCAGAAAGCTGATGTATGAGGTGCATGAAGGGATATGTGGTGCACATCAATCGGCTTACCGAATGAAGTGGATAATTACAAGGGATGTCAAGATTGTCAGAGGTTCGGTAATATTCAAAGAGCTCCAGCATCGGCTATGAACCCAATTATCAAGCCTTGGCCGTTTAGAGGATGGGGCATAGATTTGATTGGTCAAATTCATCCTCCTTCTAGCAAAGGACATAAGTTTGTGCTATTGGCTACATATTATTTTACAAAGTGGGTTGAAGCTATCCCTTTGAAGAAGGTTGCATCAGAGAACATGGTCAATTTTGTTAAAGAGCGTATAAGTTACAGGTTTGGGATTCCTCAGAATATAACAACAGATCAAGGGACTCAGTTCACTTCATCTAAATTTTGTGATTTTGTTGAAGAGATGAGAATCAAATTATACAATTCTTCTCCTTATTATGCACAAGCTAATGGCCAAGCTGAAGCATCAAATAAGATAATGATCAAAATTATTCAAAAGAAGATTGATGAAAAACCGAAGAAGTGGCATTTGGTTCTTAATGAAGCATTATGGGCTTACCGAATGGCTTGTCATGGGTCTACTCAGGCGTCTCCCTATGAGTTGGTTTATGGGCATCATGATGTGCTACCGTGGGAGTTGCAATCAAGCTCTAGGCGAGTTACATTGCAAAATGATTTGAAGAAACAAGATTATAAAGACCTGATGATGGATGAATTGGAGGATTTACATTTGGTTCATCTTAAGGCATTGGAGAATATTGAGAAGAATAAATTACATGTTGCCAAGTATTACAACAAAATGGTCAAAGAGAAGCAATTCGCAGAAGGAGATTTAGTTTGGAAAACTATACTGGCGATTGGAACAAAATATAAAGCATTCGGCAAATGGTCTCCAAACTGGGAAGGACCTTTTCGGATAGTGAGATGTGCGCCTGGCAATGCATATATAATAAAAAACAAGTTGGGAGAAGAGTTTACTAGAGCTATTAATGGAAGATTTCTTAAGAAGTTTCATCCCAGTGTTGAAGTTGGTGCATGAACAGACTTAAGGAATTTTGTGTGCAAAATAGCCGATGTCAAAGCATCACCTTTAGCCGAAAAAAAATTACTCTAAGGACTTGGAGAATAGCCGACATGGTATGTGTCACCTTTAGAGCAAAAATTTTAAACACAATCAAGGCGGTGTCATACAGATTCAAGCAACAGTCGTCAGATTTATCATTCTCAGAAAGATCCATGACAGAAGAAACAAATGGAAACCACAGATTATATTTCACAGGATAAGTGGTTCTTTACAAAGAGTCCCTAATTACAAACTACTCCTCAAACAGCCTGTTGAGGACAGATTGGGCATTTGTGGCTTGCGCAAGGACGTTTGCATGATCTTCATAGCTATCCAGAAGATCATCAATGCCCTCGACGTCTTCTGGGGGCACGCTACCATGGAAGCCGGTCGGCATGAAGGAAAGGTCTTCATTGGTCTGGGTGGACATGGCCGCCAGCCCCAAGGCTACCTCGTGGTGCACACCTTGGATGACGGCCTGATCTATGTGACCATCCGCATCGTCAAGGCGTGCCTCAGTGGTTTCTCCCTGGGCGTTCACCTTGTCCGCAATTTTTGTTCGCCACGATCTTCAGGTGTTCGACCTCTGCAGAGAGCGCTAAAAAGATGGAACACCAATCGGGTGAGCAGATGAGTCAGAGGAAGGGAAGAATGAAGTGGATTCATTTGCACTGACCGGTGATGGCATTGCAGAACTGTTTCTGCTGGTTCTCCCACTCGAGTTGGTTGATGCTGTATTGCTTGGAGATCTTCTCCAACTCTCCTCGGGCCTCATCCCTTTCTCCCTTGAAGGTAACTGCCTTTGTGTGGGTGTAGGGGACGTCCATGGCACCTGAATCCAAATCCCAATGTTGGGAGTCGTAGGAGCCCGAAGAACCGGATGATGGTGTCCCCGGTTTGTCCGCTGTCGCCGAATGGAGGGGAATGCTATAGCGGGAGGAGATCACCCTGATCCTGATGAGTAAGAACAAAAGTCAGGGTTAGAGAGATGAACAAAGAGCAAAACTACAAGGGGGCAAGAAGCCGATTCTCACCCACGCTGCCGATTGCGCCATGCTCGGCTCCCTTCGGCTTCCCCTTCGGTAGGGCACTTGCCACAGTTGTCGCCTCCCGCCATTGCCGCTGTACAGGCTAGGGTTTCCTCTGGACTGATGTAGGCGGAGAAAGTGGAGAGACGGAGACAAAAGTGTTTGACTAGAACTGTTGATAGGGGTAGAATAAGGAAAGTTTATTTATAAGCCGAGAAGGGATACCAAACCACGAGTTAGGGTTTTCCCACTCGGATGGGCCGTTTCTGGTCTGAGCCAGGCTCGGGTAAATCAAGAGTCAGTCGGCTATTCCCTAAAATCGAGAAGGCAGGAACAATCAGCTATTTCTTTGGTTCAGAAAGCTAAATGTAGTCAGCTATATTCTAATTGGGGGAATGAAAAGCTGATTACATTATCAAATAAACAGAAGTATATAGGAGTAAAGACAGAAATATCCGATTGTTTGGAAATAGAATATGTCATGGTTAAACTATTACAAATCCATGTTTTTACTAAGAAGCTGGTTGATAGCATCTAAAGCATCATCTCTGATTCGGTCGACATTACTCAGCACCCTTTGGTCTTCATCCTCAGAGCTTTGAATGTTAGACAACTTTTCCTTAAACTGTTGGTCTTCTTTAAGGACAGATGACATCTTGGATGAAGTTGCCTCTATGGAGTTTGGCAGATCTGCTATCTTGGCTTTGTGAGATTGAATTTTGGTATTCAGTTCGGCTAACTGAGCCTCTAGCCTGATTTTCTCATCCTCCATAGATTTTAGCTCGGGCTCCAAGGTGGCCAGTGAATTCTTAGCAGATTGAATTTGGGAATGCAAGGCTTTGGCTTCTTGCTTCTTTAGAGACCTATTGTTCTACAAGACAATCCTAGAGGCTATATTTTTGCTTGCCCTTTTCACCACAACAAAGTAATCATCAAGATGAGCTACAGACTCCAGAGAAGCCTTGAGGATAGGTGGAAGATCTTGGTTGATAAGCTCAAGGAGATCTTTCATCTGATCTGAATCTTGGACCAGAATGTTGATGTCCTTGTTCAGCAGATTAGCTATATCATTCAGTCGAGCTTGATTTTCCGTTGACAAGGTCTGCTGAGAGGTAGCTTCTTCACCTTTTTCACTGATGAAATCCTCAATAGTGAAAGAATAGCTGGCAGTCGGCTTGGTAGTCATCTTAAAAAAAAAAAAAAAAGAAGTGTTAGCCGACTAGAAGAGCATACTAAAGGAATAGTTTGAGGCAAAATATTACTTGCTGTCTTGGTTGATCCTCAAAATGGGTAGTGTCATGCTCTGTTCGAGGGCTTAGCTAAATATTCAAAAGTGGTGAGTCTAGAACTGGACCAGAGGAGGTTTCTCCCACCAAATCTTCTAGAATTTTATCTGTTTCCAATGGTACGGATGATAAGGAACAGGAGATAGATATCATGAAGGAGGTGATTAGCCGAATGATGTTACCAATGTGATCAGCAGCTTCATGAGCTTCTGTGTTTTCAGCTTCGTGAGCTTTAGCATCTTCAGTTTCATGGGTCTCTGCATCCTCAGTACAAGCTTGAGGAGGGATTTCCACTGTTGTTGAGGCATTGCTTGATCCTGGGATGTCAACATGTGGCTGCAATAGAAATGATTAAGATAAAATGGTCAGAGTTATTGTTGAATGAGTTTATTGCCGAATGAGAGATTCATACCTTGGGAGACCGCTTGACTGTTTTGGATCTTACTCTTCTAAACACATGAACATTTTCAAGTGTCTTCCTTTTGCCTTCTCCTCCTAAAGATGCAGTAGCCAAGATTGCAGGAATCTTCATGAAGATTGCTAGGGTTGGAGCATTAAAACCCAATGCAGGATTGGGCCCAGCTAAATAGTACTGGACTGCTTTGTTAGGATAAGTTGGCTCGAAGTACTGTGCATAGCCAAATGTTAAAATGAGAAAGAGGTGAATTCAAAGGCAGAAAGTAACAAATATGATGAAATTACCTCACTATCAGAAGCAAATTGGGGCTGCAGATCTTCGCATAGAGGATGCACTGGTATGTTGAAGATATGATTGTGCCACTCTTGCCATCAGGAAGCGAAAAGAGAGTGAGCAACATATACTATCCCAAATGGAGAGGGTTCATATGTTGGCAGGTCTAATCCAAGCTCAAAGACTTTCTTAGCTTCTATTTCAGTTGTGATCAGTTCCTTGTATCTTATGGTCATTGAGAAGAAAGGTCTTGGGGGCAACTGTCCACATCCTAATTGCCTGGAGGCCAAGTTGAGGTTGTAGAATTCATAGGTAGGTTGCACTAACCTCCCATGGTGAAATTCGGCTGGCAAAATGCAAGGTTTGATAAAAGAGTTGAAGATCTCTGTGGCTATCTTATCAGAACAGTTGGTTTCATAGCTAAATTTGCAAGGGAGGGTTAGACTTTCATTTTCTCTATAAGGGAGCCAAAGCACATTGTCAAAGCCCTTGAAAAATAATTTGAAGAGATGCCCAATGTCCATGTCGATGCTGATAGAAGATGTTGCTTCCCCATAAGTTTGATAGCTCTTAGTTTTTGCCGTGCTGCCTTCGGCATAGTTGACTGAAGGGAAATTCATGTTATGGAGGGGGACAGAGACTATCTGGTGCATGTACAGTTGCAGCTTGTTAACACCGTTTTTCAGCACGTGTCAAATGAGCTAAGGCTTGACTAGTCAATGGCCGTTTTCTATCGGCATCGGGAAATCATGAGTCAGTATTGCCGATGAGAATGCTGCGAAAATACTAAGTGTATTGCCGATGGAGGTTGGGTCCTTGCCGACAAAGGCTAATTGGTGAAGCCGAGTAGCTTAAGTTAAATGTCGATTGCCGATGAGGGGACATTGCCGATTGCCGATGAGGAGACATTGCCGATTGCCGATGAAGGGTGGTTGCCGATTGCTGATAGGGTTTGATTGGTGAAGACAGTTACCAGTACAAGTGACCGATCGGGAAATATTGCCGATGTCGATGGGCATGGGGTGCCGATGAGTGCAGGATGACTTAGCGCTTGATATCAGCAGGAGGCTGCCGGTGGTCAAAGAAGGAAGTCGCGGATTGAAGGGCTCTGCCGATGGAAAGTTTCTATCGAAGAAAGGCATAAGGAAACTAGTAATTTTGTACCAGTATTATTATAGTAGTTTGAGTCCAGCTCTTGCATGAGTCATTTATTTTCCTTTAAAATAGGCATGTTTGTTTAGGAAAATAAATATTGTTATCCGGGTCCTACGCGAGTCAGTTTCTTTAAAATTAGGAGTTTGTTTTAGGAAGGATACGTGTCGTGTCTTTGTACAACTCTCCATGTGGGAGTATAAATATGTGCCCGAGGGCTACAAAAAGAACAATGAATCCAATATCAAACAAACCAATTTTACTCTTATTCTACTTTTATCGCAATTTACCCTTTATCGCATTAGTTATAGTTTATCAACGAGTTCTTCAAGCTTCGACGGGCTGCATCACCCTGATCTCCATCAAATCCTTGCAAGTTCCGCGTGGTAGTACCTCTGAGCCTTGGCATCCGGGCGCATCCCTGTTGCCTCGTTCAGCTCTGCTCTAGTTATCCTGATCAAGCCTCAATCTCAGCATCCGGGCGCATCGCCGTTGTCTAGATTGAATCTTGTTCTAGTTATCGTCCTTGTCGATTAACTGGTCAAATCGACTGGCACGCCTCCGGATATCGAATTTCGGGTATAAGCCCGAGGTGTTCGCAGATCCTGACGCTTTTTGTGTCAACACCTCTTTTGGCACACCCGGTGGGACCCGATTATACAAATCTACACATCTATCATGGGTGATACTGCCGACGTTAACCAGAGGAATGTTATTGAAGTCTCTGAGGCCGATCTGAAAGATGATCAGAAGTGGGCCATGGAGCGGGCTATGGAGGAATACAAGCAGTTATATCTCAAATCCTTCAGCCTCAGCAGGAGCAGCGAAGCAATCCAGAAGCAAGATCTGCCATTGCCACGGCAGGTCACATACGACGCCAATCCTGGTAAGCTACAAGAGATGGTTAATGCTGCTGTAATTCAAGCATTAATTAGCCACTCCAACGTGCTGTCCAATACTGTCTACAATGTTGTTACACAATCATTCAAAGAAGGGCATGCACCGCAATATGTTGGTCCAGCGTACCATCAACCTAGATTGGCATCTATAAACCCATCGGTAGCCCCAATGACGTCTTCCACCCCTGTGGAACCGTCTGCCGATGCGGCTACATCACCAAGACTGAACCCTGGCAGCGTCACCAAGCTCAACACAAATCCAGCGGCGTCGGCAATTTCAGGACCAGCCCCTGCTAACTGGTGGGGATACGGTATGCCTCCGAATCTATATGCTGGTTCTAATCTAGTGCAGGGAGACAGTTCAGCTTGGAGGAACTCTCTGGCATCGGCAACGCAGTCACAGCCGATGGCCCCTATGATGCACAACTCTGCGCCTTCTCCAACTGTGCAAATGCCATCAGAAGATCTTCTAGTAATCCCTAAAGTACCTCTGATGCCACCATCGACAAGGTCTGTGCCGATGCAACACATTATGACAGCTGGCAGTCAACCTCTAGTGGCAAATTCTCAAGCTGGGGTGCTAGTTCCCCAAGGTAATCTGGTGATTGACTGCTCCAGAATACAACAGCCACATGCTCCAGTCAGCTATCACCCATCGGTAAGCTATATACCGATGATTCATAATCCTGGATGGGTCAACCAGCCGCCAGCTCAATAGTCTGGCGTGTCGATGCATCATTATGGAGGCCCAACGTACACTCAGAGCGGACCATCGGTACAACAACCGATGAATACAATGAATCAACCTAATCTGCTAAGTGTGCAGAACTATCCATCGGCAAACCAACCGATGCATAGTGCTTAGATGACTGGTGCTGCGCCCGTGACGACTCCGCATCATCTTCAAGAGGCGCATCAGCCGGCTCCACCAGTCAACAATCAGCCAATGAGTCAGCAAGAGCAGAATGCATATTGGGCCGATAAGATCGCCGAAGTTATGAAAGAACAGTTCGGCATTAAACCCAAGGTGAATACATACTCTTATCGGACCCCGTACCATCCGGCTTATGACTTGATTCCTCTTCCAAATCGGTACAAAGTGCCCGATTTTACCAAGTTCTCCGACCAAGACGACACATCAACAATGGAGCACATCAACCGCTTCATTATCTAGTGTGGAGAAGCTGCCAGCAGGGAGGAGTTAAGGGTGAGATTGTTCTCTTCGTCACTGTCTGGATCGGCATTTACATGGTTCATAACACTGCCTCCAAACTCTGTAATCACATGGGCCGATCTAGAGAGGCAATTTCACAAGTACTTCTTCGCTGGCATGCATGAGAAAAAGCTTACCGATTTGGTCAAAATGAGGCAACGTAACGATGAATCGGTAGAAAGCTTTGTTCAGAGGCTACGGGACGTGAAGAAAAAGTGCTACAGTCTGGTGCTTGATGATCGGCAACTGGCAGATTTGGCCTTTCAAGGATTATTGCCGCACATCAAGGACAGGTATGCGTCCCAAGAATTTGAAAGCCTAAGTCATCTGGTGCAGAGGGTTGCCGATCAAGATATCAAAACCTTCGCACCCAGGAAGACTTGGAACAAGAAGGTGACCTTCATCGGGAAAGAAGAAGACTCCGGGTCAGATGAAGAGCTGAGCATCGATGCGGCCGAATGGGTGAAGGATAAGAATCCTGTGTCTTGTCCGTTCGGTCAAAAGGAGACCGAGAGTGTTGACACAAAAGCGTCAGATCTGTGAACACCTCGGGCTATTACCCAAAGCTCGATGTCGAGGGCGTGCTAGTCGATTTGACCAATCAATCGACAAGGATGATAACTATGACAAACTGAACGAGACGACAACGATGCGCCCGGACGTCAAGGCTCAGATTGATCACGGATAACTAGAGCAGAGCTAGACGAGGCAAACAGCGATGCGCCCGGACTGCCAAAGCCTAGGGGTACTCCCAAGCGGAACTAACAAGGATTTTGACGGAGATCAAGATGATGCAGCCCGTCGAAAGCTTGAAGAACTCGTTAAAGCTATAACTAATGCATAATAAGGGTAAATTGCGATAAAAGGTAGAATAAGATAAAATTGGTTTGGTTTGAATTGGATTGATTGTTTTTTCCATAGCCCTCGGGCACATATTTATACTCCCGCATGGAGAGTTGTACAGAGACACGACACGTATCCTTCCTAAAACAAACTCCTACTTTAAAGGAAACTGACTCACGCAGGAGCCGGATAACAATATTTATCTCCTAAACAAACACACCTATTTTAAAGGAAAATAAACGACCCATGCAAGAGTTGGACTCAAACTACTATAATAATACTGGTACAAAACACCAGTTTCTTTATACTCTTCCTCGATGGAAGCCTTCCATCGGCAGATCCCTGCAACTTCCTCCTTTGGCCACATGTAGTCTTCTGCTGCCACCAAGTGCTAAATCACACCCATCGGCATCGGCAATACTTTCCTGATCGGCAATCGGCAACATCTCCTCGTCGGCAACCAGCAATGAACCCTTATCAGCAATCGGCAACTATCTTCCATCGGCAATCGGCAACGATCTTCCATCGGCAATCGGCAACGAGCCCTTGTCGGCAATCGGCCACGAGTCCTTATCGGCAATCGGCAATGACCCTTCATCGGCAGTTAGCAATGACCCCTCATCGGCAATTGGCAAGGACTCTTCATTGGCAATCAGCAATACTATCGGCAACCAGCAATTTCACAGCTTAAGCTTTTCACCAATTAACCTTTGTCGGCAAGAACCATCTAGTTTCCATCGGTAGCACACTTGGCCTTCCTGCGACACCCCTATCGGCAATATTGGCTCATACTTTACCGATGCCGATGGTAAACGGCTGCTGACCAGTCATACCTTAGCTCATTTGACACGTGCTGAAAAACGGTGTCAACACATGCCCCCCAGTTTCGGGATGTATAATATTTTACGTGCCGAAATTCTCTCCACTGTAGCCGTTGTTGTAGCTGTTGCTGTAGCCGTTACTTCCGAGATAGATGTGCAATTTCCTCGATCTTCGTGTGTGGAACTGCAATTTTAATAATAAAATTCCTCGATTGTAGCACAAACAGTTGCAGACCACCTCGATCACGCGCGTATCTACCGCGGGCTTCTCCATATTCCTGCGCAATGTGAAACAGAACCCCAAAATACCCCTGAGCAGGCTTATAAAAAGTTACTGGGGTCCACACTACTTTTCACCCTGAGTCCACTTTCACTTTTATCTCCTTGCCATCGTCTTCAACCTCCAGCCTCCGAAGAACACGAACTCGAGCAACAGTACTCTTCGCAATCCAAGGACGAACTGCAAGCATTCCCTCGACTCCGATGGCAATCCAAGTTGACATCCCTAAGGTGATACCTATTTCCTTCCCAATCCAACCTTCTGCTGATACTTTTTCCCGCACAAATCTGGATTTACCCTTGTTCCTTCTCTGATTTTTCCTCTTCTTTCTTTCGAACTCTAGGAGCTATACAACAAAGTAGTGATTCCACTTATTGGTTCCACCTTTAGCTGTTTAGGCCCCATGGGCAATCCGGATCCCAGTTACATAATCAACGCAGAAACCAACCGAATCCCCTTCAGATCTGAATGTTTCAGTTTAGGACTGTGGAAGGATGTTTTCCGATCATGGCCCAAGCCCACTAAGGGATGGAAAAATTGGTATCTTAGGGTTGCCAGGGCGCAACAAGTCTACTGTCAAGAGCATAGCTTGGACTAATGTATCAGGCTTTCCATTGCCAATATAGAGAAGAACGAGAACATGTTGATAGCTGCTTCTTACTTTTGGTCAGACACCTTGAATGCCTTCTTATTCCGACATGGACCAGCCACCCCCACTCTTGTCGATGTCCACATGCTGACTGGCCTAGACATCTCCTCTGCGGACACCTTCTCCTTATTCAATAGGAAAGCTGAGCACAGAGTAAATACTCGGAACATCGGCAGTTGGACGGGTTACATTCAGGAATACCAGAAAACGGGATCAGTAAACCAGAGAGAGCATGCCACTTTCCTGAACATGTGGCTAGACAAATTCATCTTCTGCGGTAGGGTAGTTGGACCTGCTACCATGTACCTCCCAGCAGCTGAGCTGCTTGCCGATGGGACAAGGCTTCCCTTGGGCAGATATTTCCTAGGATCGGTATATCGTCTCCTCCACCAAGTATCCCAGAAGTTACTGCTAGGTGAGCACATCGGCAATCTTGGAGGCCCCTAGTGGTTTATCAACATGTGGCTGTATGCACATATGCAGAAAGCGCTCCAGCTTGACTTGTTCGCTCAACGATTCCCGAGAGATATACCAGAAGACCAATAGTGCGAGGAGGATGAATCGGCAACTCGCCCTCCACTCAACTTTGGAGAGGCCACTATTGTGCTGCCAGGGACCAATGCCGATGCAGAGCAATTCAGTCTCTTCTTTCAGAAGTTTTACAATGGAATTCCTGCCATAGAACGGCTCTGGTGGCCATATGCCGATGTAGATAACCAGTTCCCATTGCTATTTAATCTTACTGATGGGAATGTACCTAAAAACCAGATAATGATGAAGGCCAGCATCACTCCTCGAGCTATCCCAGTGAACATATTTGGATCGGGAAAGAACGCCCCTCCATCATTTGAGTTTTATTACCCATCGGTAGCGGCAAGACAACTGACGTTCGGCCAACTGCCGATCAAGCTTTGTTACTCCAAGGTAGTACAGCCCAGGCAGACATTCTCCGGTGCTCTGGATTGGAACAAGGTTGTCAACCTTCCCGCCGATGCCGATGTATCAGACCTTGACTTGTCCTCCTGGTCACCAACCTCTTTTATCACAAACGAGTACAAGTCTTGGTGGCAAGAATGGAGGTGTCAACTGTTCGCCAAATCATCGCACTACTATCGGCACATGATCGATGCCGATCATATCATCCCCGATGACGCAGTAAGTCTTCATTCCGATGCATTCCTTGCTTTTATCTTCGTCATCGGTATCTAACCTTTTTGCGTTTGACAGGTTGATGACCTGATTCCTCCAATGAGCAAGTGCGGCAAGCCCTTCAAGCTTCGAATAATGAGTCCCGTATCACTCATCGGCCATAAGGCTCCCTCGTTAGCTGCCTTCATCCCACGACAGGTACCTACACCGACACCTGCAAAAGCCAAGGCTACATCGGCCGCTGCTGCTGCCCTGACGCGGGTGTTTGCAGTAAACTCATCTTCACTCACACCGATTATATACTGTTTAATCGGCAACATTTACTTCATATAACTTGCATTGAATATTTTCAGGCTATGAGGTCATCGGCAACTGCCCTAAGCAAACAAGCACCTCCAAGTTCGGCTGCCGATGCCCCCCAGTCCTCGTCTAAACGGGCTGGATCTCCTGCTGCTACGCCAAGGAAGAAGAGACGCTTGAGGCTGGCTAGCCCATCTTCGTCATCGGCACGAGTTGAGCCACCAACTGCCGGTATGTCATCGGCAGAAAATCCATCGGCTCCTATCCCAGATCAGCCGATGGACGACGTCATCGGTCAGGAAACAATTCCATCCGCTGCAGCGGCAGAGGTGGAATCGGCATTGACACCATCAGCTGAAACTCCCAACGAGGAAACCCCCATACTGGCGGTGGTGGCATCGGCATCGGCACCATCAGCCGATGTACCTGATGAGGCGGCTGTACCTTCAGCAGCCGAAACAACATTATCGGCGCCGTCAGCCGAAGTTGCTGATGAGACAGCTCCGCTCGTCGTAGCGGCGGAGGTAATATCGACATCGGTACCAACCGAAAATCCCGATGAAAGAGTGGCATCACTGCCACAACCAAGTATCACGCCGGAAGCAACACCAACGACAACACCACCATCACCAACGGTGTCGACTGCTCCTATGGCAGAAGCTCAGTCATCGGCAACCGCTACCGATGTTCAAGACGAGGCAGGGCCTTCTAATATGCCAAGTCCTGGGCAAGAAATCCGCTTCAAGATGGTAAGTTAATCACTTGAAAATTCTAGTATACACTTTCGATCGGCATATTTTAACCCTTCTGTGTTCAGGCCCAAGACTCTCCAGATAGTCTTTTCTCCTTCAGCCTCAACCCACAGGATGAAGACAGACGCCAAGACCCCCTCCAAGCAGACAACCTATTTTCCTTTTCGGTTGACATACCCGATGATGAAGAGGAAGAGAGCTCTGCCCCAGCTCTACCGGCAGAGATCAAGACCAAGCTCGAGGCACTGCTTTCCTTGCTGCTACAAGACACATCCCAACTCGTCCAGGATTCATCGACGCCAAGGATTATATTCAAAGATATCCAAAGCCATCTTTCCGCCGATGCAGCAGAAACCCTCCTCCAGGCAGCTTCTATCGACATCAAACAGATCCAATACCAGAGGCTTATTTGTCGCATTGCCGATAGAGCGGCCCAAGCCAAGAGCGAAGGAGAGAAGCTCAAATTCAAACACCTTGCCAATGAGAAGCATAGAAGCATCGGTCAAGCAAAAGTTTCCATCGGCAACCTGGACCAAGAAATCTCTCGACTGTCGGCAAGGAAGCAGGAGCTACTGGTGGAGCTACACAAGGTTGAGGGGGATCTGACTGCAGCCAACCAGCAGAAAACTCAACTATCCGACTCCATCAAGGTTCTGCAGCAAGAAAGGGACCAGCACGCTCGACAGGCCATACTGTGGAAGAAGAAGATCAAGCCGGTCGAGGGTTCTGCCGATGCCGACGCCAAGGAGATGGACGACATAGAGCAAATCCGCCTGCGTGCGATATCAGTTATCCACTCCCCGCTGTAATGTCTGTTGTATCGGCAAAATTGTAACCTGATACTTGATTTTGACTTGTAATATAATGCTAGTTTGTTTTTACCGATGTTTTATATTTTCCCTTTCCTTGGCACCCAAACGAGCACGTCATGTGTCAACTCCTTCGAGAGTTTCTGTATGCTTTGCTGGAGGCAGACTGTCTTACCCGATAGAAACTTGATTAGGAAAACGCTCCAGGCCTAGAATTCAATCCTGATCGGTAAAATCAATCTCCACGCTAGAGTGCCATCGGCAAATTTGTTCACCCGGTCATCGGCAATCATCACTGATACCATAATTCATCAAACCGGCTAAAATCCTGAGTAATTCCAACTTTTAACAGACCCTGATACTTAGCCTGATTGCAACAATAATCGGTAACGAAGCTCCATGCTCCCATCGGGTCAGAATTAGAACAATGCCGATAGACCCACCAAAGAGCACGAAAAGTAACTCCCAGAACGCGCGCACCGCACACTTAGTCATCGCCAGCACGGCAGAATCATTCTTACAACCATCTTCTGGCAGTTGACGAACCTATCGGCAGTACAGCGTCCCATACACAAACCATCGGTAGGTGTCTCCAAGTATAATAATCGAAATCGCCAATTTGCCGATTGCAGCCCCCAAGCCCGCAGGTCCAAGATTGACTTTGATTAGACCATCGACACAATATTACTGTCTACCGATGGATCTCCATCCTTGCGTTTTGGCCTCCACTGCTTCTCCCTTGAGAGCTCTGCATCACCGTACAAGTCATTGTGGCGTTGGCGCTGAATTGTTCTTTTCTAGGTTTTTGTTAAACCCTTAGGGCACCACTGAGAGAGTTTGGTTTTCCAGATAGGCTGGTGCTGCCTTTCATTACTTACATCGACATCTCTTCCGATGTTTGAATTTCTGGAGAGCACTTCTTCATCGGGTGTTTTTGTTTTGATCTGCTCCTTGTGCTCCCCTTGATCAACCTACCTGCCAAGCCTGCTATGGGCATCAAGCTTGCCCCCCAGTTGATTACGTACCGATCTCCTCTCTCTGAGCGGCTCGGCGCGCCTAGATGCCCGATCATCCAAACAAGACTTCCCTGACTGATCGGCAGCGTGATACTTGTTGCATTCAGGACAGTCATCGGCAGTGGGTAGCTTAATGCCTTCTTCCCAACAGTAAATGAAGAAGGGACACCTCCAATGATTTTTTCGACGAAGCCACTCCCGACGTTCTTTCTCTTTCTGCCGATACCGTTCATCTCGTGATCGCCGATAGTCCCGCCTTGGTAGCTTGTGTGCGATTACTATGCCAGGAGCCCTGCTGACACAAACACCTTTATCGGCAATTCTCTTGCCTTTCCTGTCATCGGCAAACTTTCCGATGTCTCGCTCGGCCACCTGATGATCAGGATCCACCGATGCACTCTTTCTAGCAGCGTCCGATGTCAGCACCTTAGTTTTTCCACCGGCTTCCACCATATTATTTAGAAACGGGCGCTGATCAATTTCCATCGGTTCTTGGACTTTAGGACTTTCAAATTGGATCCGTCCAAAGTTAATTTCTGACTGGAGCTGCTGCCTGAACACTTTGCAGTCGTCGGTACTGTGAGAAGTTGTATTGTGCCACTTGCAGTACTTGGTATCATTGAGCTCCTCGGCCGATGGAATTACCTGATTAGGGGCTAGCTTAATTCGCCCTTCCTGAAGCAATAAGTCAAATATCCCATCGACCTTCGTGACATCGAAGGTGAACTTTCCAGCCCTGTTCTGGCTGAGCGCACGTGGCATCGGCTCCCCATCGTTTACCCATTCAACAGTACCGATGTCCATCTCGTCAAATGGTTCAACATCCTGATCGGCGTTCGTGATATCAAAAGTGAATGTTTCCAACTCAGCAATGTCGAGGCCTAGATCTTCGTCCAGCTCTGAATGTTCTACCTTGGTCGAAAACACCTTTGTATCTTGCCGATGTGCAGATTCGTTCTCTGGTGGGATAGATGGACGGGCTCCTTCATGTTTCCGTGGTGAGTAAGTCGGAGCAATCGACACATCAGCAGCATCAAGCATCGGCTGCCTAACCGATGAGCAATCCTGGACGCCTACTGTCTGAGTAGATTGGTGCATCTCTCCAGGTCTTTGCATTAAGCAGGCCGGAACGATCGGCTCATCGGCAGTACCAACCTGTTGAATACTGAGCATCGGTTGATTGACCGATGGGCCACTCTGGATGTCCACTAGTTGATGTACTTCATATCCCTGTGGCGAGCAAATCGGGCAACCGATATATCAGTAACACCAATCGGCTCAGTGTTGTTCATCGTCTGATTAACCGATGAGCAATTCTGGATGCCAGCCGGCTGAGTATGCTGAACTATCTCTTCAGATCCTGTCATCGAAGCACTTGGGATGATTGGCGCATGCACAGCACTAGTCATAATAACACCGTGCATCGGCTGTGTTGCCGATGAGCAATTTTGCACCATCGCTAGCTTGTGCTGTGGCGTTATATCTATTGCATTCATCGGTTGTTGTACCGATGTCCCATCGTATACCCTTCCTTGCGAGTACTGCGATGTAGTATTCATCGGCTGATATACCGATACTTCATTCTGAAGACTTGCCGGATGATACTGTAGAGTTCTTGCCACTTGGCGCCCAGGCAGTGCAACTTGTTGCTGGTTGATCCAACCGGCATGAGATGTCATCGGCATATGATTTCCCGATGGCTGACAACCATCTGACTCTTGCAACCCTTGTACCTTCAGATGATAGCGCTGGTCTGCAAGTACCATAGGCTGAGCAACTATTGCCGATGCAGGCTGACCGATATTCGACACGCTTTGCGTCGGCCAAGACTCCACCATTGGTTGGTCGCCAGCTGACATTTGCCGTCCCTGTACCCTCGAATGATCACCTTGACCTGCGGACACTACCACTTGAGCAGTTATCACCGATGCAGATTGATTGGCAATCGGTACACCTGGTTGCATCGGCCAAGCAGCCCCCGGTGACTGATATCCAGCTGAGGCTTGCGACTCTTGTATCCCAAGATAATAGTTTTGATTTGTAACCACCATGGGTTGAGCGGCTACGGCCGATGCAGGCTGACTAACGCTTGACATAGTCTGTCGCATCGGCCAAGAATGTGCCGACACAGGCTGGTTGACTGTTGGCGCCCCTTGTTGCGTCGGCCAAGCATTCACCAATAACTGATAATCGGTGGGTGCTTGTTCTTGTCGTACCTTTGGATGATTGCTTGGACTTACGGGTACTACAACTTAAGCGGCGGTTGCCAATACAGGTTGATTGACAATCGGCGTACCTTGTCGCATCGGCCAGGAAGTCGCTGACAACTGATAGCCAGCCGAAGCTTGTCCTTGCGGCGCCAGATAATTCATTGCCACCATGGGTCGCCTTGCAGCAGCTGGGCTTTGTTGCGTCGGCAAGTGACTTACCGAGGGCTGGGCGTACGGTACTCTAGGTATTGCCATATGTAGATTCCCTGTCGGCAACTGCACCGTTGGAGGAGACGTAGTATACTGCATCACTGGAACCATCGGCTGTACGGATGTTGCCGATGCCACAGGAACCTCCCCTCCTGCATGGTTAACTCGGACCAATCTAGAATCAGCAGACACACTTGGAGACATACCGTACCCCCAGCAGTTAGTAGAAGTTGGCTGACTCTGGATTACAGGTCCAGATATAGTTGAAGCCACCAGATTTGCGTTCATCTGAGTAATGCTTGTTGGGCTCAATCTTGGTGGCGCGACCTCATCGGCAGATCGGCTCGTAACTGGTGTAGACACCTTTGGAACCGCCGATGGAGTCGCAACAGATGCCGATCCGAGTTGACGATGCTCTGGACCAACATAATATGGTGCCTATCCCTTGAAAGTTTGCTTGACGGCATTGCATACAGCCTCGGATAGCACACTGGATTGGCTAATGAATGCACTATTGAATGCAGAATTAACCATCTCTTGTATTTTACCAGGATCGGCGTTGAAAGTGGTCTGCCGCGGCGACGGCGGATCTTGCTTCTGTATTGCCTCGCCGATCCCGTTTAGGCTGAAGGATCTAAGATACGAGCGCTTGTATTCCTCCATTGCCTGCTCCAGAGCCTGTTTCTGATGACCTGTCAGATCTGCTGTGGAGACTTCAATGACACTCCTGGGATTAGTCATGACAAATATATTTATATAATCGGGTCCCACCGGGTGTGCCAAAAGAGGTGTTGACACAAAAACGTCAGATCTGTGAACACCTCGGGCTATTACCCAAAGCTCGATGTCGAGGGCGTGCCAGTCGATTTGACCAATCAATCGACAAGGATGATAACTATGACAAACTGAACGAGATGACAGTGATGCGCCCGGACATCAAGGCTTAGATTGATCACGGATAACTAGAGCAGAGCTAGACAAGGCAAACAGCGATGCGCCCAGATTGCCAAAGCCTAGGGGTACTCCCAAGCGGAACTAACAAGGATTTTGACGGAGATCAAGATGATGCAGCCCGTCGAAAGCTTGAAGAACTCGTTAAAGCTATAACTAATGCATAATAAGGGTAAATTGCGATAAAAGGTAGAATAAGATCAAATTCGTTTGGTTTGAATTGGATTGATTGTTTTTTCCATAGCCCTCGGGCACATATTTATACTCCCGCATGGAGAGTTGTACAGAGACACGACACGTATCCTTCCTAAAACAAACTCCTACTTTAAAGGAAACTGACTCACGCAGGAGCCGGATAACAATATTTATCTCCTAAACAAACACACCTATTTTAAAGGAAAATAAACGACCCATGCAAGAGTCGGACTCAAACTACTATAATAATACTGGTACAAAACACCAGTTTCCTTATACTCTTCCTCGATGGAAGCCTTCCATCGGCAGATCCCTGCAACTTCCTCCTTTGGCCACCTGTAGTCTTCTGCTGCCACCAAGTGCTAAATCACGCCCATCGGCATCGGCAATACTTTCCCGATCGGCAATCGGCAACATCTCCTCGTCGGCAACCAACAATGAACCCTTATCAGCAATCGGCAACTATCTTCCATCGGCAATCGGCAACGATCTTCCATCGGCAATCGACAACGAGCCCTTGTCGGCAATCGGCCACGAGTCCTTATCGGCAATCGGCAATGACCCTTCATCGGCAGTTAGCAATGACCCCTCATCGGCAATTGGCAAGGACTCTTCATCGGCAATCAGCAATACTATCGGCAACCAGCAATTTCACAGCTTAAGCTTTTCACCAATTAACCTTTGTCGGCAAGAACCATCTAGTTTCCATCGGTAGCACACTTGGCCTTCCTGCGACACCCCCGTCGGCAATATTGGCTCATACTTTACCGATGCCGATGGTAAACGGCTGCTGACCAGTCATACCTTAGCTCATTTGACATGTGCTGAAAAACGGTGTCAACAGAGAGGTTCACCTTCGACATCACCAAGGCTGATAGGATGTTTGACTTATTGCTGCAAGAAGGGCGAATCAAGTTGGCGCCCAACCAAGTAATTCCATCGGCCGAAGAGCTCAAGAAGATTAGGTACTGCAAGTGGCATAATGCAACCTCACACAGTACCAATGGCTGTAAAGTATTCAGGCAGCAGTTGCAGTCAGAGATTGAATCTGGACGTATCAAGTTTGAAAATTCTAAAGTCCAGAAACCGATGAAGATAGATAAGCACCCGTTTCCAAACAACATGGTGGAAGCTAGTAGGAGAACCAGAGTGCTAACATTGGAAGCTGCCAGGAAGAACTCATCGGTAGATCCTAACCACCAAGTACCTGAGCGCGACGCAAGAAGGTTTGCCGATGACAGGAAGGGTAAGAAGGTTGCCGATGAAGGTAGCAGTGCCAACAGGTCTCCTGGAGTTCTAATCACACACAAGCCGCCATGGCGAGATCATCGGCAATCACGTGAAGAACGATATCGGCAAGAAGAAGAAGAGCATCGGGAGTGGCTTCGGCATAAGGACCACTGGAAGTGTCCCTTCTTCGTTCACTGCTGGGAAGAAGGCATCAAGCTGCCTACTGCCAATAATTGCCCGGAGTTCAATTGGTATTACACTGCCGATCGGTCAGGTAAGAAACCTTGTTTTGATGATCAGGCACCCAGGTACGCCAAGCCGCTGAGGGAGAACAGGTCGGCACATGACCGACTGGGGGGCAAGCTCAGTGCCCATGACAGGCTTGGCAGACGTGTTGATCAAGGGGAGCTAGAGGAGATGGCTAACGCAAGAGTGCCTGACCAGGAAATATTCTCCAGAGATCCCAACATCGGAAGAAGCGCCGTTGCAAGCAGCGGGAAGCAGCACCAGCCCGTCTGGAAAACCAAGCTTCCTCCATGGTGCCCTGAGGGTCTGACCAAGACCCAGAAGAGAAGGGTTCAGCGCCAGCGCCATGATGACATGTATGACGATGAACCCTCAAGGGAGAAGCAGTGGAGGCCAAAGCGCAAGGACAGGGATCCATCGGCAGACATAAACATGGTCTTCATGTTGCCGATGGAGTTTATGGCACCCGTCAGTGATGATGAAGAGACTGCCGATATGGCACAATTAGTGCTGGATCCGATGACGACTGTCTTTGAAAAGCCTGCCGATGATGAGAGGCAGCATCTGAGAGCTTTGTTTGTTAAGGGCAAAGTGGATGGATAGCCGATGACAAAGATGCTGGTAGATGGCGGTGCGTCGATTAATATAATGTCGTATGTCATGTTCAGAAAGCTTGGGAAAGGCGACCAAGACTTAGTCAAGACCGACATGAAGCTCAAAGATTTTGAAGGCAACGTGTCGACAACTATGGGAGCCGTATGTGTTGATTTAACCATCGGCAGTAAAACTTTGCCGACGACGTTCTTTGTAATCAGTGGCAAAGGCACTTACAACTTGCTCCTCGGAAGGGATTGGATCCATGCCAATTGTTGTATCCCTTCTACTATGCATCAGAGTCTTGTACAGTGGATCGGGGACAAAATTGAAGTCGTCCGGAGTGAAGCCCCATCTACTATTGCATCGGCAGAATCGGAAACTTATGAACAGACCAGGTGCATATCTGGTGAAGCCTGGGACAAGGAGTTCCTCAAAGTTGCCGATTACCGCATCAAACCGATCCAAGCAGTCGGTCCTGAAGAAGAGTTTTGATGGATCGGTTCGCTGACGACGGAAAGCTGGGGCAAGGCTTCACATCTGCCGATGAGTTACTCAAAATCAACATCGGCGATGGTAGTAAACCTAGGCCTACTTTCATTAGTGCTAAGTTAGATTCCCAATGTAAACAGCAGTTAACCGATTTATTAAAAGAAAATAAAGATTGTTTTGCTTGGGATTATACAGAGATGCCTGGTTTAGACCGATCGATAGTTAAACATCAGTTACCCATCAAGTCTGGCTTCCAACCACATCGGCAACCTGCGCGCCAATGCAATCCTACTATCTTACCTAACATCAAGGCTGAGATTACGAAGTTAATCGAGGCTGGGTTCATTCGGCAATGCCGATATGCCGAGTGGATTTCTAACGTGGTTCCCGTGTATAAAAAGAATGGAAAACTTCGTGTTTGCATTGATTTCAGGAACCTTAACAAGGCTACGCCGATGGATGGCTACCCGATGCCCGTTGTCGATCTGCTGATTGATGCTGCTGCTGGACATCAAATTATTAGCTTCATGGACGGTAATGCTGGGTATAATCAAATATTCATGGCTAAAGAAGATATATCCAAGACTGCTTTCCGATGTCCAGGTCACGTTGGCTTATTTGAATGGGTAGTCATGACTTTTGGCTTGAAGAATGCTGGTGCTACTTATCAGAGAGCAATGAATTTTATCTTTCATAAGTACATCGGCACCATAGTTGAAATCTATATTGATGACATGGTAGTTAAGTCTGGAGATTTCAAGAAGCATCTTGCCGATTTGCGAAAAATATTGGAGTGCACAAGGGAGCATGGGTTAAAGATGAATCCTAACAAGTGTGCGTTCGGTGTATCGGCAGGACAGTTTCTGGGTTTCATGGTGCATCAGAGAGGCATTGAAATCGGCAAAAAATCTATTGATGCAATTAACAAGGTGGTTGCTCCTACAAACAAGACTGAGTTGCAATCTTTGATCGGCAAGATTAATTTCATTAGAATGTTTATATCCAATCTGTCTGGTAAGATTAAATCTTTTAGTCCATTGTTGAAGCTGAAAGCCGATCATGAGTTTACATGGAAAGAAGAGCAGCAGTTAGCCTTGGAAGAAATTAAGAAATATTTAGTGAATCCTCCAGTCTTGGTCCCACCTCAACACGGGAAGCCTTTCAGGTTATATTTGTCTGCCGATGACGGTGTTATCGGATCAGCCTTAATTCAAGAGTTTGAAGGGAAGGAATGTGTAATATATTACCTAAGCAGAAGGTTGGTGGATGCTGAAACCAGATATTCGGCCATAGAAAGATTATGCTTGTGTTTATACTTCTCTTGCACAAAATTAAGGCATTATTTATTGTCAGCTGAATGCACTGTTATTTGCAAAGACGATGTGGTCAAGTACATGTTGTCAATGCCGATTTTGAGTGGACGAATCGGTAAATGGATTCTGGCACTTTCAGAGTTTGACCTAAGGTATGAATCGGCTAAGGTTGTTAAGGGTCAGGTAATGGCCGATTTTGTTACTCAGCATTGTAATATGGTGAGCTCTGTTGATATTGCTCCTTGGACTTTATTCTTTGATGGGTCTACGTGCAAGGATGGAGCAGGTATCGGTATTCTCTTGATTTCACCCCGAGGACAGAAGTATGAAATCTCGTTGCCGATTGTTGCTACTTCAACAAACAATCAGGCTGAGTACCAAGCTTTACTTAAGGGGTTAGAATTACTTAGGGAAGTGCGTGCCGATGCTGTTGAAATCTTCGGTGATTCCATGTTGGTGATCAATCAATTGATCGGGACATATGAATGCCGAAGTGAAGTTTTGATTGCAGCCCATGAACAGTGTTTACAGTTGTTAAGAGAGTTCAAAGAGTATCGCCTTGAGCATATTCCAAGGTTGCATAATGAAGAGGCCAATCGGTTGGCGCAGAATGCTTCAGGGTATCAACCGATTCAAAAAGTCACGACATCGGTAACAGTTGCCGATGACTGGAAAAAGGAGATTGCCGATTACTTGAGGGATCCATCTAGGAAATTTGAAAGGCGTCTAAGGTTCCAAGCTACCAAGTATGTGCTCCTCGACGATGAATTGTATTATCGGACGATTGATGGAGTTTTGCTTAAATGTCTCGGCAAGGAGGAATCCAAAGAGTTGATGGGTGAGATCCATGAAGGTGTATGTGGAGCGCATCAATCGGCATTCAAGATGAAGGGGATGATTAGGCGGAATGGATATTATTGACCAACAATCCTTGAAGATTGCTTCAACTACTTCAAAGGGTGCCAGGACTGTCAGAGGGCACTGCATCGGCAATGAATCCTATAATCAAGCCTTGGCCGTTCAGAGGATGGGCTATTGATCTCATCGGCCAAATTTATCCGCCATCAAGTAAGGGGCATAAGTTTATACTCGTTGCTACCGATTACTTCACTAAATGGGTTGAAGCGATTCATTTGAAAAAGGTGACATCGGCAAACATGGTGGATTTCGTTAAAGAACACATTGTTTACCGATTTGGTATTCCTCAGACTATTACTACCGATCAAGGAACCATGTTCACATCAGGAGAGTTTGATGAGTTTGCTGCTAGCATGGGTTTTAAGGTGTTAAACTCTTCTCCTTATTATGCTCAAGCTAACGGTCAGGCTGAAGCAACTAATAAAGGAATTATTAAGCTTATAAAGCGCAAGATTGAAGAAAACCCAAGAAGGTGGCACGTGGTGTTAAACGAGGCTTTATGGTCATATCGGATGGCTTGTCATGGAGCAACCAAAGTATCGCTGTATCAGTTGGTCTATGGACACGATACTGTCTTGCCTTGGGAAATTAAAACTAGTTCTAGGCGATTATCTTTTCAGGATCAATTGACGACCGATGATTATGCTACTTGATGAAAGATGAGTTAGAAGATTTGCCAGGTCATCGGTTGAGGGCATTGATTAGTATTGAAGAGAATAAGAAGAGGGTGGCTAGATGGTATGACAAGAAAGTAAAGGTGAAGGAGTTTGCCGATGGCGATCTGGTATGGAAGTTGATTTTACCGATCGGGACCAAGAGCTCTAAGTTTGGAAAGTGGTCTCCTAATTGGGAGGGTCCTTATCGGGTAAAACAGTCTGCTCCTAGCAATGCTTACATTTTGGAAACTCTCGACGGAGTTGCGTTCTCTAGAGCGATCAACGGCAAATACATAAAAAGGTATTACCCTAGCATATGGGTAGACGCATAGCATGCTCCTTGGAATACCGATGAAAGAGAAAATTATGATACATCGGTAAAAGCGTGTAAACGTTATATTACAAGAATCAAAATCAAGTATCAGAGTTACATTTGCCGATACAACAAATAGATTACAACAAAGAGTAGATGGCTGATATCGCACGCAGGCGAATTTGTTCTATCTCATCCATCTCTTTGGCATCGGCATCAGCGGACCCTCGACCGCCTTGATCTTCTTCTTCCATAAGATGGCTTGTCGGGCATTCTGGTCTCTTTCTTGCCGCAGAACCCTGATGGTATCGGACAATTGGGCTTTCTGCTGGTTGGCTGCAGTTAGAGCCTCCTCGACCCTTTGTAACTCAGCTAATAGCTCTTCTTTCTTGGGCGATAGCTGAGTGATTTCTTGATCGAGGTCGTTGATGGAGACTTCTGCTTGGCCGATGCCCTTGTGCTTTTCATCAGCAATATTTTTGAACTTAAGCTTCTCTTCCTCGCTCTTGGATTGGGCAGCCCTATCGGCAATGCGACGGGAAAGCCTCTGGTACTGGATTTGTTTGTTGTCGAGGAAGGTTGCCTGGAAAAGGATTTCTTCCATATCGGCAGGGAGATGGCCTTGGATATCCTTGAAAGCGATCCTTGCTGCCGATGAGTCCTGAATGAGCTGGGACGTATCTTGTAGTAGCAAGGAGAGCAATTCTTCAAGCTTGGACTTGATCTCTGCCGATAGAGCTGGGACAGAGCTCTCCTGCTCCTCATCGTCATCAGGGATGTCGACTGCGAAGGAGAACAGGCTGTCCGCTTGAATGGGGCCTTGGCGTTCATCTTCATCCTGGGGGTTGAGACTGAAGGAGAAGAGACTGTCCGGGGAGTCTTGGGCCTGAAAACAGAGAGGTTAAAATATGCCGATCGAAAGATTATACTAAAATTTTTAAGTAATTAACTTACCATCTTGAAGTGAGTCTCTTGCCTGGGGCTTGGCATGGTGGATGGTCCAGCTTCATCCTGAAGAGTGGCGGCAGTTGCCGATGAAGGAGCTCCCATTGGGGAAGCACTTGGCGTTGTTGGTACTGGTGGCGTTGTTGCTGGTGTCGCTTCCGATGTAGTGCCTGGTTCTTGTGGTGGCGACGCCGCTCTCTCATCAGGAACTTCGGCCAACGATGTTGATGCCGATGTTGCCTCCGCTGCTATGGCGGGTGAAGTTGTCTCCTCATCGGGAACTTCGGCTGATGGTGCCGATGCCGATGCCGTCTCCGCTGCTGCAGCGGGTGTTGTCTCCTGATCGGGGACGTCGTCCATCGGATAATCAGGGATAGAAGCCGATGGAGGTTCTGCCGATGATGCGCCGGTGGTTGATGGTGCGACTGGAGCCGATGGCAGTCCTGCTGGTGGCGCATTGGTAGTTGATGGTACGGTTGGAGCCGATGGCGGAGTTGGGCTGGCCAGCCTCAGACGCCTTTTCTTCTTTGGCGCGGCAGCGGGAGATCCAGCCTGTTTCGACGAAGACTGGGGGGCATCGGCAACCAAGCTTGGAGGTGCTTGTCTGCTGGAGGCAGCTGCCGATGACCACATTGCCTGAGAATATAAAATAAGTTATATAAAATAAAAATGTTGCCGATAAAACAGTATGTAATCGGTACGGGTAAGGATGAGTTTACTGCATGAACCCGCGTCAGGGTAGCAGCAGCGGCCGATGTAGCCTTGACTCTTGCAGGTGTCGGTGTAGGTACCTGTTGAGGAGTGAAGGCAGCCAGCGTAGGGGCTTTGTTGCCGATGATTGATATAGGACCCATTATCGGAAGATTGAAGGGCCTGCCACTATTGCTCATCGTAGGGATCGGATCATCGGCCTGTCAAGCGCAAAAAAGGTTAAGTACCGATGACAGAAGCAAAGTAACAAGGGATGCATCGGGATAAGGACTTACTGCATCATCGGGGACGATGTGATCGGCGTCAATCATGTGCCGATAATGGTGCGATGACTTAGCAAATAATTGATGCCTCCATTCCAGCGTTTTTCTTACCGGTCGGTAACCGCGGTTACCAACCGGTAACCGTCCAACCGCCGCCGAGCGGTTCGGTTTGGTGACCGGTTTGAATTCAAATTTCAAATTTGAATTTTTTTAAAAAAAATTCTGGAAAAATTCCTAAAAATAGTTCACGATTTATAGAGTCCAATGGTGTAAAAAATTTTCAAATTGGAGTTCGTTTGCAATTTTTTTGGACGTGTTTAAGTTTGAAAAAAAAAGAAAAAAGAAAAAAAAACGGCCGGCCCGTTAAGGTCCCAGGCGGCCCATTGCCTCCTGCCGCCTCCTATTTAAGGAGCTGTCGGGGGGGGGGATCCCGGCCGCCCCCCAAACCCTATCCGCCCCGCACCCGCTCGCTCCCGCCCGCGCGCCGCCCGCGACCGCCACCAAGCCTCGGTAACCGCTCGGTAGGAGTCGGTTACCGAGGGATTTTGGTCGGTTACCAACCGAGCGCCTCCGAATCCTCCCCCCGGCGGTTACCGTTCGGACAGGGTCGGTTACCGACCGTTGCGTTCGGTAACCGCTCGGTTGGCTCGGTAAGTCTTTTTTTTTGTTTTTTTTCATTTCTTTGCATTTGTAGTTGCTTTAGTTGTAGGATTTAGTTCTAAGATGTAGTATTGATGGAGTATATGATGTAGAAAATATTTATTGTAGGATTTAGGTAGGATTTGACTTAGGATGTATATAGGAGTTAGGTTTATTTGGTTTAGGATTTAGGATTTGCGGTTGGATTTGCTTTAGGATGTATGTAGGATTTATGATTTAGGATTTCATTGATGTAGGATTTAGGATTTAGTACGGGTCAATATTGACACATGATGTAGCTAGCATGAAATATACTAAGTTTATATACTAATATGAAATATACTAATTTTGACTTAGGATTTTATAATAAATATAGTACTCGCTCCGTCCTAAAGATGATATTATTCTTAAATAGTGCTAAATCAAATAGTCTTAAATTTAGCTGAGTTTATATACTAAGATTTTAGTATTTAGTATAGTAAATAAGTACCATTAGATTCTTTATAAAATATATTTGTTGTATTGCTATATATTTGCGGTATGATTTGATGCATGTGTTGGATTTTTTTGTGTTGTCCATTTGTGCAGGAAGATGCCGAGAGACCGCAGAGACGTGGTATGGGAGCATGGTGAGAATCTTGCTCCCGGTTGGAAATGCAACTACTGTCTTAAACAAAAAAAAAGGGGTGGTGCTTCCCGATTGAAGCAGCATTTGGCTGCGCGCGGGACGGAGGTGATCCACTGCACCAAGGTGCCCAGAGACGTCCGGGAGTACTTTCAGCATGAGATCGACAGAACTAGGCAGGCAACTAGTGACCGCTCTCGGCAGAGGGTTGCACGAGAGGCTGCTGCAGCGGAGGGCAACCACCCCCTTGACGATGACGAGTACGAGGCTCAGTTGCAGGCAGCCATGAATCAGTCTAGAGCAGAACATGAGTACCAGGAGGGGGTGCAGCGGAGAGGAGGCGCTTACGAGCGTGGAGGTGGCAGTGGTAGTGGTACTGCTTCGCAGGGGGGCAATCCTTTGTAGAGGATGTTTCGGAGGTCTAGTTCACAGAGGCAGACCCCTGCGGTGGTGGAGGACTACAACTTGGCAGCGGGTACGAGGGGTGGACTCCAGCAGACACGGATTGATACAGGGTCAAGGACGCAGAGGGGAAGGAACGTGAAGGACGCAATTGGGAAATCTTGGGGAAAGTTTTTCCATACTGCAGGAATCCCCGGGAAACAGGCGGACAATCCGTACTTTGTTAGTGCGGTCAGGGAGACACAGAAGTGGGGTAAGTACATATAATTGGAGACTTCAATTCATTATGTATATTTCTCTATTCTCATGATTCGCTTACGATTGTAGGTGAAGGCATCGCGTCGCCCAGTGGAAAGGATATAGACGGGAAGTACCTCGATCATAACGAGAAGGACCTGCAGATGCGGTACGCAAAGTTTCAGGAGGAGTGGCCCTTGTTTGGGGTCACGTTGATGTGTGATTCGTGGATGGGCCCGACAAGAATGAACTTCATCAATTTTTTGATCTATTGCAATGGCGTCATGTGGTTCCACAAGTCAGTTGATGCGACGGGCAGGAGCCAAGATTCGTCTTATTTGCTGGGGGTACGTCCAAAATATTATTCAGCGTTCACATGCACTATGTTTTCTCGGTTCCACTAAATGTTGTGCCTACTTGTGCAGCTGATTTGCAAGGTGGCATGAGTACAAGGGTATCATGGATGGCAGGATTGCGGACGTGTACTATGGCACGCATGTGGGCCCAGGTGCGATCACAACCATTGTTAAAATCCATGTCTCTACATATTGAGTATTTACCATTTGCTAATTTGTCGTGCATCGTATGTTGCAGCTGCTGTCCTCAACCCAAGGCTTGTATACCGTTACAATCCAACTCGGGGCATGTTTTCTGGCCTCAAGGAAGCATTTAGGAAAATGACGGATGTGCACGCCGCTGTCTTAGCACTACAGGAGGCAGAATCATTCCGCAGACACCTTGGGGAGTTTGGCAGCGAGCTAGCCATGAAAATGGCCTCGGACCCCAAGACAACCTCATGTAAGAGTGCTTTTGAACTCAATTTTTTTGTCTTTTTCAGCGCGTACCTAACATAATGGGTTCCACTTGCAGCTCAATGGTGGATGTTGTTCGGCAGGAGCACTCCAAATCTGCAAAAACTTGCGCTGAGGCTTGTTGCACAGTGTGTATCCTCCAGTGGATGCGAGCGCAACTGGAGTACATTTGCTTTGGTGCACACGAAGGTTCGGAATCGCTTGTCCCACAAAAAACTGAACAAGCTAGTGTATGTGAACTACAACCTTCGGCTGCGACTCACGGATGCATCCGGACCACCTAGGCGTGAGGAAGAAGACTTCATTGACCAGTTCACGCAGATATCCTTTTACGAAAGGGATAATCCGGTTCGAGACTGGATGGAGTATGGCAGATCCAACCAGGCTCCAGTTCTCGACGAAGAGGATGAAGAAACGGACATCCCTCTTCCGTCCCATATCGTGAGGTACGTTGATGTACTTTGTTAGCCACTAACGAACCATACTTTTAATAATATGATTCATTCTTTGTGATGACAGAGACCAAGTGGACCCCGACGATCTTGGACCCATCAGTGATTGGGCCCGTAGACATGTGGGTGACATGCATCTTGGGAAAAGAAAATACCAGACGGGACCTAGCCAGAAAAAAAAGGGGAAGCGAGTGCAACAACCTGTCACCAGCGATGATTCGACAGATGATGGCGAGGAGGGTGAGCAAAGTCCACGGTACCAGGAGTCCGATCACAGCAGCTCAACAACTGACAGTGGAGACGGTCATAGTGGTGATGATGACCCTGGAGCTGCTGTTGGTGGTAGTGGTGGTGTGGCTGGGGGTTCTGCAGATGGTGCTGGTGGTAGTGGTGCTGGTGATGCTGGTGGACTTCGTTTCACAGGTATGGATTGTTACAGACTTTTTTTTAATGTCTATGCCTATTCACTAGTACTAATTATGGTCGGCTACAGGCGAGACGGACTTCACACATGCTACTCAGGACCGCGACCATGGGCAGCCGGAATCGCAGAGGAGAGCGTACGACCCGACGGACTGCTACAACACGCCACAGTACTCATCTTCCTCGTACAATGATACATCGTACGGTGGTGGTTATACGTACTCCGTTCCTGACATCAGCACGCAGCCAGCCACTAGATGGGTCTACGAATGGCAAGACCCGGATTTCTACAACATGTTAGTGCAAGAATGGGAGACCACATCTCATTGGACGGGCCAATCATGGATAGAGTACAAGGCCGGGCTACAGTCGCGTGGTATCGCTCTAATGTCCACCGCGGAGTATGAGGAGGGGTGCCGAAACGGGATCTTCCCTTATATGCAACGCCAATAAGTAGTGACCATGATGTTCGCATGTCTACGACACGAGGTATTTCCATGGACGATTTGTTGTTGTTGCAACGGTGAACTACGTTATTTCCGTCGTGAATTTGTGGCTAGTGCATCACTATGATATTATTGTGGGGTTGGCCATTTGTATCACACTATTTTACATGAATTGTGTGTTCTATTTACATCATTATGCACAAAGGTCATGCAAAAAAAATTGATTTTTTCAAGCAAAAAAAAAATAAAAAAGACACCCGGCGGTTTGGACCGGTTACCGTTCAAACCGGTCGGTAACCGGCCCTAACCGACCGGTTACTGGTCCAAAACCGATTGCACTGCGGGGTTCGAATTCAAAATTCAAACCATTCGGTTTGGACCGGTAACTGGTCAAACCGACCGGTAACCGCCCGACCGCTCCCCGGCGGTTACCGGATCCGGTTCGGAAAGGTAAACCCTGCTCCATTCTTGCCACCAGGACTTGTACTCATTCGTGATGAAGGAGGTTGGCGACCAGGAGGATAAGTCAATGTCTGATATATCGGCATCGGGAGGGAGATTGACGACCTTGTTCCAGTCTAGAGCACTGGAGATTGTCTACCTGGGCTTCACTACTTTGGAGTAGCAGAGTTTGATCGACAGTTGGCCAAATGCCAATTGTCTCGCTGCTGCCGATAGGTAGTAGAACTCATAAGATGGGGGGGCATTCTTCCCAGATCCGAAGATGTTCACTGGAATAGCTCGGGGAGTGATGCTGGCCTTCATGATTGCTCGGTTCTCAGGCAAGTTCCCATCGGTTAGGTTGAATAGCAGCGGGAACTGATTGTTTTCGTCAAGATATGGCCACCAGAGCCGTTCCGTGGAGGAAAGTCCAGTATAAAACTTCTGAAAAAATGAGCCGAACTGCTCTGTATCGTCATCGGTCCCTGGCAGCACTATGATGGCCTCTCCAAAATTGAGTGGAGGGTGAGTTGCCGATTCATCAACCCTATACTGATGGTCTTCCGATATATCCCTCGGGAATTGTTGGGCGAACAAATCAAACTGAAGGGCCTTGTGCATATGTGCGTTCAGCCACATGTTGACAAACCACCAGGGACCCCCAAGATTGTTGATGGGTTCTCCTAGCAGTAACTTCTGGGATACCTGATCTAGAAGGCGGTATACCGATCCAAGAAGATATCTGCCTAAGGGAAGTCTTGTCCCATCGGCAAGTAGCTCAGCTGCAGGGAGGTGCATGGTGGTCGGTCCGACAGTTTTGCCGCAGAAGATGAACTTTTCCAACCACATGTTCAGAAATGTGGCGTGCTCCCGTTGGTTTACCGATCCGGTCTTCTGGTACTCATGGATGTAGCCTGTCCAGCTGCCGATGTTCCGAGTGTTCACCTTGTGCTCGGCTTTCCTGTTGAACAGGGTGAAAGTATCAGGAGAAGAGATGTCCAGGCCGGTCAACATGTGGACATTGGCAAGGGTTGGGGTGGCTGGTCCGTGTCGGAAAAGGAAGGCATTCATGGTGTCCGACCAGAAATAGGAGGCAGCCATTAGCATGTTCTCATTCTTCTCCATATCGGCAATGGAGAGCCTGATGCACTGGTCCAAGTTGTGCTCTTGCCAATAAACTTGCTGTGTCCTAGCAACCCTGAGGTACCAATTTTTCCACCCCTTAGTAGGCTTGGGCCATGACCGAAAAGCATCCTTCCACAGTCCCAGACCGAAACATTCAGATCTGAAGGGTACCCGGTTGGTTTCTACATTGATTATGAAGGTGGGATCCGGATTGCCCATGGGGCCTAGGCAGCTGAAGTTGGATTGGGCGAGGGGAATCACTACCTTGTTATACAGTTCCTAGGGTTCGAAGAAAAGAAAAGAGAGGATCAGAAAAGGAACGGGAATGATTCTAGATTCGTGCGGAAAAGAACCAGAAGGAGGTTGGATTAGGAAGAGAGTAGGTCTTACCTTGGGGATGTCGACTTGGATCGCCATTGGAGCAGAATGAGTGCTTGCGGTTCGTCCTTGGATTGCGGAAGAGAACTGTTGCTCGAGCTCGTGTTCTTCGGAGGCGCCGGAGGTTGAAGACGAAGGCAGGGAGTGTGAAAGTGAAAATGGACTCAGGGTAAAAAGCAGATTGGATCCCGGTAACTTTATAAGCTTACTCAGGAGTATTTTGGGGTGTCGGTTCATACTGTGCAGGAATGTGGAGAGGCCCGCGGTAGATACGCGCGATGATCGAGGGAATATGCAACTATTGGTGCTACAATCGAGGGATTTTATTATTAAATTACGGTTCCGCGTGTGAAGGTAACGGTTACATCAACGGCTACAGTGGAGAGAATTTCAGCACGTAAAGTATTATACGTTCCGAAACTGGGGGGCATGTGTTGACACCGTTTTTCAGCACGTGTCAAATGAGCTAAGGCTTGACTGGTCAACAGCCGTTTTCTATCGGCATCGGGAAATCATGAGTCAGTATTGCCGATGAGAATGCTGCGAAAATACTAAGTGTATTGCCGATGGAGGTTGGGTCCTTGCCGACAAAGGTTAATTGGTGAAGCCGAGTAGCTTAAGTTAAATGTCGATTGCCGATGAGGGGACATTGCCGATTGCCGATGAGGAGACATTGCCGATTGCCGATGAAGGGTGGTTGCCGATTGCTGATAGGGTTTGATTGGTGAAGACAGTTACCAGTACAAGTGACCGATCAGGAAATATTGCCGATGCCTATGGGCATGGGGTGCCGATGAGTGCAGGATGACTTAGCGCTTGATATCAGCAGGAGGCTGCCGGTGGTCAAAGAAGGATGTCGCGGATTGAAGGGCTCTGCCGATGGAAAGTTTCTATCGAAGAAAGGCATAAGGAAACTGGTAATTTTGTACCAGTATTATTATAGTAGTTTGAGTCCGGCTCTTGCATGAGTCGTTTATTTTCCTTTAAAATAGGCGTGTTTGTTTAGGAAAATAAATATTGTTATCCGGCTCCTGCGCGAGTCAGCTTCCTTAAAATTAGGAGTTTGTTTTAGAAAGGATACGTGTCGTGTCTTTGTACAACTCTCCATGCGGGAGTATAAATATGTGCCCGAGGGCTACGAAAAGAACAATGAATCCAATATCAAACAAACCAATTTTACTCTTATTCTACTTTTATCACAATTTACCCTTTATCGCATTAGTTATAGTTTATCAACGAGTTCTTCAAGCTTCGACGGGCTGCATCACCCTGATCTCCGTCAAATCCTTGCAAGTTCCACATGGGAGTACCTCTGAGCCTTGGCATCCGAGCGCATCGCTGTTGCCTCGTTCAGCTCTGCTCTAGTTATCCTAATCAAGCCTCAATCTCAGCATCCAGGCGCATCGCCGTTGTCTAGATTGAATCTTGTTCTAGTTATCGTCCTTGTCGATTAACTGGTCAAATCGACTGGCATGCCTCCGGATATCGAATTTCTGGTATAAGCCCGAGGTGTTCGCAGATTCTGACGCTTTTTGTGTCAACACAGCCACATCTGGACAAACCAACAGGGGCCACTTATGCAAGAAATTTCCACATTTCGATGCATCTGGGTAGTGATTTGGTGCATCATATGGTAAACAGATCCTAACAAATATTTTCCTAGGGGTATCAAGGAGCCTGCAGCTAAGTCTTTAGCCATTACTATATGATTTAAAGTTGGCTCGTTGGACTTACCACAAAAGATGAATCTACACAGCAACATGTTCATGAAGGCCCTATATTCCTTGTCAGAAATAGCACCAGATGCCTCCATATAGTTCTGAATGTATCCAACCCATCCACCTCCAGATCTAACAGCCTTCTGGTTGCTTTTGCCCTTATACTTAGAGGGGTATATTGGCAGTGACACGTTTAGGTCAGTCATCATGAACACATCGGCCAAAGTAGGAGTCATCATGCCATGACCAAAAACGAAGGCATTGATAGCATTAGACAAGAAGTGGGAAGCTGCCATCAGAAGGGATTCATTCCTAGGCATTTCTAACAAAGACAATTCTAGGCAATGGTTGATGTCTTGATTATCCCAGTGGCTGCTGCTCTTTTCCAACATTCTCCGGTACCAGTTTCGCCATCCGGCTATTGGAGGGGGCGGCCAGGTCTTGAAAGTGTTTTGCCACCGGTTGGGCGGGGTGGCTCCGGACTTGAAAGGAATTCTTAGAGTCTCTTTCTCGATGATCTCCGTTGGGTCAGGATTTCCCATTGGGCCAAGAAGGTAAGAATCAGGATTCGCTGCATAGGGGATCAAAATCTCGTTCTTGTATTCCTTCAAGAAGATCAGAAAAGAATGAATCGGGAAGGAACAGGGGAATCAATCAAAAATTGTCGAATGCGTGAAGGTGAATGGAACTTACCTCTGGGATTTCGTCCCGAGTCGCCATTGAAGTGCTGAAATGGACTCAAAAGTGCGTTGAAGCTCGAATTTTTCTGAGCGGCGGCTATGGTGTTGAACTGTGTTGACCTAGAAGAAAGGGGGAGCTCGTGGTCAATTTTAGAATAAAATGATTTTTATCCCAAAATTGAGGGGGCATGTGTTAACACTGGATTTTGGTATGCTTGGGAAGATGACAGGTGGGCCAGCAAGCAATGGGTATTCGGAGCATTCGGCAAGTATCCATGCGGTCGGCTAGGTTCGGAGCATTCGGCAAGTATCCATGCGGTCGGCTAGTTTCGGAGCAATTCGGCAAGTGTCTATGCGGTTGGTTAATCTCCAAAGATTCAGCAAATGATCGTGCGGTCGGCTATTCTAAGAAAAGGAAACGGCAAGTGAGGGACGAATCGGGCAACAAACATCGCGACGATTAAGGAAATAAAGACTTCGAAAGAAAGACTAGGGTTAGAAGTGTCGTGTTTTTCCTTTAATGTTTGTAGTTGTGTCATTTTAGGACTCATGTCATGACCAAGGTATAAATATAAACCCTTGGCCATTGTAAAAACTGTTCACAACCAAATCAATACAACCGGCCCCGTGCCAACTTCTAGTCCTTTGTCGTGTCGTCGAGTTCTTCGAGAGGAATCATCGATCCGTCGACCTCCGTAAGTCCCGGCAACCTTGTTATCATGTCTAGTATCATGCGGTGGATTTAGATATTGATGCAAGTAGTCTTGTTTGTTTTCAATGATCGTGTGGCGGATCTTTGTTTGACAATCAAGAAGTCTTCGCTTATGTTTCGTTTACGAGTAGATACCGTGCGGCAGACGTTTGCTCGATATGCTTAGCAAAAGCAAGATAGTTATCAGCTCTATTAGATTTGGCAAGATCTAGTAGATTCATTAATTTATCATGTGTTGCATGTTTTAGATATTTTATATATTTGTAACACTCTTTTGCCCAATCTAGATTGATACGGTTTGGCTCTATTCTTTTTTATAGATCTATTTTACTTTTTCTACAAATAGATCTTGTGTTCATAATAGCCGAGTTAGTTTAATCTAGATTGTTACATGTTGCGGGTTCATGCATGTTAACCATGTTTAAGCTTTGATAGGGTTAAGTATCGTGCGGCGGATACAAGCTTTAGATTGGTTTAATCGTGTTTACTTACATGTTCCTTCATCATGGACTCCAATCGGTTAGTTTGCCGAGCTTGGTTACGCTTTAATTCATAGTTAATTATGATTCGTTCATACGTAATCTTACCATGCATACACGTTCGGCAATCAACGTTTCACGTACTCCATGTTTGTTTTAGCCAAATGATCTATAAGACTTGTTGGCAGACAACTTCTATAGTTGTATGTCGTCGTAAGTGGCTTCAGGGTCGTATATATGGAACTGTCTGGTCTCACCCGACATGTTCCAGATTTATATCTAATGATTTTCATCCCTTGTTAGTTTCAGGTCAAACCGACTGGCACGTTTCCGGATTTCGAAATACCCGAGCACCCAATTGAAGCCACACTTTTCGGTTTGCTGTGTGTGAGGCACACTGCGTCATATTTTGTGTCAACAATATTCCTATAGACCTTGTAGTTCTTGACATGCAGGATGAAGAAGACATGACTCTTATCCTAGGGAGACCATTCCTCAACACCGCTAGAGCCGTCATCTTCATCGCAACTGGACAAATCCACTCCAACCTACCTGCTAGAAAGGTATGCTGTAAATTCAATAGTTATCATATGCAGCCCAAGAAACGATGCAACAGAATGAGACGCCATACCCGCCGTTAAGCAACCAAACCATTGAAGGATGGTTGGGCAGACTATCCTGGTGAAGTCACAAGATACAAAAACAAGAAGAAGTAACAAAACCTCGCTGGGATGAGTGGGGACGAGAAATTGAAAAGATGGAGCTACATGCAAAAGAAGAAGCAGAAGAGACACTAGTACAAGCACAACAATGGTGGGAGGAGAACAAGGATGCACCACTACATAAGGAGGAATCATCTAAGTCAACCTCAGATAATAAATTTGACAAGTAAGTACTCTCTCCTATATAGTCTTATCGGTAGACTATAAATCTCATTCCTTTGCCACAAGGTAAAAATGGTAGTTATCTAATTAGTTACCTAATTAATTAGCATTAATAATTTATCACCATTATCTTTCTGCACATTAAAGGAAAACAAAATAAATATTTATTTACCATTGCATCACAAAAATCTAAGCCCCATGTGAGAGAACTTATGGTACTACCATAAGGAAACTTACTGTGGTGGCATAATTTTTTTTTTCCTTGCGTTATAAAATAGAAAATTCAAAAAAGATGAGATATTCAATTCCTGTTAGAATCTATAAAGTTTAAATTAGCTCATGAGAATATTCAATTACTCTTTTGGCTGACCGCTAACCCATTGTCATAATGGAGCCTCGAGTTTTGTTTGTTCTTGTCATAGTATAACAATGCAGGATTGAAAACACAAAGGAGGAGTGAGCCCGATGAGAAGGCTACTTCCATAAATCATTCAAATCCACCATAGCAAAATCAAGCTTGGGAGAGGGCACCCCCAATTATTAGGTAAGTACATCTATGCTATTTATAGAGTCTATCTTGTAGTCATAAAATATTAAAAATATATGAGCACATGAAGGTTCATCATAGTATCATAAAAAAACTTAAATTTGCCAAAAAAATATATGGGCACATGAAGGTTCATGGCTATTGAGTCTTAAGAGTCCTAAATAAAGATATGATTAGTTAGGGTGTGTGTTTAAGTTATTAGAGTTAATAAAAGCTATGAACTTTAATTTTTTCTGGAGATGATGAATAGTTGTTCTGCCGTAATCCCTTTTAAGTACCTAGTTTTCAACCTTGAATTCTCCTAAGTTTTAGTTAAAACTACTTTGATTTGAGAATTTACTCTGAACCTGAAACTTGTGGAGGCATATACTTCAAATAATTCTAGGTAGTCGGGAGATAGGACATGAAAGTCTGAGCTGTTATTTATCTTACTCCTAGCGATACTAAGTTCTAGTGCTTTATCTTTTGAAAATTTAAAATCTTACATGATGAGCTCTTGTATGACATAGTTTAAATTCCTACCAAAGCCATATGCATATACATTTAGATTAGAAAGACTCACTCATACTACTTGTCTTTGTATTGAGTGTTGTCAATCTTTAGACCCTGTGAAGAGTCACGTCATGCTTTTGAATCAAGAACACGTACACACCACCCAAATATGCACTACTCTACACTAGAGTAGGCACAACAACATGACATTCATCCACCAGAAAAAGGTCTTACTCTTACACTAAGAGTAACCACCACCAAAAATATCCATTCCAATAAATGCTCCAAAGTTCTTGTTATATCACTAGTAGAAAAACGGTTTTTTGCTGGCACCCAAAAAAAATAGCACAGGCGGTTTGAGTTATCGTGCATCAGTAGAAATAAAACAGTTACGATCCGCCACTAGAAATCAATTTCTACAGGCGGTATTCTTAAGAAATCCGCATGTAGAAATGGGTCATTTCTACAGGCGGTTGTCTTAAGGAACCGCATGTAGAAATCGATTTCTACTGGCAGTTAGAAATGGCTCGACACTGATTTTTTTTGATTTTTGTAACCGACCTCGGATGGAAAAACTTTCTACATGAAAGTTTTAAGATCTCGAAAATTTATGAAACTTTAGTTTACAACTTTTTCATTTGAAATCATCTTGTCATCGAAAAATTAGTTCGAAGTAGTCAAATTTGAAATTCAAAATTTTGTAAACGACCTCGGATGGAAAAACTTGCTACATGAAAGTTGTAGATCTCGAAAAGTTATAAAACTTTGTAGTTTACAACTTTTTCATTTGAATTTGTTTAGTGGATCAAACAATCAATTTACACTTGATTTAGTATAGAATGAGGTGAACTAAAACCGAATCTAGACACAAGTGAGACATGGGTGGAGTGGTAGAGGAGGGATCGAGCGAGGGTGAGGTTGCAAGTTTGAATCCCCGCCAGAGCGCAGTTTGCGATTTTACGTGAAAAAATGTGTGACTTGCGACTTTACGGAGACAGGCGGGCGGGTTATTAGTGGGGGGCGTCCTAGAATTTAAATCCTTTTTTTCTATTTTAAAAACGCAATTTCTGAACAGCCATTTCAACAGGCAGTTCGTTAAGACAACCGCCTATAGAAATCCATTACTACAGGCAGTTCTTAAAAACGCATGTAGAAATGCGTTCCGAACCGCCTGTATAGTACTGTTTTGTACTAGTGTATTCTCTCAGTAGTTTTTTGGTGATGGAGGTATGAGCTATGCAAAAATTATCTGAAAAAATAATAATAAAAAGAAAAGAAAGGAATCAAAAATGGACAAGTGTCCGACGCACCTCGTAGGAAAAGTAAATAAAGAATAAGATAGCTCATAATCTCTAGCCATGTTATTCAAAATTTCCAAATTCCAAAAGAGAGATTTATTCCAAGGAGCAAAGCAGAATTAGGTTTTCACCATCACCACCTTATATCCACAATATCCATACATCTGCACATCTTGACTTGGTTGTATGACTTGACTCCCTGTGGATCTATTGTTTGACTTTAAAATATATACAAAGTAAGTATGCTAAACCTTGTTAAGCCATTCCTATGAACTCCACTATATTTACTAGTATAGGAGGGCATGACATTAATGCCTCAGTGAGATCCACAAATACCACATACATAAGAAACTTGAGGGTGTCATACAATTAAGCTCTCAGTTTTATTTCGAAAACTTTGCAAACCCCAGAATTTTGGTAGAGTGAAGAGTTTGAGACATAGTACCTAACTCGATTACTCTGTCTTTCGATTACTCAAGACCCATGTGATAGTAAAAGTCCTATAGTTAAAGGTAATACGGTTGAGTTCAAAAGTTCGAGTAATTTTTTCTAATTCATAGAAGAATTTTTATTTCAAAACATGTGAACTTTTGAGGTGTGAAAGCATTGCAGAACCTCCTGATCCAAGTTTATTAGAAAGGCTTTGCTTAGGAACTAGCAAAGGGTAAGCTTGGGGGAGCTTGTTGACGGTCCTTAGCGTCAACTTTTTAAGCAATTATAAACATGATAATTGGATCAATCAAATATAATATTTAGAAATATAGGGCTTTAATTATCAATTTCCACGAGTTTTGGAGTTTCATTATTTTCCAGGGACTATTCCAGAAAAGAGCAATAAATGGAATCAAATCAGAGAAGATATCAAATAAATCACGCGGAGAAACACTTGTCATTGTGCTCAAGGAGGATCCCACACACACCGGAGCAAAGCGAGGCCCCAGAGGCCGACCTGTGGGGCCGGCCGGCATGGAGTGGGGCCGGTCGGCACCCCCCTGGGCCAGCTGGCCGCCATTTTCTGAAAGCTTCCTCCACCTCCTTTGAAGATTGATCTGAGCCCTATGTGAAGTTGGTTTGATCCAACAGCTGTCGTGTATCCCATCGGACTATAAATAGGAGGGCATACCCCTCTGGAGGCATCCTATTTGGGGATATTACCTCGGCATATCCCCAGGGACTAATATGGGCCTATCAACTAGAAGATGGCCCGGCCTGCGAGGCCCTACGGCACGCGACTAGGCCGCTGTGCTCGCCAGGGACTCCGAAGAGCCTTGCTCGCTAAGGAAGATCCTAGTAGATAGGCTCGGATCCCTTACCTTAAGGGACCGATCGTAATCTGTTAGGATATGGAAACTATATCCCTGCTCCCTAGCTATATAAGGCAAGCAGAGACCCCCTCGAAAAGATCCATTGACACCTCATGTAACCTAATACTCATATCAATCAAGCCACCAAAACACAGGACTTAGTGTACTATGGCGATTTGTCGGCCTGAACCTGTATAAATTGCCATGTCTACACTCTCTTTATTACGCTTGATCGTTGTCGCCACGCCTCCGTCTACAATCTACTACCATAGGTAGACTGCGACACATATTTCATTGATAGTTGGCGCGCCAGGTAGGGGGTGTGTGCCACGACTCCATGGCTCATCAAGCAGTTACCTTCCCTGGATCCATGACCAACCCTGCAAGCGGCATCACCTTGCAGATCGGATCTATTATCTGGACCAATGACGGCACCGTCACCAACTCAGAGGTCATGGAATCCACTTGGCCCCTCGCGCTGAACCCTTCTCCAATCGAGAACTCTGTCGCCGAGGCAATGCAGCACACGCTAGATCATGTCATCTCCGACGACCTGATGGAGGCCATCGGCCGCACCAACGATAGTCTCGCCGACTACGTCAACCTCGTTGACGTTGCCCGACGGCAATTCCGCCCCTGTACGTCAACCGCGTGCAAGTCCAAGAAGACTTCCCCCGAAGCTCCACGACGCCATCTAGCACCCGACCTTGCTAGCCCTAGCGCTGGACAAAAGCACTCCCATGGCAACACCCACAAGGAGATCCTTGACGGCCCGTGCCCTCAACACAAAAGGGGAAAACACACCATGCGGGAGTGCATCGCCCTCAAGGAGGCCATTCAGAACAAGCCGGACAAGAAGCGACAGGATGACGATTCTACGAGAGACGAAGCAACAGAGCTGCCGACCCCCAATTTCACAAGAGCCACCAGCATCTTCCCCATATTCGGCGGATATCCAAACAGCAACAGCAAGCGACGCCACCGGGTCAGCGTTGACGATGATAGCACCACCGATGCCTCCCCCCAGATTGGATGAGACAACAGATCGAGTTCTCCAAGGGCGACCAATGGTCGCACCACGACTACCCCGGTCGTTTCCCTTTGGCTGTCAGCGCGGTGATCACGACTAGCCTCTCCAGGAAAATACTCGTCGATGGAGGCAGTTCCCTCAACATGATTTTCCCCAGCACGCTCCATCGACTCGAGCATTCGAAAAACAACCTCCGTCCGGCATACTTCTCGTTCTGTGGTGTCATCCCAAGCAAGACCTTGAAACCCTTGGGGCAGATCACCGTCCCCGTACGATTCGGCACCGCTCGTCATGTCTATGAGGAGTGCATCAACTTCGTGATCGCTGAATTCGATACCCCATACGACGCCATCCTTGGCTGATCAATGCTCTCGAGACTCATGGCGGTACCACACTATACCTACTTAGTACTCATGATACCAACACTGCAGGGCGTCATCACCCTCCGCTCCGACCTCCAGGTGGCCTACGAGTGCGAACAGAAGGCGATCCACAACGCGACCACGTAGGAACACCTACACGGTGCGCAGGTCTGTCTCTCCAACGTGGCCAAGCCCCACGCCAAAGACTTTGACATCCCGGAACCTCCGACCACACGCGCCTCGAAGAAATGCAGAGAAACAAAGACGGTGCCTCTGGTCGACGGCGATCCTGAGAAGACCGCCGTCATCGATGTGACACCCTGTGTCAAGCTTGCATTAGGATCATCATTAACCACTAAGCACAAGCATTTCATTGCATTCATGTTTGTATATGCTATCATTTCATGTGTGTGTTTATAATGTTTTGAAACTAGAATTAAATAGGTGTTTTGTGCTCAACCTTATGATCAACCTATTTAGCTAAGTTTGCTATGCTTAGGGTAAAGTATGGTTTGCTTTATAATTAATTACCCTGCTTAATTGAGCTTAGTTTATCTGTTAAAGAATTAAAGTAATTCTTTTCTTAAATAGCTTAAATAAGTTTTTAATCCTCAACCCTTGAACTAATGGTTTTCAGAATTTATGACCTACATGAAAAAGGTAGAGAATAATATTCTGAACAACTTTAGTTTAAGTGTCAAAACTTAGTTTGGAGTTTTTGAAACTGTTTTAAAAGCAAATTCAGTTTGAATCAAATAAAAGAAAATGGAAAAAGGGAATCAGAACTGAAACGGGCCGAGTTACCCCTTTCGGCCCACTCGGCCTCGCCCACCGGCCCAGCTCACACCCGCGCTGCCACTCGCCCGCGTGCCTGCACCGGCACGCGCAACGCACGTGCCCGCGCGCACGCTCCCGCGCACGCACGCCGCACGCCTGCGCGCACCTGCCCGACCGCGGCTGAGCCGTTCGTCGGCGTCGCCTGCCGCGTGGCCGTCGATGCCTGACCACGGATGTCGAACACGCCACGCCGCTCGCTGCCGCTCTACATCGTGCCGCAGACGCGCTGCGTCACCGCGCTGCCCGCCTTCAGGCCGTGTCGTCGCGTCGCATTGACGTCGCCGCAGCGCCTGCCGCCGGCCAGCCCCTCGCCTCGTATCCATCGCGTCTGAGCGTGAAACCGCGCTAACGGCGCTAGAACCGAGCCTGCCCCGTGCTGCCGCCGCTGACGCCCCTGCTTCGTCGCCGCAGACCTGCCAGTCGCGCTGCCGCGCGCCGCGCCGTCGCTTCGCAGTGACGCCGCCGCAGTGCCGCGTCCGATCAATGCCTCGCCTCGTCGCACTCGCGATTGAATGCGGACCAGCGCTAAACGGCACTAGGATCAAGCCGCACTCTGTCCTGCGCGCTGCTGTCCCTGCTCCCGCGCGCGCAGACACACCAGCGCCGCTGCCACCGCCGCGCCATCGCGTCACGGCCTCCACCGATCACTCCGGTCGGCCATGACCGCGTCAGCAGTCGTGCCTACACCTCCTACCCCTCTCCCACTCAAAATCAATCATCCACACTCGCTCTCTCTCTCGCTCGCATTTCTCTGCCCTCGCCGCACCGAGAGCTCAGAGCACCGCAAGCGCCCCCATTTCAAATCAGCCACCATCCGAGCACCTCGGCTCGATCCATCTCGCACTAGCTTTCGCCTTCGCCCTGCACACGCGCTGCTCGCCTCTGTTTCACCAGCCAAGCACTCTAGTCGCCGGGATGCCTCCGCCGTTCCTCGGCCTAGAGTCGCCACCACACCGACCAAACGGTGTTCACCCCTCACCGTCTCGCCTCCGACGCCTCCACCTTCGTGGAAGCTTCACCGGGGATAGCAAAGGTGAGAACACCCTTCTGCCAGCTCTGTCTCACCCTGAAACGACACAGCGCCGTTGATCGTGCGCCATTGCCGCCACCGCGGAGCTCGCACGTGGCCGGACCTCCTCGGAGCTCCTCCGGTCCAACCAGCACTTGCGCTACACTCCCTACACCACCGCGGTGCTCAGGCAACCATTAGCCTAGCTTAGCACGGCCGGTAATGGCTTGATCGCGTCACGCCGCCGCGCTGCTTCGCCATCGCACGCCGCCGGTCACTTTCACAACCACGCCGGTTCAACCAACACCCCAGTCGATGCGCGTTGCCACCCCGAGCCCAGCGCATCCAACCTCACCGCCGGCGAGCTCGCGTCGATGAGAAATCGCCGGTCAGCGTCGGTGCCCTGCTCTGCACTCGTTGACAGGTGGACCCCGTGTTGACCAAGGGTCCCGCCTGTCAGTCGCCCCGCGCGCCTCTGCGTGTACTGGGCCGAGCCCGGTACTGTTCCTCCACGGGCCGAAATCAGAAATGCTTTTCTTTTTCCTATTTTCCGTAAATATGAAATGCTTATTTAATTTATATCTAGAGTTTGGTAAATCCTAAAATAGTGAAATCAATTTTGTTAGACTCTATAAATTATGATCTTTCTGTTAAAAATATAAAGGTAATTTTTGGAGAACGTCTTCAATACTAATATTTAAATAGTTCTTTTCTGCATGTATCAAAGTTAAATGTGTTCCTGCTTAAAATGGCTAAATAAAAATGTAAGGTTTTTATGTTAGCTCTGTTATCCTGTGTAGAAGCTAGGAAAAATATAATATGTGGTGTGTTGTATAGAAGAAAAGATACTTGTAGTTCAAGTGTCATTTTCTAGGGTTTTCTTGGAAAATCCATATAGAAAATAATCTGGTAGTGTTGATCATGGAACTTTCTTGATAAATATGTTTCTCAATATAGATTCTTCTAAAAATAAGCTATAGCATGTTTCACCCTGTTAGCTTGTAGCTCTAGTTCTAAGTGCTTTTTTTGCATTTAATTTTATCTTTTTTGTATCTGCTAGCTGGTAGCCTTGCTGTAGTTTATTTTTCTGCAGTAGCATCCAGTAGGCTTGCTCTGTCCCCTGTAATTTTGGTAGATTTTTCTTAGCAGTTTATAATAGGGTTGCTGTGTAAAGTGGAATTAGAATAAACACTTAGAGCACTTCTAAAAGTCATCTTTGAGTGTTTAATACCTGTTTATGCATCATCCCTGCACCACCAAGTTTACTTATATGCATTGCAAACGTTTAGGACAAGTGGAGGAACACCAGGAGCCACCCCCAGAGACAGAAGTCCAGGAGGTGCAGGAGCTGAACGAGGAGTATCGCGAGCTCGACACTAATCTCCCGGAGTGCCCTGACCACCAGCCCTCCACCTTCACTCAAGGCAAACCTCGGAGCATCCTTAAGCCTCCCAATATTTACAATTTAATCTACTTGAGTATTTTATAATGTGATGCATTAGGTGACAGGAGTTGTTTGAATCCCAAATTGATGCATTACCTTCCTTGATTATTGTTTTACCTACCTTGTTACCCTGTTAATAAAAGTAAAAGCAACCGCTTAGCCTACTTAGAATAAATGGTTACATTTATATTTATGTACGTATTATCCCTTGGGGGTAATACTATCACGGTTGGCTATATTTTTGCTATCGTGGGAAAGAACCAATAGTAGTAATGAAATGCGGTCAACTGGAAGGAAGAGGCACCAAGTGGTTTAGACTTGGGGGTAGTCCGTCCGTTGGATCGTATAGGTTTGTATACGATAGTGGCCCTCTTACATCTTTGAATGCGCCCTTTCACATAGGGGCCATTGTGAGTATCGACCCCGAAGCCGAGTAAACACTGTCCGGGCCGACTCTCAACCTACTGTGAGCACCCTCTAGTTTGGAGATACGACCTGCCCCATGGTGGCCAACTGATTTCTCCAATTGGGTGGACTACTCTGAGATTGTGGCGGTACTACCTGGACTTTGTTGAGCGGTAACCCAATGCATGGACCCGACGGGGAAAGTGTGGGCGTGTGTTAAAGGTAATCTTGCCAGCTGGTTGTATATCGATTCGAGTCGCCGCCTCCCACCGGATAGTGGGGGATTATGCTGAGCTTCACCACGGTACAACTCCATGTGACATCGTAATGGTTCTACTAAAATATTGATGAAGGAATTGGATATATGTTATTATATTGTTTGAGTAGTTCAAGTGAGTGCTCTAGTACAGGTGCAAACCTAGAGATAATAATAGGATGGAAAATGGCTGCTCTCTAATCTTTAATTTCTTCTTGTTCGCTTTTCCACAAAAGCATGTTTACCTAGATCCACATAAATAGCCTTGCATACCCTTGGAGTCTTTATTTTCAGTTAGACGGGTAAGTCTAGCTGAGTACATTCCCGTACTCAGGGTTTATCCCGTTGTTGCAGATGGTCAAGTATACTTTGGCTATTGTAAGCACTGTCTCTATCCTGTCGAAGGAGAAGAGGAGTAGGCCTTGGGCAAGGTCTTCTACGAGCTCATCTTTTGCTGTTGTCGGACATGACCTCGTGGGCACCCCTATCTTTTAACGATATTAGTGTGGAGTAAAACTTTGGGTTCAAGTTTCAAACAATATTTTATTCGGCCACAGGTGTGGTGGCGTAAGTACTACTTTTATTTGAAACAAAGTGTTGTAATAACGTTATTCGTACTTCAAGTACTTTCGGTCTATTTGTGGCTCGTTCGAATGTGCATACCTGAGTTTGCGCGATCTTGGTTGGATATACGATTGTTAGAAATCCTTCGAGATTTCCGGACTACCGGGATTATATGGGCTCAAGTGTTTTAAGTGGCAGTTAAATCAGCTACTTTGGTACTTGATCTCTTATAATTTGGACGGTTCTGCCACAATCGACGTTGACCTCGACCCCGCACAAGAAAGCGCACTTTCAGCTTCCTACGCAGCAACATCGACATCTTCGCCTGGAAACCAGTGGACATGCCTAGAGTCCCCCGGGATCGTGTCGCACATTCGCTAAATGTTGTCGAAGGTGATGAGGACATCGCTCCTTTGGATGCACACGATGATCCTCCGCTAGACATTCAAGGTTCAATCACAAGAGCTCGTGTACAACAATTAAAGTTAGAAGTGAGCTCGTTCCTAAGCAAGTCTTTATATGATTTCGAGAATAGATTGCTACCTAATGATTATATTGTACTTAGGAATCATGGAGAGGGCCAAGGAATGCATAAGGGAGGGTTTAGAGCCGTGGAGGACCAGCAAGGGTGCCCAAGTCAAGTTGGAGGCCCAAACCAAGTTGACTTTGAGTCTGTTTCGGAGTCCAGGACCAGCAAGGAGAAAAACGGACGCCAAGAAAGCATACAGACTCCGTTTTTGATGATCCACCCATGGTTGGAAATATAAATCCATAAGGAAACGAATGACATTGGTTTGAGGTACAAATTCCTTTTGAGTCATCGGGAAACGTTGAAACAAGTCAGCGTCCAGAATCTGTTTCGGTGCTGTGTCACTGTTTTTGGTCGTTGGATCGTGTATCGTCGTTGAGCCCAATAGGGGCGCGTCTAGGGGTGGTGACGACCCTTAGACCTATATAACCAGCCGTCGCCACTCTCGTTAGTTTTTGGGTTTTGCTTTAGATCAATCTGTCGTTGAACAATCGTCGTTTTCGGTTTGTGAAACCCCACAGTCGTGATCTTAATCATATATCTGCAATTGTCACTTCACTTGAGTTGCATTTTATCTTGTTCTTGCTTGTGTTTTTTGATTCGCAGGAAAAGGATTTAGCCTTCTTGGCGAGGTCAACCGTGCAATGCCAGTTGATAACCAGAGGAGACATGGGCTGCAATTGCGGGGTTTCGGATCGTGTTGTTCAGAAGCCAGATCGACTTGTGTCTCGTTTCCACCAAATCGAGAGTTACCAGAACCTTTCGGAAGATCGGACCTCCCTAATTCACATCAAGTGGTAATCAAAGCTTTAGGTATACCATCAGGATCATATCTATCCTTTAGTTTCAAGTGTTTACGCCTTCGTCCTATAGTCTAGTGTCATATCGTTTTCCTGTCCTACAACCCTTCCGCGTCATAGCTTTTGCATATTTCAGTTTCAGAGTCTGTAGTGTTGAGTTTGTGTCCTGGTCGAGGTCTTGTTGCTGGTTAGTTCGTGTTAGAGTCCAGTTCGTGTGTTTCCCCCCCCCCCCCACTGTTTTCATCAAATTCTAGCCACCGCCACAAATGTTTCCCACTTCCAGACCGTTTTGTCCTCTAATTCGGAGTCAATTTTTCAATCGGGCATAACTTTCGCGTACGAACTCCGTTTTCAGAATAGTCATAGAGTTTTTCATAGGTAAACGGCATTCCGGATCCGTCTGTCCCCCCTTTGGCAGGATCGGCCAACTCAGAATCCTCAAATTTGCCTCCAAAGTTTGAGTTTTCACCTTCTAATTTTTTTTCTCATTTTTCCAATCTTCAGAAAAATCCACATGCTACGTCTTTCACCTGTTTAAGCTCAAATTTTTAAGGTTACTTATTTAGTGCTCCTAAGTAAAAGAAAAATATCAAAAAATAAAAAGAAAAACTCGAATTTTCCCAAAAAAACAACGATAGCCCCAAAAAATAGAAAAAAGAGAGGGGCAGAAGAGGAATAATATCTAGAGGAGCACATAGAAAAGGGCAAACTGAGTTGTGTTAGCGTGTGCTATTTTGAGTCTTGTTTCTTTTGCTCTCTCTATCCATCATAACTGTTTCTCCTTATTCATCATCATCACACACCTAGTACTTAGAGCATTATGGCCGGCAACAAGAACACATACTTGGGACTATAATTTAGCGTTATTTGTCTCTTTTTGTGCCTTCCAAGCTCCACGGATTCTTCTTGATAGCAAAGGTTTGCATCCCTGCAATTGCGGTTTCATATCTTCCAGGTATCTTTTGCATTGCTGGTAAGAACACCGGTAAGACCTTGGTAAGGTGTTTCCTTTTGCTATCATCTTGAGAGGCACCACTCAACCTGCGTAGTATGATTATTAGGGATAACCTTCACTGTTTGTTCCTGGTTTCTTTGTGTCTACAATGGCAGGTGACAAGCCCAAAGACTTCAATGACTGCGTTAGCCAAGAGCAGCTAAAAGGTATTGTAGACAAAGCCATTAAGGACATGAAGGAGACGGTCGTCAAGGCTATCACTGAGGCAATGCTGGAACTCAAGCTCGCTAACTAATTGGAGTGGTTGGATAGACGGATATCAGAAATAACCGACAGGGTAGCTGCTTTGGAAGTTCATCCTGCTACTGCTCGTGATAATGAAGCGAATGGAAGCAATGATGATGATCTTGAGGTGTATGATGCCGACGGTAATCTTGATAACCAGGCGACATTGCAAAACAAACTCAGGCATCGTCTTATGGGTGGTAATCGACACAACCACCGCCACCATCGAGGTAACCATAATCGAGCTCCCGACGATCCTTATGCTAAGGTTAAGTTTACTATACCTTCTTTTGATGGACATTTTGATGTTGAGGCATCTTGATTGGGAGATGACAGTAGAACAAAAATTTAGTGCCCCCAAGTACCCGAAGAACCACTACAAGAAATCTGGGTTTGTATGACACATAGAAACTGTCGTGTAAAGTACAACATTTGTCATAAAAAGATTCTTATGACGAAAACGCCCTGTCACGTCTGTCGTCATATAACGACCGTCACATAATGTACATGACGATAGTATACAAAACCGTCACAAAATGCAAGTATTTTTTGTGACGGTTGAATTTGTGTCATATATTGTTTCATTTAATGACGGTTAGGGTTGTCACATATTGGTTGGTCAACGTGTCACTTAATTTGTGAGCTGTCACAAATTGGTTGTTGGGAGCCTGGTTGGGTAACTTATTGTGACGTCCTGTAGCGTCATATATACTGTATGTAGTGTCTTGCTTTGTATGGTCGTTTGAGACATTTTGAGACGACTGTACACCATCACAAACTTTCTTTTCATTCAACGATGATTGTTGTACAGATCTCAGATCTGTCCTCATAGCACATACAAACATACATATATATACATATATATATATATATATATATATATATATATCAGAAGCCGTCAACCACAAATATATATCTAGAGCCATCATCCACAACATTCTCATTCAGCCAAGCCATCATAGACATCACATACATTCCAATGGATAACATAGTGCTTCTAAGTTCAAACATCACACAAAGTACCAGGTTCAAACTGTTCCACCACCACACAGGTTAAAACATACCACATAGTTCTAACAAACGCAGTGCACAAAGTTCCAATAGAGAAATTTTGGTGTTCTAGCAAGAGGTAGCAAAAGCTAAGGCATAAGCATTATGAACATAGAGTGCATTCGTACCTCAATCTTTCTGAAGTTTTAGCACAGCTCGCAGCAGTGCATTATTCTCTTCAAACTTGGTATGCATCCCTTTCACTTCTTGGGTCTGGCGTAGCAAATTTTGGTTTTCTTCAAGTGCTGCTTGGTTGGCTTGATGTGTGGCCTGCTGAGCTTCAAGCTGTGCTTGCAACTCTGCTCGGATCCTAGCAGCTTCCTCTCTTTCAGCTTGGAGTGTTGCCTCAAACTGAGCATGCATTAACCATAAGCATTCAAAAAGTGGATCAACCTCCTTGTAGTACATAAGAACTGTCAGCATCATTTTAAAACTGAATTTGGATACTAAAGATCTGGACAAATAACTCTAGGAGATATTTGTGCTATAGTGCAGCACTCACACGATAAATGAATCTCATTCAGGCATAAGGTAGATGTACCAGTAAAACATAGATTCACAACTAAGTTGGATTACTAAGATAGATTACTGGAAAATCAATAAAAGTGCACCCTACGGTACACATTCACATTCTAGATAATTGTTCAAGCTCATCTCACCTGAAGCATCATGCAACTATTTTCTTGGCTGCTATGTAACTCTAGGAGATATCTGTGCTATAGTGCAGCACTCACACGATAAATGGAATTAGTAAAAGATATATATAGTTCAACATTCAGGCATAAGGTAGATGAACCATTAAAAGATAGATTCACAACTAAGTTGGATTACTAAGATAGATATGTGACTAAGATAGATTACTGGAACATCAAGAAAAGTGCACCCTACAGTTTATTTTTTAATGTTGAAGCAAATTTATTTTTTTATATTCCATATCCATATATATGACTGGACGACCTGCTGTGTGCTATTAATTTTAAAGGCCACTTTCACTCAATATTACAGTTTAAGGTTTAATATTTTACTGGAAGACGTGCTGACTGCTGTGCACTCAAATCAGGAGCCTAATGCACTCAAATTGCAAGCTTCCTGTACATAGCTAGGAAATTTTGGTAGAAGTTAAAAAGCAAGACATGAACCTGCAGAGAATAATGCAGCAGACAATTTTGGCAAAGAAGAAATATGCATAGCTGTAATTAAACAATCTGGCATTAGGAACAAGCTTTAGGACAACTTGCTAAAACTGGTACTGAACCTGTAGATAACAAAGCAGCCGGTGGGGATCGTTGGTAGTAAAAGCAATACCACAATCAGATTAAAATTTTCAAACCTATGGATTCTAAAGCAAGTTATCCATGTCATAAAAGCCTAAATCTTATTGAAATATGTCGATCATCATTAATCTGTGCAAGCTTTATGAGAAGACCACTCTGAAAATTGAACAATAAAAACAGAGTTAGAAGCAAAGTCTATATGCCAATCTTTGACCTTCAACTAAATCTGTGCAAGTGCTAACAGCTAGACTAAACTGAAATTTAACTGAACCTAAAGTAAAACTAAAAATAGATTATACGGACATGAACTGAACTTTCCATATGAACTGAAAATTTAACTTCAAACAATAAGCATTCATGGAAATGTTTGAGATGTCACCATGCCCTCACTTTGTATCCCAGATTGGTGAAAGTTTCACTCCACAAACAACGTTTTAGAATGTTATATCAGAAATTCAGAGACTAGTTTCTATGAAATAGTTTCAAGGTAAGTTCTCAAATCCCCATGCTATCTGCAGATCAGCAGATGGGACAAAGTATCCAAGATGCTGTCTCAACTTGCAATATCAAAGCAATTTTCAAATGCAATAGAGCAAACCTTCAAAGAGCAGCAGAGTATAGCACTGGCATGATGCCAAATGATTTTTAGCACTGCTTCACAGCCGGTACCATTTGCAGATTTGATAAGCTCAGCTCCAAAATGGAACCTGCACAAGCAAACAGCATCAGCAATCAGCATGAATTCAAATCAATGAAAACCATTGATTTGAAAACCATATTACAGCATCAGCATCAGCTGTAATATCTCTTTGTGATAATAAATGAAAATGCACATGCAACTAAATTCCCAAATTTTCCATATGATTAACAGAATCAATGTCTCCTGAAAACCAAACCAACTTAGCAGAGGCAACTCCCAAAGAACTAGTCTGCAAAAGAACTTAGCAACCTCATTCCATCAACGGTCTGAATCTGAATTCTGAGGCATTCGCGAAGTGAATATATTTGAATCATCAAGTTTCACCTCTAGCTATAACTCCCAAAAAACTTAGCAGAGGCGTAATTTGATTTTATAATTTCATTTTATTTTTTTAACCTATATATGAATATAAGGCCGTCAGCCGGGATTACCATGTCCTACGGCGTGACATCCGTGGTGGCGCAAATCAAACACATCACGAAACTAACTGGACTGACGTGAATCGAAACCCGCAGCCGCACTAGAGAAATAAGAGATCTTGCTGCACGAAACGAACGAACGAAAGAACTCGTACAGCATAGAACGACCAGCGTTTACTCACCAAGGAACGAAGAGATCAGCCACCGGATCTCGAGCTGTCTACCGTCCGCAGCTTTCGCGGCTACCTCGACGCGGCGCTTGGCCGCGAACGGCGCGCGGGGTGGACGCGAACGGCGCGCGGGGCGGCGGCTCCGCCCGCAAGGTCTAGCCCCTCGCGGGGAGCGCATGGGTGGAGGGACCGGAGCGGAGGAAGGGGCACCCGAGGCGTGGCGGCGCTAGGTCACCACGGCGGCGGCGCTAGGGTAGGCGGCGGGGGACCGGATGGGTGACGGAAGGGATTGTGGCTCTGTGGGTTGGCACAGGGGAAAATTTGGGCGCGGGGTGAGAGAGCGGCGGCGGGGTACTACGTGGCAAAAACATTTGGGCGCCCACAGAGATTTGATGCACTCGGGTAGTAAAAGTTCAAAATTTCCCTCACATCAAATAAATCAGTCGCACAGTTGGCATAGGCAGAAATGATTTTTCGCATCAAATAAATTTTCTAAATAGATTTTTCGGGTACTAAATGACTTCAAATGAAAAAAATATCAACTACAAAATTGTACAACTCATTGAGATATACGAACCTTGTATTTGTCATTTTTTCATATGACTTTGTTTGGAGAGTTTAAATTTCAAATTTCAAATATTATATTTCTAAACAGAATTTTGGGGTACTACGTGATTTCAAATCAAAAAGTCATCAACAACAAAAATATATATCTCATCAAGATCTACAAACATTATTTTAGTCATTTAATCATCCGACAAAGTGGTAATAACGTTGTTCACAAATTTCACACATCTCTTCTATAGTTCATGAAACTATGTAAGAGGTATGTCAAATTTGTGAACAGCATTATTATAAATTTGTCAGATGAACAAATGACCAAAATAAAATTTGTAGATCTTGATAAGTTGTACATCCTTTATATTCATGACTTTTTCAACTGACATCATTTCGAGTTTCAAAATATGGTTTGAAATTGTTATTTTTTTCAAATTTGACATTTGAATTGTCCAAAAAATTTCATATGAACAAATGAACAAAATCAACACATATACGTGATAGATCATGATTTTATAAAAATTTAGAGAAAAAATCAATACATTTGGAGTTAGTATGTTAGAGAAAGACTAGTTACAAGTTCTAATCAAAGATTAAAAAGACAAATCATTCTTGTTCTTCCTGTAGGTTTCCGACGAACTTCCGTCGAACCTTCGGCGACGTTTTCCGACCTGTTCCGGCATCCATTGCACAAACCGTCACTTTCCCTAGATTCACCGTGTCGTCTATGCACTGTCACGTCCTTCCATTTGCTAATCCATGAGCCTTTGATTATTTCCTAACTCTTGTTTCTCTTTTTCCGATGAGCAGCACCATGGTCGGCCTTGTTCTCTGTCTTCTCCCATTACCCCCGCAGACCCAACTCGCCTTCTCGCTTGGACATTAGGCCCGCGGCCCACTCCACCTCACAGTGCTCGCGTGGCTCCTTCCTGCGTGGCATGGGCGCTCGGGGCACTTCGCCATGCGTGCAGCTCCTTCGAGCGGAGCCGTAGAGTCTGTCACTTGGGCAATGCCCAGCAAGACCATGCATGATTTGTGCGCTCAGCAGCGCCGTGCACCCCCCGCAGGCCAAGCCCCGCCCGAGGCCCCTCCCTACCGCGTGAGGAAGAAGATGAGAAGTTTGCCAAGGCCACGGTCTGCACACGAAGAAACATGATGGGGAGCGGAAGATGATGACAATAATTACAAGTTTGCCACTGGAACTTTTAATCTCCATAGTTTCTCCATTTTAACTCCGATTTAGTTTGTTCTTGATGCGCTAGGATCGTGTCGACGCGAGCTACATGTCAGGGTCAATGCTTACCATATCACATGTTTCTAAATTTTCATAACTAAAAGCAACAAAGGTTTTGTACGGTGTTTTATATATAAAAATATACTAATATGGTTAATTTCTATCATCGATGTGTTTCTATAAATTATAATTTACTTATGTTAAACTCGCATCATGTAGTTCGAGTAGGTGTTCAGATGTACTTTCTTTTGGCAAAGTTTATATTTAATTTGCTTAAATATACAATAAATATTTATATGTGAAATATGACTAGATTTGAATTGGCTTTTAAATTAAATTACGGTTTGTCCAATCTAATTAATAACTTCTTCGTGACTTTGTTTAAATAGAATAAATCAAGCTTGTCATTCTTTGATCAATTTAGAGCTCTTGAATTTAAACTCAAAATAGATTTATAAATTAAAATGAAAAACATATGAAAAAGAAAAAAGTCTATGAGCCCTAATCTTTTAGGGCCGGCCTATCTCGATCGAGTCCCAGCTTTATGCCCTCTGTTCTTTCTTTTTGGCCCGATCTGTCTCCTCTACCCATGCCCCCTCTTCATTTTGAGGCCCATCTCTACGCTTAGTAGACATGGGCAAGGGTTCATGTCAATTATTCAAGTACTTAAACGTGACAATGCTAAATAGTCATAAAAAGATAAGCTCAAGCGTCACAAAAAAGAAACCAGCAAACGTCTCCCGGCGCCACACAATTTGTGATGAAAATTCATGTCTTTATGTGACAAATCTAGGAAGTCGTCATAAAAAATATGGCTCTCCTCAATTTGTGACGAAACAAAAGATTTGCGTCACATTATGATACATTATATGACAAAATCAGACCTCGTCATGAGGAGTTTTGTCATAAAAGACAAGATTTCTTGTAGTGAACATAGAGTTAGACAAGCCACCAGTGAGTTTAAAGATTTTGCTATTATTTGGTGAGCTGCTTTAGCTGCCAATGGTCATACACCTCGTTCATGGGAAGAGCTTAAGGTTGCTATGCGTGATAGATTTGTTCCTTCATCTTACCATAGAGATCTACATAAGAAATTGATGCGTTTAGAACAAGGAGATAAATCGGTGGAGGATTACTATGCTGAGCTTCAAAAGGGCTTGATACGTTGAAGTGTAATTGAGGGACCTATTGGGGATATTACCTCGGTATATCCCCAGGGACCTTGTGGGCCTACCGACCAGAGGATGGCCCAGCCCGCGAGGCCCTATAGCACGCGACCAACCCATCGTGCTCGCTAGGGACTCTGAAGAAGTCTTGCTCGCCAAGAAAGATCCTAGTAGATAGACTCGGATCCCTTGCCATAAGGGACTGATCGTAATCTGTTAGGATATGGAAGCTGTAACCCTGCTCCCTGGCTATATAAGGCGAGCAGGCACCCCCTCGAAACATATCATCTACACCTCATGTAACCTAATACTCATATCAATCCATCCACCAAAACATAGGACGTAGGGTATTACGACGATTTTGCGGCCTAAACCTGTATAAATCGTCGTGTCTACGCTCTTTGTGTTACACTTGATCGCCATCGCCACACCTCCGCCTACAATCTACTACCGTAGGGTACCCCCTAGGTAGACTGCGATGCATATTTCATCGACAGTTGGCGCACCAGGTAGGGGGTGTGTGCAACAACTCCATGGCTCGTCAAGCTGTTACTTTCCCCGGATCTATGGTTATCCCCGTGAGCGGTGCCACCCTCCAGATTGGATCTATGATCTGGACCATCCATGGCGTCGTGTCCATCTCTGGGACCACGGAACCAACCCGGCCCCTCATGTTGAACCCTCCTCCAATCGAAGATTCAACCACCAAAATGACCCGCAATGCTCCATATTGCATCTCACCAAAATCTCGTCGACCGTCTCAACCTCATCGATGTTGCTCGGTACCGACTCCGTCCTCTCACGTCGGCCACGTGCACCTTCGAGAAAACCTCCCCAGAAGCTCCACAGCGCCTGGCTTCGCTAGCCCCGACACCGGGCGAAAGCGCCGACGTGGCAACAACCACAAGGAGATCCTCGATGGCCCATGCCCCCTCCACGAATAGGGAGAGCACACCATGCGGGAGTGCATCTCCCTCAAAGAGGCCATTCAAAGCAAAGCGGACAAGAAGCAACCAGACGACAACCCATCAAGAGAAGACATGACGAAGGCGCCGACCACCAACTTCACGAAAGCCGCGCGCATCTGCCCCATATTCGGCGGGCACCCGAGCGGTAACGGTAGGCGTCGCCGCCGAGCGACTACTGACAACAACAGCACGGTCGATGATTCTACAAGCAGCATGGCTTTTTGCCCGGTGTCTGTAGGAACGATCTCCACAGGCCCTGGTCATGCCACAATCGAGCCTCTTGGAAAAGGGCCCTATCCCTGGCATCTCCCTAAGCGTGCATGAGCTGCTCTCCCTCTTCGCGCGGGTTGTCAGCAGCGTGCCTGCTTGGGAGTCCCTATGTATCCTACGCATGCAGAGGCACTAGCCCTATGATATGGACCATTTGAGACCCAAGGCCGAACGATTCATCGCTATGGCTCACGACTCAGCTGGCACGAAAGGACATACAAGTGAAATAAAAGCTCATCGCCCCGATAAACAAAAGCTTTGATACATTTCATTTACAGGTCCACACAACCGTTGTATTTTATACAAATGACGGCTACACCGTAGCAAAAAACTCCATATCAGATAGAAGATCCCTAGTATCCGCGGGCACCTCCGGCTCCAAGCGACTCACATCCGATTCAGAAGTACCAGCTGCATATCCGCTTCGCACCCTCCGCAGATCGACTCGCAGGTAGTGCGACTGCATTATGGCGAGCCCATGGGCAAGCATATCCTTGCCACCAATGTCGCAAATGACTTAAAGCACTCCAAGAACCCCCGCGCCCTCAACAAAACATTAGCAATGGCTGCCTCCAACGGAGGAACAGGGATGAAAGCAACATTGTCTATGCAAGCCATAACCGGCCCGACCTCTTCGACCAGGCTCTAGAAACAAGCGCGCCCGGCAACAACTTCGACCCCCAGCTCTACAAACAGCCAAAGAAATCAGCACCATAGCAAAGACAAGGCAACAACTCAAGCAACCACGAAGGACATCAGAACCGACCCTTCTGCGCCTTTGCTAACTGGTCGCGAAGACCCGAGTTGTCACGTTCTTTCTCTAAAAGAGTCTCTTCCAGTTCGCGCGTTCGCGCACGAGCCACATCCAAAGAAGCCTCTAGAGACACAACACGAAGCTTACGCTCCCGACTCATTCTCAAAAACATCTGCAAGACGGCAGTTTGTTAACTAGCTCGAGAACCGTTTGGCCCATGGTTAATTAAAAAAAAGGAAGTCGGCTATTCACCTTCACATGGTCTAGCACATCTCGAGCACCATCGTAATCATCATCGTCAACAACGACACCCTCTCCCAAACGAGGCAGTTCACCAAAGTCATCCTCAACGACAATCGAAGACCATCTCCTCCGCCTCTTCCTCGAATGAGAACCAAACTACGCCAGCACATATCATCATCACTAGGTCCTGCTCCAACGCTAGAAGGGACCCCAACGACAGGAATTCCCGGGTCCCTAGAAGCGCCCAGGCCACCGCCAAGTCCGGGGTGACTCATAGCCCAAGGCTCCGACCTTAGTGGCTCCGGCTCACCAACGGTCTCCTCCGTTCCAGGAAATTCTTCGCCGACCAGATCCTCATCAATGGTATCCGACACAACGCTGCATGACGACCGAACATCATCAAACACCGCCATGTCGAATACCATAGCTCATCCCAAAAAGAACAAATCAGGGAAAGCACTCACCAAGGAGACGCCTTCTACCATGAGATTCTAATCTCTCTAGGCAACCTTGAAGTCCCGGCAACCCTTGAGGCCCTCGACTCGGAATATGCGCCAAGCGAGACGTCTTCGTCCTCAAACGAAGCATCACAACCTCGAAGCATTGGATCAGGCGGAAGTTCGCCAGAGTGGTCAAAACCACACGACTCGATAGTATCACCGCCAGCAACGACCACCGGAGGCGTACAAAGCTCTGGCAGCAAGCCGGAAGTCAGCAACAAAGCAAAATAAGTAGCACGGTCTTCACCACAGATCTACACGATCAAGAACACATATAAAAACAACAAGCGCAACAAAATCGAAAACACAAGACTAGCTGCAGATATCAAACCTAAGGAGGAGGACGCCGAAGAGAAAAATCTTTCCTAAGCTGATCTGGCGCAGAACATGTAATTTAATTGCTTATTAACAACATTTGGTTCAATGCTCTCAGGCGCCTCTCGAGTACTGTCATCCCCACCAGCATACTCAAAAGCTAGATGTTCCCTCTCCTTACAAGGTTGGCAACGCCTGGCGATGAAACTGCACGCCACCCACACGCCATCAAGAGTACCGCGATCGAGCAGCTTCAATAACAACTTCACCTTCTCCAAATCGGCCCCAGAAGGCGGCTCCGACCAGCTTACCTGGGCCGTAGGCACTAGCGCGGGATCACATGCCGCACAGGGCTCCTCCTGGTGAATATTAAACCACCTCGACTTGTGCCTAGCAAATTTGGAGTGCAGCGGCATCGAGATATACTCACTAGACAAACCATCCCTAAGTTGAAGATATACATAACTAATAACACTCGGATGACCGAGTCCCATTCGGCTTTAAGCGAAAGAAGCATCGGAACAAATCAAAATGAGGATAGATCCCAATAAACGCCTCACACATGTGAATAAAGGTCGCGATGTGCACAATCGAGATGGGATTCAGATTGCAGAGCGAGATATCATAATACCGCAACAGGCCACGAAGGAAAGGATGGATGGAAACCCCAAAACTGCATCGGAAGAATGGCTCGAAGACCACAAGCTCACCCATATCTGGAGTTGGAAACTCCTCATCAAACACCGACCGCCATCCACCGACCTCCTTATCCAGGAGCAGACCACCGAACACAAGGGCATTAATATCATCTTCCTTCAGAGTGCTTCGCGTCCAGTGTTTTGCCCAGGGCGGCACCACCAACTCCTCAACCCCAACATTCGGTACCGGTGCCGCGGTAGCCCTCCTAACCGCCGCCGCTGACCTTTTTGCCGCAGCCATCGCTGCGGATGGCCTTACAACGTTACCCTTCTTTGGTGCCATCACCGGCAAACAGGGGAATCAAGCACCGCGACAATGCAGGCCGACGAAACACAAAACGAAAGAAGCGCTAGGAAGACTGTGGAGGAAGATGAAGAGTTTCACTACAAAAATGGCCTGGAAGACACCACCACCGCTATAGTCTCCCTTTATACCAAGCTGTGCGGCATCTTGCCTCCCAGGGTTTTTGGGAAACCGCAACAGCCAAAATGCGGAACCACCACGACGCCCACTTTCCGTGCCTAAACTTGGGCCGTTAACCGCCGGGTTAATTCGTCCCACTTACTCTTTTTTATTCTAATTTCGTATTTATTTCCAAACAACCGCCTTAATTTACGGGTACTGATTTCCTGCATCTCGCTAACACCATAGTCCCGGGGACTGGATGTACAACTTTGTCATGAGTTTTTCTCCGTAGCTATAGTAACTCTGCTACAGTAAAACTAGTCGGCAAACTTCACCAATCATTGGAAGCGTCAACCCTCGGGGGACTTCGTTGACCGCGACCACGGCCTAGCCTGGCCGCAAATCCCGACCAGGCTCAGGGACTGTGACCACGGCGCGTGGAAGGTGGCGCGCAATAGCAAACACTCGGGGACTGCGAACAAGACAATGTGATCGTGATGCAAGAACCACACAACTCCTTACATTAGGCTCGGGGACTATTGGTATTCGCAGTCGTTTTTTGCAAAAACTTATTTTTCAGTCTCCAGCTACAATTTTATGCATATTTTATTTTTTATAAAGCTTGGCACCACGTGCATACTTCACCTACTACCAAGCTCGGGGACTAAGTGGGTACACTTCACCTAACGGTGAATGTACTAATTTTCTTCTCGACAAGCTCTGTTGTTTTCATTTTTGTTTTTTGCCGAGCCTAAGTGGGTACACTTCACCAGGAAAGGACTTTTCAAAAGTTTTTCTTCTTCAACACATCACATTCTTCCGACAAGCAGCCACAACAGCCGACGAGGCAACCTACTCGCACATCAAGCTATGACGTTCTCGACCACCCCGACCTGGTTGGGAGGATTCTCCAAGCAGTACTTCGACCAGGTAGCCAGGTCGGGACCCTGCAACAATGACTTCATGTGAAGGCGACCAGCTGAGCGCCTCCGAGGATGACGCTGCGGGCTCGCCAGAAGAATGCAACACGCTCGGGGACTTGTTGGTGATATTACCTCAACATATCCTTAGGGACCTTATGGACCTACCGACCAGAGGACGGCCTAGCCCACGAGGCCCTGCAGCACACGACCAACCCGTCGTGCTCGCTAGGGACTCCAAAGAAGTCTTGCTCGCCAAGAAAGATCCTACTAGATAGACTCGGATCCCTTGCCATAAGGGACCGATCGTAATCTATTAGGATATGGAAACTGTAACCCTACTCCCCGGTTATATAAGGCGAGTAGGGACCCCTCGAAACAGATCATCTACACCTCATGTAACCTAATACTCATATCAATCTAGCCACCAAAACACAGGACGTAGGGTATTACGGGGATTTGTCGGCCTGAACCTGTATAAATCGTCGTGTCTACGCTCTTTGTGTTATGCTTGATCGTCGTCGCCACACGTCCGCATATTTTGTCGACATGACCTGAGGATTCTATGTGTCGATTTTATTCGGGGCTGAGACGAGAAATCTAGGATATTGTTGATTACAAAGAATTTAACACTGTCAACCAGTTGTTTCAGTTTGCTATGCTTGCATAGAAGGAATTAGAGGGGCGTGACAAGCAGGGTAAGTACAAGACCAGCAACACATACACGCCACGCTCCGGACCATCAATGGGGCTGTCCAAGACATCCACTTATAGGGCACCATTATCGTTGAATAAGCAACAAGCATCGGCTGGAGGACCTACCACATCAAAACCGACGGCTACACTACCTTCAGGCTCAGGTCAAAATTCTGTTTTGCGGGAACTAGCAAAGAGTGCGTCCTCTGTTGCATCCACAGGACACACCTCTAACATTCAGTGCCACCGCTGCAAAGGATTCGGTCATCTACAGCGGGAATGCCCAAGTCAGCGGGCATACATTGTTGTGGAAGATGACTACATCATCGCCTCGGACTTTGAGGAAGATGATGCAGAAGAACCAGTTGTTCAAGAGAACGATGAATTTGTGGGAAAGGATGATACATAGACCTACATGAGCGTCATTGTGCAGCAAGTGCTCAGCATAAAGGTACAACAACCAGAGAAGCTGCAACTCCATAACTTGTTCCAAATTTTCTTCGTCATCAACAATCGCCGAGCACATGTCATCATTGATGGAGGTAGTGACAATAACTTGGTGAGTTCAAATTTGGTCAAGAAGCTTGGCTTGACCACACGACAACACCCCCATCCATACAACCTTCAGCGGTTTAATGATGCTGGAAAGGCTAAGGAGTATGAGGATGTTTTTCCAGCTGAGTTACCCTTGGGGCTGCCACCTATGAGAGGAATAGAGCATCAAATTTATTTGATTCCGGGAGCAACATTGCCAAACCGTGCTGCTTATCGAACCAACCCCGAGGAGACTAAGGAAATTCAGCGACAAGTCGAAGAGCTTTTGGACCGCGGGTATGTATGTGAAAGCCTTAGTCCTTGTGCCATTCTAGTAATTTTGGTTCCTAAAAAAGATGGTTCGTGGCGTATGTGTGTTGATTGTAGAGCCATTAATAATATTATTATTCGATATCGTCATCCTATTCCTAGGCTGGATGACATGCTTGATGAGTTGTGTGGCTCTGTAATTTTCACAAAAGTTGACTTGCGTAGTGGCTACCACCAAATTAGAATGAAACTTGGAGATGAATGGAAAACAACTTTCAAAACTAAATTCGGATTATATGAGTGGTTAGTAATGCCTTTTGGTTTAACTAATCCACCTAGTACTTTCATGAGATTGATGAATGAAGTTTTAAGAGCTTTTATTGGGCGATTTGTGGTGGTTTATTTTGATGATATATTGATTTATAGCAAGTCCTTGGAAGAACATATGGATCACTTACGTGCTGTTTTTAATGCTTTACGTGATGCACGTTTACTTGGTAACCTAGAGAAGTGCATCTTTTGCACGGATCCAGTCTCTTTCCTTGGTTATGTTGTTACTCCACAGGGAATTCAGGTGGATGAGCAAAAAATTGAAGCCATAAAGAGCTGGTCGGTTCCCCAAACTATCACACAGGTGAGAAGCTTTCTTGGTCTTGCAGGATTCTATCGTCGCTTTGTCAAGGATTTTAGCGCCATTGCTGCCCCCTTGCATGAGTTGACAAAGAAAGGAGTGGTGTTCAAATGGGGTAAGGCACAAGACGAGTCCTTCGAAACTTTGAGGGACAAGCTAACACATGCGCCATTGCTGCAACTTCTAAACTTTGGTAAGACTTTTGAGCTAGAATCTGATGCTAGTGGAGTTGGCATTGGAGGTGTGTTGATGCAAGAAGGTAAGCCCGTTGCATACTTTAGCAAAAAATAGCATGGCCCTGTTCTTAATTACTCTACTTATGATAAGGAATTGTATGCAATTGTACGTTCTTTAGAGATATGGCATCACTATTTATGTCCTAAGGCATTTATTATACATTCAGATCATGAATCGCTTAAGTATCTTCGATCTCAAAATAATCTGAATCGTAGACATGCTAAGTGGGTTGAATTTATTGAATCTTTTCCTTATATTATCAAACACAAGAAAAGGAAAGATAATATAATTGTTGATGCTTTGTCTAGACGATATACTATGCTGTCCCATCTTGATTGTCGAATTTTTGGGCTTGAAGCAATTAAAGAACAATATGTGATTGATCCTGATTTTAAAGATGTGTTGCTGAATTGTAAAGAGGGTTACATGGAACAAGTTTGTGATAAATGATGGTTTCGTTTTTAGAGCTAACCGTCTGTGCATTCAAGTTGGTTCCGTTCGTTTGTTGTTGTTGTTGCAAAGAAGCACATGGAGGAGAACTGATGGACCATTTTGGTGCTAAGAACACGGTTGATATTTTGGCGACACATTTCTTTTGGCCACAAATGAGGAGAGATGTTGAGCGGTTTGTGGCACGCTGCACCACATGTCAAAAAGCTAAGTCTCGCTTGAATCCGCATGGTTTGTATATGCCTCTTCCTATTCCTTCTATTCCTTGGGTGGATATTTTGATGGACTTTGTTTTGGGATTGCCTAGGACTAAGAGGGGGAGGGATAGCATTTTTGTTGTTGTGGATCGATTCTCTAAGATAGCACATTTTATACTATGTCATAAAAGTGATGATGCCATTTATATTGCCGACCTCTTTTTCAAAGAGATTGTTCGCTTGCATGGTATGCCTTCTACTATTGTTTCAGATCGTGACGCTAAATTCTTGAGTCACTTTTGGCGTACTCTATGGAATAAGTTGGGAACAAAACTGTTGTTTTCAACAACTTGTCACCCACAAACTAATGGACAAATAGAGGTCGTGAACCGTAATTTGGGCACCATGTTGAGAGCTATTTTGAAGAAAAATTTGAAGATGTGGGAAGACTGTTTACCTCATGTGGAGTTTGCTTACAATCGGGCAACACATTCTACCACTAAGGTAAGTCCGTTTTAGGTAGTGTATGGTTTTAACCCTCTTCCTCCAATTGATCTTTTGCCTTTACCTACCAATGAAAGAACACATAGTGATGCTAGCGCACGTGCTGAATTTATTTGTAAGTTGCATGCAACCACTAAAGAAAATATTATAAAGATGAATGAAAAGTATAGAATTGCTGGTAGTAAAGGTAAAAAAGAAATTAAACTTCAACCAAGTACTTTAGTATGGTTACATTTGAGAAAAGATAGGTTTCCAAAGCTGCAAAGTCAAAATTATTGCCAAGAGCTGCTGGTCCATATAAAATTGTTGAAAAAAATAAATGACAATGCATACAAACTTGAGTTGCCACCCAAGTTTGGGGTTAGTCCTTCTTTCAAAATTTCAGATTTGAAGCCGTATTTGGGAGAAGAAGATGACCTTGAGTTGAGGACGACTCCAATTCAAGAGGCGAGGATGATGAGGACATCAATCCTTTGGATGCACACGATGATCCTCCGCTGGACATTCAAGGTCCAATCACAAGAGCTCGCACGACACAATTAAATTTAGAGGTGAGCTCGTTCCTAAGCAAGTCTTTATATGATTTCGAGAATAGATTGCTACCTAATGATTATATTGTACTTAGGAATCATGGAGAGGACCAAGGATTGCATAAGGGTGGGTTTGGAGGTGTGTAGGACCAGCAAGGGCGCCCAAGTCTAGTTGGAGGCCCAAACCAAGTCGACTTCGAGTCTGTTTCGGAGTTCAGGACCAGCAAGGAGTAAAATGGACGCCTAGGACGTATACGGACTCCGTTTTTGATGATCCACCTATGGTTGGAAAGATAATTTCATAAGGAAACTAACGGCTTTGGTTTGAGGTCCAAATTCCTTTTGAGTCATCGGGAAACGTCAAAACAAATCAGCATTCAGAATATGTTTCGGTGCTATCACTGTTTTTGGCCGTTGGGCTGTGTATTGTCGTTAAGCCCAATAGAGGGGCACATTCAGGGGTGGCTACGACCCTTAGACCTATATAACCAGCCGCCGCCGCTCTCATTAGGTTTTGTGTTTTGCTTTAGATCAATCTGTCATTGAACAGTCGCTATTTTCGGTTTGTGAAGCCCCACATTAGTGATCTTAATCATATATCTACAATTGTCACTTCACTTGAGTTGCATTTTATCCTGTTCTTGCTTGTGTTCCTTGATTCACAAGAAAAGGATTTAGCCTTCTTGGCGAGGTCAACCATGCAACACTGGTTGATAACCAGAGGAGACGTGGTCCTACGATTGTGGGGTTTTGGATCGTGTTGTTCGGAAGCCGGATCGACTTGTGTCTCGTTTCCACGAAATCGATAGTTACCAGAACCTTTTGAAAGATCGGACCACCCTAATTCACATCAGAAGGGGCCAAGCCAACTCGCCAAAAGCTCAAAAGGTTCGCGCCAGATCGCAAGGAAGCTATTTAGGTAGAAATAACCTGACTCTTAGCCGCGGGGTTCATTAGGGAAGTAAATCACCCTGATTGGCTCGCCAATCCAGTACTTGTATGAAAAAAGAACAATGAATGGAGAATGTGCGTCGACTACACGAGTCTCAACAAACATTGCCCTCCCGATCCTTTCCCTTTCCCGCGCATCGATGAAGTTGTTGATTCCACCGCCGGATGCGAACTACTCTCGTTCCTCGACTGTTATTCCGGCTATCACCAAATCATGCTGAACGTAGAAGACTAGATCAAAACTGCGTTCATAACCCCCTTCGGCGCCTACTGCTACACGACGATGTCCTTCGGACTCAAGAACGTCGGCGCTACTTATCAACGCGCCATTCAGGAGTGCCTGAAGGACCTCATCCTAGGAAAGGTCGAGGCTTACGTCGACGACGTGGTCATCAAAACACACTCTGCAGAAGTACTGGTCGCCGACATCGAAGCAACCTTTAAAGCTCTCAATAAGTTCAGGTGGAAACTAAATCCAAAGAAATGCATATTTGGGGCATCGTCAGGGAACTTACTCGGCAATATCGTCAGCCAATCTGGCATTCGTGCAAATCCCAAAAAAACAGCAGTGGTCCTACAAATGAAGCCTCCTTCCAACATCAAGGACGTAAAGAAGCTCATCGGATGCATGGCCGCCCTAAACCGCTTCATCGCTCGCCTCGGTGAAAAAGGCCTCCCATTCTTCGGACTCTTGAAGGGCGGACAAAAATTCGTGTGGAACGACAAAGCCGACCGTGCATTCGCCAACCTGAAGAAGTACCTCACAGAGCCTCCGGTAGTCACCGCCCAAAGGACGATGAACCAATGCTGCTCTACATCGCCGCCACCAACCGAGTAGTCAGCACCGTCATGGTGGTCGAGCGCGAACAGAGCGGGCGTGCCTACCCCATCCAGCGACCATGTTACTTCGCAAGCGAGGTACTCAATGAATCCAAAACACGATACCCTAGGTGCAGAAACTACTATACGCGGTCCTCATCACCGTACGAAAACTCCGGCACTATTTCCAATGGCCGTCGAAGGTGACCGTCGTCACTGAATTCCCGCTGGGAGACATCCTACGCAACAAGGATGCCACTGGACGAATCATCAAATGTGCGGTCAAGCTAGGGACGTTCAACATCGCTTTCCAGGGGCACCAGATGATGAAATCACAAGCACTCGCCAACTTCATCGTCGAATGGACCGACATTCAGGCACCAATAACAATAGAAGCTCCCGAGCACTAGACCTTGTTCTTCGACGGTTCCCTATCTATCCACGGCGCAGGGCTTGGCCTCCTATTCATATCACTGTCCGGAGACAAGCTACGCTACGTCTTGCATCTACTATTCCCGGCATCTAATAACGTCGCAGAATACGAAGCAACGCTCCACGGACTCTATATTGCCAACGAACTCAGTGTAAAACGCATCATTGTTAACGACGACTCAGCCCTGTTAATGAACTAGCTGAACAAGAAATGGAACTGCTCCAACGAGAAGATGGACGCATACTGCGTCGCCATCCAAAAACTAGAAGGTAAATTCTGTCGATGAAATATGCATCGCAGTCTACCTAGGGGGTACCCAACGGTAGTAGATTGTAGGCGGAGGTGTGACGACAACGATCAAGCGTAACACAGAGAGCGTAGACACGGCGATTTATACAGGTTCAGACCGGCAAATCACCGTAATACCCTATGTCCTGTGTTTTGGTGGCTAGATTGATATGAGTATTAGGTTACATGAGGTGTAGATGATCTGTTTCGAAGGAGTCCCTGCTCGCCTTATATAGCAGGGGAGCAGGGTTACAGTTTTCATATCCTAATAGATTACAATCGGTCCCTTATGGTATGGGATCCGAGTCTATCGACTAGGATCTTTCTTGGCGAGCAAGACTTCTTCGGAGTCCACGACGGGCTGGTCGCGTGCTGCAGGGCCTCACGTGCTGGGCCGTCCTCTAGTCGGTAGGCCCATAAGGTCCCTGGGAATATGCTGAGGTAATATCCCCAACAAGTCCCCCGAGCGCGTTGCATTCTTCTGGCGAGCCCGCAACGTCGTCCTCGGAGGCACTCAGCTAGTCGCCTTCACATGAAGTCGTTGTTGCTGGGTCCCGACTAGGCTGCTTGGTCGAGGTACTGCTCGAAGAATCCTCCCGACCAGGTCGGGGTGGTCGAGAGCGTCATAGCTTGTTGTGCGAGCTGGTCGCCTCGTCGGCTGTTGCGGCTACTTGTCAGAAGAATGCAACGTGCCGAAGAAGAAAAACTCTTGAAAAGAGTTTGTCGAGAAGAAAATTAGTACATTAACCGTTAGGTGAAGTGTACGCACTTAGTCCCCGAGCTTGGTAGTAGGCGAAGTATGCACGTGGTGCCAAGCTTTATAAAAAATGAAATATGCATGAAAATTGTAGCTGAAGACTGAAACATAAGTTTTCTCAAAAACTGACTGCGAATACCCATAGTTCCCGAGCCTAATGTAAAGAGTTGTGTGGTTCTTGCATCAGGATCATATTGTCTTGTTCGCAGTCCCCGAGTGTTTGTTGTTGTGCGCCGCCTTCCACGCGCCATGGTCACAGTCCCCAAACCTGGTCGGGATTTGCGGCCAGGTAGCTGGGCCATTATCGCGGTCGACGAAGTCCCGAGGGTTGACGCTTATAATGACTGGTGAAGCTTGCCGACCAGTTTTACTGTAGCAGAGTTACCATATCTGCGAAGAAAATTCTTGAAGAAAAAATTAAAACACGCAGTCCCCGAGACTGCAGGGTAACGAATATTTAAGGAATTGACAACCGTAATTGAAATGGAAAACTGAAAAAAATTATGTCAGAAGATAATTGGGCCAGTACAGCTGTGTTTAGCGGCCCATATAAGGCAAACTGTAGTGCTGACGTCGTTGTGGTTTTCCAAAAACCCTAGAAGGCGAAGCGCCGCGCCGTTTGGTATAAAAGGCAGACTTTAGCAGTAGCAGGACGGGAAGGGTCGTGTCTTTACTTCCCAAGAAGCGTGTGCAGGATGCAAAGAATTGTATTTTTGTGACTCGAGGTGCGCTCGTGTGGGATACGAGGGGGCGATGACTCTATGCTATATATTTGGGTGAACTGGAGCGACTCTCAGCCACCTCGTCCAACTTCTTCACGCTTACCAACCACGAGGGGCGAGCAAAAGTAAGAGGGATTCATCGTCGCACCGGCTTTGCTGGAGAGATGGATGCTGATTGCGCCCGCCTCACCATGGGGTTTGGCGCCTTGTTGATGTTGCCGGAGGATTTCCTCTTCTAGATCTTTCTTCGTGTCATCGACAATGGTGACGACGTTTTTGAGTACTTGAATCTTCATCGGGTCTGTCGTGTCTTTTGAAGGATTTGCGATGATGGCATGATCGTTCGGCTCCTATCCCTTCGTCACATTCAGCATTGCTGCCGACCTTACCGCCCTTTGCTGGAGTCCAACTTCATCAAACGCTTCCTTGCGGCCAACCATCGAGACGCTTTGTGCTTTCACGGCATGGAGAGGTTGATGTCGTGGGGACGGGATCCTGTCGGCCAAGCGTTTATCGGCCAAGTGGTTGCTGCAGGAGACAACGGCACGATGTACTTCAGAGCCATGGTGTTGTATCTCACGGACCTGGCCAACCCGGAAGCACTCTCCATCATCGACCGACTCAGTGGTGGCATATTGCGAGACGACAGGTGGGGCAACCATGGCTTAAATCGCCTTCGTTTCCAAATCCGCGGGGATCTTCATGTTATTTTGCGACGGAGGAGGACTCGTTACCCAGAAGACGTGCTGAGGTTGGGCGTCAATGATCCTTATATTTGCGTTTGGAATGAATGCCGACATTTTGAGCCGCCGGGTGGCGACCTGGCTGGGATCATCAGGTACTGTAGCCCGGAGTGTCATATTCGACATGGGTTCGAGCTTTGGACTAGGAATATTAGTGATGGTGTTGCCTATCGTATTGGCAGAATGAGGCTATAATTGTTGAATGATTGATATGAGGTGTGGCCCCTTCTCTTTTGATGTTTGAGATAGTTGTCGTGGTCTATTTTGCGCGTTCACGTCGGGGAGGAGGCGGATCGTCTGGAGGTTGAAGCCGATCATGTAGCGGAGATTGTAGTTAGGGATGTCGATTTGTTTGTTGTAGGGCAGCAGTAGTTTGTATCTCGGACACAAGTATTCAGACGTGTAAGTGAAAACTACAAAGCTTTATTATATTCGGGGCGGTGAGCTTTTTTTCACTTATATGTCCCATCGTGCTTGCTAAGTCATGAGCTGTAGCGATGAATCGTTTGGCCTTGGGTTCCCTACGGCCCGGATCATAGGGCATAGAGCCTCTGCACGCGTAGGTGCCATAGGGATTACCAAGGAGGTACGCTGCTGGCAACCCGCAGCGCAGAGGGCGAGCAGCTCATGCACCCTTAGGGAGATGCCAGGGACAGGACCTTTTTCCGAGAGGCTCGATCGTGGCATGACTAGGGCCTATGGAGACCATTCCTGCAGACGCTGGGCGAAAAGCCATGCTGCTTGTAGAGTCGTCGACCGTACCGTGGTCGTGTACAGGTTCTGGGCACATAACCTCATGGGCTCCGACCCAAATGGTGTCTCCCGGTTGTTGGAGAGATGTCATTTGGGAGGCCTAACGATATGATCATAGCGTATAGGGTAGCTACTTCTATGCGCTATGGGAATCGGTAGGCCAGATTCGAGGGCTTCCGAATATAGCCAAGCTGTTTGGAGAGAACACTGTAATGCATTTTGGAGAGGTCGTCGAACACTATGGGAGTGTTTTGGAGAGGTCGTCGAACGCTTATGGGAGCGTTTTGTAGTGGTCGCCGAACGCCGTGAGCGTTTTGTAGTGGTCGCCGAACACCGTGAGCGTTTTGTAGTGGTCGCTGAGCGCCGTGAGCATTTTGTAGTGGTCGCCGAGCGCCGTGAGCGTTTTGTAGTGGTCGCCGAGCGCCTTGGGCATTTTGTGGTGGTCGAGTCGTTTAGATAGAATATGGAAAAAAACACCACACCTTTGATTATTAATGGGAAGGTACACAATACAAACTTTCTTGGGCTACTGTAAACATGTAAATCCTCTCGCTCCGCTGAGGGCCGAGGGTCTCTAATTGTAGGAGAGGTCTGCGGTAGTGGCTAATGGTCCTGCTTCCTTTGGCTTCTTTGCAGCGGGCTTGTCGCTGGGTTCGGAGTTGTATGTGTCCTGGATACGGGACTTCTCGGCGGCGTGGATTGTCTGTTGCTCACACTCATATGCGATCTTCAGGTTGGTGCATAGGCTGAGGACGCCCTGCGGCATTGGGATCTTAAGCACCATGTAGGTGTAGTGTGGGACCGCCATCAGCGTGGCGAGTGCCAGGCGGCCGAGTATCGTGTGATAGGTTGTCTCAAAGTCGACGACGATAAAGTTGATGTTCTCGACCCTAAAATGGCCCTGGTCGCCGAACTGCACGGGGAGGGTGACCTGGCCCACCGGTGTGGACGCCTTATTTGGGATGATCCCCTAGAAGGGGAAGTTCGCCGGGAGGAGGTCTTTCTTCGAGTAGTCGAGCTGGCGGAACGCATCGGCGAAGATGATGTTGATAGCGCTGCCGCCGTCGACCAACACCTTTCTGAAGCAGCACGTGGCGATAGTTGGATCAATGATGAGGGGAAAATGACTGGGGTATCTGTAGTCCGTCCACCCATCTTCTGCGGAGAAACAAATAGGTTGTTCTGACTAGTCGAGGTAGCGAGCACTGGCCGTGTCGTCTCCTGTGGTGGCGACTGAGAAGACGTCCTTGCGGACTTGGCGGCATCGTCTCTCCCCTTCGACGACTATGTTGCCTCCGAAGATGGAGTACATTCTTGAGACCGTTCGAAACTCCAGTGCTGGTGGTTCTTGGTCCTTGTCCTTGTCGTTGTCTTCCCGTCTTGGCTTCTTCTCGCCTCTTCCTCGCATGGCCGACTCAAGGACATCGCAATCGCGCATGGAATGCTTGGAGTTCTTGTGGATGGGGCATTGGCCGTTGAGGATCTTCTCATAGTTGCTATCGTAGTGTCGCCGTGGTCGGGTGGCCGTATTTGCAACATAACGACCACCGCGCCTATAGTCGTACCCGCACCGGTAGCCTTCTGAGTTGTGGGGTCGATAGTCTCAGTGGTTGCGCTCCCGATCATAGAGCCTCCACCCGTCGCGGTCTTCTGGGCGACGATCGTTGCCCCTCGCATTTGTCGAGGAGCTATCTCGACTGCGAGTGGTGTCATCTTGGTTAGCGTAGGTGTTCACGATAGTCATCAAGCCTTCAATTGTGGCTATCTTCTAGCGGACCAACTTATTTCAGAGCTCGTCGGTGGGTAGGCCATTGGAGAAGATGGAGATGGCCTCTGGATCAGAGATATCTGAGATGTTAAGCCGTTTGTCGGAGAAGTGACGGATGTACTCCCGAAGGCTCTCACCGGGTCGTTGATGAATGTTTTCCAGGTCGTACCGTGTTCCTGGCTGGTCGCACGTGGCTTTATAGGTCTTAACAAATGCCTCCTTAAGGTGCTCCCAACTGTTGATGGAGCCATCCGGGATCTTGTGGAGCCAACTATTGGCTGAAGCCGATAGCATGACCGGTAGGTAATTGGCCATGACATCGCTGTCCCCTCCGGCAGCAAGAACGACAATCTTGTATGTCATCGCCCACTGCTCTAGGTTTGCTTTGTCGTCGTATTTAGAGACCGACGTAATCCTGAAGTTCTAGGCCACTAGGTGGCCTAAAGGTGAGTGGAGAGAGGTCGAGGGCCCATAGTGGTTGGGTACGCTGGTACGGGTGCTCTATCATGTTGGGGTTGAGCGTTTTCGCGGTCATCGCGTCGTGGGGACCTTGAGGGTGCCCGGTCTCGCTGAGGTTGATCGTGCTCCTCCTCGTCATGTCGTGGGGATCTTGCTAGTGCACGATCACGCCAAAGCTGATCGTGCTCGCAGTGTGGCCGCTACAGGCTCCGTGGCTGGCTTCTGCTGTAAGACTGGTCGGAGAACTCAAGAGGAGGGGCGACCTGGACCACAGCCGCCTTGATGTGTGCTTCAATCTTCTTGATCTCAGGCGTAACCGGGAGTTTGGATAGCTCGCATGCGGCGACCGCCAAGTTGGCACTTAGGGTCTGGTATACCGGAATGTCGCCCATCTTATCAAAATCTTGCTGGAGGTTACGTCATGGGAGATAGTTGTGGCTCTATTGCTCATGCTCGCGTCGTTCTCATGTTAAGCTCTCCTGTTCGTAGCGTTCCCGTTCACGCCTCTCCTCCTCGGCACGTTCCAGCTCGTGCTTTTGCGCGTGTTCAGCATTGTGTTGCTCTCGGGTGGTGCGTTCGGTGTCTATCTCGCCGTCGCGGGCGACACTGTCAGCGGAGACTTGAAAAATTATGCCGCCAAAGCCGGTAAGGAATTCTGGGTAGTCGCTTAACGAATCGGAGTCGGTTACCTCGATTTTTGTGACGGAGGTGGATTCAAGAGAGGTCGTGTCATCGAGGGACACTGTCTGATCAGAATTGTTGGGGACCCCTGAGATGACAACCATGTTGACGGTGGATGGGGCCCGGGCCAGGTCGGAGAACTCGAGGAGCATCTGGCGCTGAACAGAGGTCGCCTAGTTGCGGAGCCCGTGAGGCATTGTTGGGGGAGGGTGAGCACCCCTGGTTGCCGCGGTTGTCATCTTCGTCGGGGCATGGTGGCGGTGTGGTCGGCGACCGTGGTGGCCGGAGAGTCGGCGTCGTGCCCTCTGCATGAGATCGATGCAGTCGACGATGTCGACGTTGGAGCGGTCGATGGCGTTGATCAGATCGTCAATGCTGATGGCATTCTGTGGGTGGTACTTCAACATGGTGGGGCGGTGTATGGGTGAAGGGATGTCTGGCGTACACGATGAAGATCCAATGGTCCAGGACAGAGATCCAATCTGGAACACGGTGCCGGGTGCCAGGAGGACCATAGAATCTGGGAAAGTGACCGCTTGATGAGCCATGGAGTCGTTGCACACACCGCCTACCTGGCGCACCAACTATCGACGAAATATGCATCGCAGTCTACCTAGGAGGTACCCTACGGTAGTAGATTGTAGGTGGAGGTGTGGCGACGACGATCAAACGTAACATAGTGAGCGTAGACATGGCGATTTATACAGGTTCATGCCGACAAATCACCGTAATACCCTATGTTCTGTGTTTTGGTGGCTGGATTGATATGAGTATTAGGTTACACGAGGTGTAGATGATCTGTTTCAAAGGGGTTCCTGCTTGCCTTATATAGCCATGGAGCAGGGTTACAGTTTCCATATCCTAATAGATTACGATCGGTCCCTTATGGTAAGGGATCTGAGTCTATCTACTAGGATCTTTCTTGGCGAGCACGACGGGCTGGTTGCGTGCTGCAAGACCTTGCGGGCTAGGCCTTCCTCTAGTTGGTAGGCCCATAAGGTCTCTAGGGATATGCTGAGGTAATATCCCCACAAATTCTTCGGGATTGAATACCACCACATCCTCCACGACCGAAATCAGGCGGTCGATGAGCTTTCCAAACTCAAATCATCACGATCCCCCATCCTAGTGGGAGTCTTCATTCAAGACCTACTTGAACCATCCATCGCTGACAACTACGAAGGACCTTCTGATGGTGTACCACCCCCACAGGCTAACATGATGATTAGAGCAATTCCTGCCTGGCCAGTCGACTGGCGTGACGACTTCATCCAATACCTCTCCAACAACCTCGTACCATCCGACGAAACAGAAGCTGAGCGCTTGGTCCGCCAAGCCCACAACTACATCCTCATCGACGGAGTACTAATGAGGAAGAACTCCAAATTTGAATCACTACAGAAATGTGTCTCCAAAGAAGATGGCGTCACAATTTTGCAAGACATCCATGCTGGTACATGCGGGAATGGCACCGCCGCAAAAACATTAGTGCGAAAAGCTTTCTGAGCAGGTTTCTTTTGGCCCACGGCAATCGCCGACGCGGAAAAAATGGTGCGCACCTGCAAGGGATGCCAATTCTTTGCCAAGAAAACCCATCTCCTAGCTCAAGAGCTCCAAACAATACAAGCCTCGTGGCCCTTCGCCTATTGGGGACTTGACATGCTCGGCCCCTTCCGGCCAGCACCGAGAAACTTCAAGTAGATCTACGTCGCTGTGGACATGTTCTCCAAAATGATCGAGATCAAGCCGATCACCAAGTCCTCCATTGGAAACACAGTTGCCTTCATCGACGAAATCATACACCAATTTGGCATACCAAACTCCATCATCACCGACCTAGGCTCAAACTTCACGAGCAACCTCTTCTAGGATTTTTGCGAGGAAAACGGCATGCTGGTCAAGTACGTCTCCGTCGCCCACCCCAGAGCCAACGGCCAGGCTGAACGGGCCAATGGAATGATACTAGACGCACTCAAGAAGCGCTTGTACCTGAAGGAGTAAATGAACACTGGTCGATGGTTACACGAGCTCCCGATGGTACTATGGGGACTACGCACCCAACCTAGCCGTAACACCGGCGTCTCTCCCTACTTCATGGTCTTCAGCTCCGAGGCTGTAATCCCAACTGACGTTGCCTTCAGCTCCCCATGGGTCGAACACCATGACGAGGAGACATCCAATCAAGCATGGCTCGACGACCTGGACCACCTTGAAGAACAATGGTTAGCTTCATGCATACGGACGGCCAAATACCTCGAAGGCGTCCGCCGCTACTACAACGGTAACGTGCGAAACAGGTCCTTCACGACAAGAGAACTCGTCCTCAAGAGGAAGCTCAAGCACGACGGACTGCACAAACTCTCTTCGTACTGGGAAGGCCCCTACATCGTGAAAGAAGTCACCCGACCAGGATCATACGGGCTAATTACCAAGAAGGCATCAAAGTTCCGAATTTGTGGAGCATAAAGCACCTTAGATGATTCTACACCTGAAAGGCCTGTACCATGTACGACAAATAATAAATAAAGATTCTCCCATTGCATCTTCATGCTTGTTTTTCCTGTAAAAACCACAATGCTTTCCCAGCAACTTCTACAAAACGCTCTCAGCGTTCGGCGACCACTACAAAACACTCACGGCGTTCGACGACATCTACAAAATGCTCACGCGTTCAACGACCTCTACAAAACGCTCCCAGCATTTGGCGACCGCTACAAAACGCTCACAGCGTTTGACGACTTCTATAAAATGCTCTCAGCGTTCGGCGACCTCTCAAAACGCTCTCAAAGCGTTCAATGACCTCTCCAAAAATGCTATTGGGCATTCTCGCCAAACAGCCTAGCCATAACCAGAAAACCTCCAAAGCAGGCCTGCCGATTAACCATAAGTGCATAGAAGTAGCTACCCTATATGCTATGATTACATCGACAGATCTCTTGAGCAGTGACCCCCCATCAACTGGGAGACATCACTCGGGTTGAAGGCTATGAGGTTATGTGCCTAGCAACTGTATTTATGACCACGGAACGGTCGACGACTTTACAAGCAACATGACTTTTTGCCCAGCGTCTGCAGGAATAGTCTCCACAGGCCCTAGTCACGCCACGATCGAGCCTTTCAGAAAAAGGCCCTGTCTCTGGCATCTCCCTACGCATGCACGAGTGCTAGCCCTCTATGCTACGGGTTGTCAGCCGCGTGCCCCCTTGGAAGTCCCTATGGCTCATACGTGTGTAGAGGCGCTAGCCCTACGATGCGGACCATGGGAAAACCCATGGCCAAATGATTGATCGCTACGGCTCACGACTTAGTCGGCATGCAAGGAAATACAAGTGAAATAAAAGCTCACCGTTTCGATAATATAAAGCTTTGATACATTTCACTTATAGGTCCACATACACCTTGTATCTTATATACAATCGACGGATACCCCATAGCAAAAAACTCCATGTCCGAAAGGAGCTCTCCAGCAACCATGCCCACCTCCGCCTCCAAACGATACATATCCGCCTCAGAGGTACCTGCAGCATAACCACCTCGCACCCTTCCCATGTCAACTCGTGGATAATGCGACCGTAGTATGGAGAGCCCATGGGCAAGTAGTTCCCGCACCGCCGACGATGCGAAAGACTTAAAGCGATCTAAGAAGCCCAACACCCTCGACAAAACATCTGCGATCGCTGCCTCTGACGGAGGAACTGGGACGAAAGTCACGTTATCCACACAAGCCATCACTGGGCTAACTTCTTGAACCAGGCTCCAGAAATGATCGCTCCTGGCGCCAACCTTGGCCTCCAATTCTACAATAGGTAAAAAGCTAAGCAACAAAACAAGCCAGGACGACGACACAAGAGACCAGGAATATCATCGGAGCCAACCTTTCTATGCCACTTGCATCTGGTGAATCCTCTAGTTAGAAGCAGCAGCCTCCTCCTGAGCCTTCGCCACCTGGTTGCAAAGCTCTGAGTTGTTAAGTTCCTTCTCCAGGACAACCTCTTCCAGCTCGCGTGACCGCGCATGAGCCTCCTCCAAAGCCGCCTCCAGAGCCGCAATGCGAAGCTTACGCTCCTGACTCATTCTCAAAAGCACCTACGACATGACGGTCAATAGACTAGTCTAAGGGTAAACTAGTTCACAACAAAACAAGAAGAAGAAAGATGATCAGTCACCTCGATGCGATCCAGCATGCCTCGAGCACCATTTAAAAACACGATCTTCTCCTCCTCGAAATCGTCATCCTCAACAAAAGCCTCCTCCCCTGAATTGGGCAACTCCTTGAGACCAGGCTCAACGACAACCGGAGCCCGTCCCCTCCGCCTCTTTCTCGAATGGGAACCAAGGGAGAACGGCACCGTGCAACCGTCATCGGACTTTGCCCCCGCGCCATATGCATCTGGCATCTCATCGATGGCACCCAAAGGAACCCCCAGGTCTCCAGAGGAACCAAGTCCCCTGCCAACTCCAGGGTCATCCATGACCCACGGCTCCGACCTTAACAACACCAGCTCAGCGGCGGTCACCTTCACCCCGAGAAACTCTCCTCCGACCAGACCCTGAGAAGCGGCCCCTAGCACGTCGCCACACTACATACCATAAGTCATCAACAAACAATGAAATGCCTCAAAGCAGAAAAAGCAAAAACACTCACCAAGAAGTTTCCTTCTGCCGGGAGCCCCTGGTCACCCTAGGTGACCTTGATGACCCGGCCACCCTCGAGGTCCTTAGCTCAGGATATGTGCTAAGCAGAACGTCTTCGTCCCCCAGAGAAACACCATGAGCACTCCGTCCATGGAGCGGCGGACTAGGCAGAACCTCGCCAGAGTGGTCGGGGCCGCCTAGTCCAGTGGTACCAGCAATAGCGACAACTGCTAGCGGTGTACAAAACTCCGGCAGCAACCCAGAGGATGGCAACAAAGCAAAGTAGGTGGCACGGTCCTCACTGTGGATCTACACAACCAAGACACACAAATAAAGATGGCGTAGCACGACGCAAGAATGTAAAACAAGCTACAAACATCAAACCTGAGGAGGAGGACGACAAAGAGAAAAATGCTTTCTAAGTTGTCCCGGTGTAGAACACTTCCCAAGATCGAAGATGAAATTCAATCGCTTGTCCACAATAGCCAGATCAATCCTCTCAGGCGCTTCCCGAGTACTATCCTTCCCTCCAGCATATCAAAAGCTGGATGCTCCCTCTCCTTGCAAGGTTGACTATGCCTGACGATGAAGCAACAAGCAACCCTCACGCTGTCAAGAGTATCACGATCAAGCACATTTAACAGATTCTTCACCTTCTCCAAACCGGATGCAGAAGTTAGCTCCAACCAGCTTGTTAGGATCTTCGTCATCAGCACAGGGTCACATGGCGCACAGGACTCTTCCTGATGAATATAAAACCACCTCGACTTGTGTCCGACAAACTTGGAGTGCAGCGGCATCGAGATGTACTTTCCGTCCATGCCATCCCGGAGTTGAAGATACACTGATCTAATAACCCCGGAGGATCCAGTCCTATTGGGCTTAAGACAGAAGAAATAGCGAAACAAATCAAAGTGGGGATAGATCAAAATAAACGCCTCACACAAGTGAATGAAGGTCACAATATGTATAATCGAGTTTAGATGTAGGTTGCACAACGAGATTTGATAATATTGCAACAACCCACGAAGAAAGGGATGCACTGGAATCCCACGGCCACATCTGAAGAATGGCTCGAACAACACAAGCTCACCAGTGTCCGGGGTTGGAATCTCCTCACCGGTCGCTGATCACCACCCGCCGACCTTTTCGTCCGGAAGCAGACCACCAAAAAATGAGATCATTAATCTCGTTCTTCTCCAAGGTGCACCGTGACTAGTGCTTCGCCGACGGTGGCACTACCAACTCTTCAACTCCAACACTCGGCGCTGCCGGCGCAGTAGCTCTCCTAACCACTGTAGCTGCCCTAGTCGCTGCCACCATCACCGCCGATGGTTTCACAACACCGCTCTTCTTCGGCGCCATCGCTGCACTATCAAGAGCAGGGACCCAAGGACAAGAAGTGCACAAGAGAGCGTGATGGGGAAGATCGGGGAAGACGAAGGGCTCAACAGAAGAAGAAAGCGTGGAAACCATCGCCGTTGTTAAGTCCGCCCATTATACCAAGCGGCGCGGCACTTCACCTCCTAGGGTTTTTGGGAAACCGCAACGGTCTAATACGGAACCACCATGATATCCGCCTTCCGCGGTGCAGACAGCTCGCCTCAGCATGGCTTGCTAACCGCAGTTTTAATTCGGGCCAGTTAGCTTTTTATTCCGCATTTCTTCCAAAATAATCTCCTCAATTTACGGTTAATAATTTTCTAAATCTCACTAATTCAACAGTCACGAGGACTGAATACATATTTTCTCCAAGTATTTTTGGTAGCGTCAGCACTTCTGCTACAGTAAACTGGTCGCCAAACCTCGCCAACCGTCTCCAAGCGATAACACTCGGGGACTTCGCCGACCATGGCTACGACTCAGGCACCCGGTCACCACCCGCCGACTAGGCACGGGGACTCCACCATCTGAAGATTTGAACCAGTCTCGGGGACTGCGACCTCAGCGTCCATGTCCCCAACAAGCATATGCCAACATCCAATGGCAAACATTCTCGGGGACTGCAGACTCTACAAAACAACGTGATCCTAATACAAGAACCATCGCACTCCTTACATCAGGCTCGGGGACTACGGGTATTCGTAGTCATTTTTTTACAAAACTTCGATTTCATTTTTTCTGCTTTTTTATCTTTTATAAAGCTTGGCACCACGTGCATACTTCACCTACTACCAAGCTCGGGGACTAAGTGGGTACACTTCACCTTGCGGTGAATGTACTAATTTTCTTCTCAACAAACTCTGCTATTTCCATGGTTTTTTGCAGAGTCTAAGTGGTTACACTTCACCAAGAAAGGACTTTCAAAATTTTCTTCTTCAGCACGTCACATTCTCCTAACAAGCAGCCGCATCCTCCGATGAGGTGACCTATTCGTGGATCATGCTACGACATTCTCGACCAGTCTGACCTGGTCGGGAGGCCTCTCCGAGCAGTGCCTCGACCATGCAGCTTGGTCAGGAATCTGCAACGACATTCACATATGAAGGCGACCGCCGAATGCCTCCACAAAGGATGACGTCGCGGGCTTGCCAGAAGAATGCAACATGCTCGGGGACTTGTTGGGGATATTACCTCGGCATATCCCCAGGGACCAATATGGGTCTATCGACCAGAAGATGGCCCGGCCAGCGAGGCCCTACGGCATGCAACCAGGCTGCCATGCTCGCCAGGGACTCCGAAGAGCCTTGCTCGCCAAGGAAGATCCTAGTAGATAGGCTCAGATCCCTTATCTTAAGGGACCAATCCTAATATGTTAGGATATGAAAACTGTAACCCTGCTCCCCGGCTATATAAGGCGAGCAGGGACCCCCTCGAAAAGATCCATCGACACCTCGTGTAACCTAATATTCATATCAATCCAGCCACCAAAACACAGGACATAGGGTATTATGGCCTAAACCTGTATAACTCACAATGTCTACGCTCTATGTGTTACGCTTGATCACCCCCGCCACACCTCCGCCTACAATCTACTACCGTAGGGTACCCCTAGGTAGACTGCGACACATATTTCGTCGATACATCCCAGATCATTCACTCATTTGGAGATCCATTCAGTCTAAGTCATAGGAGATCTAGTCATCCAGAGTCATAAACCCTAGTTCATCTAGAGCACTTTCTAGTTCATAGCATAACCTAGTTAGATTCGAGAGTAGAGCAAGTCAAGATTCAATCTTGGACTCCCGATGTTGTCTATAGATTGGAGTCTGGTGTAGTTCTTATTCTCTTATTCTCTTTTAGTATTTATCTGCAGTTGTATGATATTTATAGGCAACACTATTCTTCATTAATATGTTCTTTTTTACTTTGTTCATTGTCTACGTTAATATATCTAGTATAGTTAGTTTGCTATAGAGTTCATGCACATGTTTGTATAGCGCTCGTCTATTTGATCACATGGTGAGTGTAGGCAGTATCTAGGCATGGTGCTTAGATACATTGCTTATCTGCGGATGCCCCGAGCTGTGTCGGGTCGTGGGGTAGATAATGGACGTGATGGGTCCATTGAGTCCTTTATAGGCCTCCCCCGTGCAATCGTTTGGTAGGGAGGAATTGTCAGGTTGAGGATATCTTGTTATATCTGAGGTTTCTGAACTCAACTCATCCTGTTCATGGCTCCATTATATCTAACGGTAGCTAGAATACTTAGGAGTTATTTCTTTGTTACTTGTATTAAACGACGCTTGTGTAGTGACTAGAATGCTCTAGAAACTTTACCCTTATTATTATTATGGTGATGCCTGATCAATTTACCCTAAATCATATATATTAATCATGTGACTTACCCATGTTCAAGAGTAGAGATCATTGATGGTTAAATCCCTTCATTCATTTCATAGGTTTGTTATCAATACTATAGATTATCAGTTTTGCTAGACCTTCCCAGTGGTAGAATATAAATGATAACCTAGTAATATTCTAGGTAAAATGCTACAATGGTATATTTAATCTGTCCGCTTGAAGAATCATTAGTTTTTTTTATAATTTCATCTATATTTATTTATTTCTGCCTAGTCATACATAAAATATAGAAATAACTCCTAGCTCTATAGTTATGGATGACAACCTAGTTCCATGCTTAGGAGTATAAGGGAAAAGATAAGTGGCTAGTTGCTAAAGACAAGTTAATTACATACCATGTATTTTTGGCGCCATTGCTAAGAACTATGACATTAAGAAATGTCAACAAGCTTCAAGACTATGACCTTTTCAACAAGCTAGGACATCTACTTATCCCAATTTGTCAAGGGGGAGTGTTAGGATTAATTAGAATTAATTAATTAGTGATCAATTAGATAATTATTGTAAAACCAACCGTCACGTCGGCTCCCCTAGGAAACGTCATGACTCTCTGTAGAGGTGTCGTTCATCAGTTAATGTCCACCCCTTTGGGTTGTATATATTCACGACATTGTTCAACACAGATAGATCGATCTTTCTATCATTCCTTTTCACTTCCACTTTCAACAATAACTATTAGCGGACAAACTTATCATAACACTTTTTCAACATAATTTTTTGGCTCAATTTTTATTTAATAAACTTTGTGGACAACATAACTTATACACATATGTTTTGAGTTTGTGTGAAGTGCATTGTATGTGTGCTCACCCCACGGGAGATTGCAAAGAGCAACTACTAATATAGCAAGGTGCGAAAAGCACCAAGTGGTCCAAGTGGATCAAGTGCTCTAGAGCTTGTTGAATAATATGGCAATTTCCAGATTAATACCAGAATATAAATCATGATAGATTGAATAACTAGAATAAGCATGTGCTCATACTAACATGATTAAACCACATATCACGTAGCATGTTCAAGTTAACTATGTTGACGAAATATGCGTCGCAGTCTACCTAGGGGGTACCCTACGGTAGTAGATTGTAGGTGGAGGTGTGGCGATGATGATCAAGCGTAACACAGAGAGCGTAGACACAACGATTTATACAGGTTTAGGCCGGCAAATCGCCATAATACCCTACGTCCTCTGTTATGGTGGCTGGATTGATATGAGTACTAGGTTACACGAGGTGTAGATGAGATCTAAGGGTTGTGAGAGAGAGTTTTCGAGGGGGTCCCTGCTCGCCTTATATAGCCAAGGAGCAGGGTTACAGTTTCCATATCCTAACAAATTACAATCGGTCCCTTAAGGCAAGGGGTCCGAGTCTATCTACTAGGATCTTCCTTGGTGAGCAAGGCTTCCCTGGAGCCCTTGGCGAGCATGACGGACTGGTCACGTGCCGTGAGGCCTCGTGAGCCAGAACGTCTTCTGGTCGGTAGGCCCATAAGGTCGCTGGGGATATGCCGAGGTAATATCTCCAACAAGTCCCCAAGCGCGTTAGATTCTTCTGGCGAGCCCGCAACACTGTCATTGGAGGTGTTCAGCTGGTCGCCATCATGCAAAGTAATCGTTGCAGAGTCCCGACCAAGTCGGCTGGTTGAGATATTGCTTGGAGAAGTCTCCCGACCAGGTGAGGCTGGTCAAGAGCGTCATAGCTTGATGTAATAGCAGGTCGCCTTATCGGATGCTTGTTGGCACAAGTTATGACCAACTTTTCTATACTTAAAAATGATGCCACCAACCTCCGGATCAGGGATAAACAAACACATCATGAGCATAGTTTATCAAATAACTAGTTCCACATGTCCATGAGTGTTTGAGTAAAGGAATGACGAAATGGAGCAAAGGAGAGCTGGTGGGACCCACATAGGGAGTCGGCCGACCACCCTATGGGCCCACCAGGTTCTCCCCTCTCGGCCATGATCCAAGAGAGGCACTCAAGAGTGATTTCCAACCACTGGATCACTCTGTGCTTTCTCTCAACGGCTCACAAGCAAAGCACAAGGTTTCATGGGCCCACATCAAGGAGATAAACATGACAACCATCTTAGAATCAACACCCAACGTCCATGACAGGTGGGGCCAGCAGCTGGGAAGACCGAGGTGGGCCAGACACCCCAAGGGAGGGTCGGCCGACCCCCCATCTGGGCCCACTGAGGTCCACTTGATCCCTGACCAGTGGGACCACCACCAGGATGCCAGAGGAGGGCCCACTGGCCATAGGGGGGTTCGGCCGAACCACCCCTAGGTCGGTTGGCTCCCCCAACCGCCATACCTCTTCCCCACGTGATTGGATCACCACCATCCATGTCTTGTTCGGTTTCTAAGTCGGTTGGATCCAAGGGTGGAGGATGGAAGGCCTTGGATCGCTGACGTGGCGCTGGAGTACCCCCTACTCCACCTCCTACTATAAATAGATGGTCACTCCTCCCTCTCTAAACATGAATAATAAGCCTACAAGCTCTATTCCTTAGATTGTTCTAGGAGTTAGTCTAGAGTGGGAGTTAGAGTTGAGTCGAGCTTGCTCGGGATTTCTGGAGTCGTCTTCTGGGAAGTCTGGTATATCTCTTGTATCTTTCTTTCTTTGTAAGACTTTATCTATATTAATATATTATCCTTTCCTTTACTTTACTTAGTATTTACTTTGAGCATTACTATACTAGATATAGTATTGTTATATGCTTTTGCTCTTTAATAGCCTTTACATTTATACTCTATGATCCTTGTGACCTTTCCTACATGCGATCATTTCCTGTCATAGGGTGCTTTGATTATTTGAACGTAGTCAAAGTAATAAGTTGTGTGTAAGCGTGGTGCTTATACATCATCTTATCCTTGGTTATCGCTTGCTGCACGGATTGTTTGTGGTAGCTAGCAAGAGGTGACAGCCTTGCCTAGTCTTTGTATTCCACCATGTGTTTATAGGAAAGTTCTTAAAAGTTAAGGCCCCCATAAGAAGAGGGTGCGGTCCTATCAAGGAAGCTATGGCCCAGAAGGCGATCTCTGACTTCTCGGCCCTGTCAGCTACCCATGTAGCTCAGGGTCTTGAGGTCAACTTCGAAGATGCCACCTTCGAGCTGAAGCCCGTCTTGACCCACATGGTGCAGGCCAATCTATTTTGCGGAAAGCCCCATGAGGATGCCAATGCTCATCTCCAGCACTTAATGGAGTTATGTGGCACATTCACTATCAAGGGAATGGCGTCTGACGCCATTCGCCTTCATCTTTTCCCATTCTCGCTATTGGGAAAGGCGAAGCAATGGTTCTACGCCCACAAAGAAGAAGCCACTACATGGGAGAGGTGTGCCAACGCATTCCTCAAGAAGTTCTTCCCGACAGGCAAAACTAATGCCCTTCGTGGAAAGATCTCAAGCTTCTAGCAACAATCTGACGAGACAATTCCCGAAGCATGGGAGCATCTCTAGGAGTACGTTCGTGCCTGTCCTCATCAGGGGATAGATGACTGGCTCCTGATTCAAGGATTCTACCACGGGCTGACCAGCATGACCCGTAGTCACCTTGATGCTGCCGCTGGAGGGGCGTTCCTCCAACACACAGTGAGGAATGCCAAAGACCTCATCAAAAAGATGGTGATCAACCAAGGATGGGGTGAGGAACGTCTCCAGCCAAAGAGGAGAGGTATGCACACCGTCAATGAGGTGGACATGCTCTCTGTGAAGATGAACCTCCTAATGAAGAAGATAGAAGAAAGTTCCAAGAAGGAACGAGAGGCCATCTACCCAGTCACCGTGGCACAAGCTATTGAAGCCGATCCATGGTGCGAGGTGTGCGGAGGTAATGATCACTCGGGCAACAATTGCCCTGAGACATCAAAGGAGGACGTGAACTTCATCAACAACAACAACGGGTATCGACCCCAACAACAAGGAAGCTGGAATTCACGCCCCTTCTACCAAGGTAATGGAGGTAATAGTAATTTCAATAATTACAATTCTTACAATAATCAACCTTCATTGAAAGATTTTGTTCTTGGTCAATCTAAGATTAATGATGGTATAAATAAAAAGATGATTGCCACTGATAAAGTTTTTGAAAGCTTTGGTGAGAAAATGGATAGCTTTACAACTGCCATGAAAAATCAGTTGAGCTTTAATAAAATGTTAGAAACCCAATTAGCTCAACTAGCAGCAGCTATTCCATCCTTAGAACAGGGAAAGATCCCTGGGAAACCAGAGGATTCTATTGAGCATGTTAACATGGTAACAACAAAGTTCGGTAAGCCTCCACTTCGCTCCTATTGGGGCTATCTTCTCGATCCTCCTTTTATCATGAAGAAGGAAGATACAGGCCACCAGACGATTAAATGCTCAATACGACAACAGACCTTCCACACCGCCTTCTGCGATCTCAGATCGGGCGTCATCATCTTGTCGAAGGTAACATATGACAATCTCTTAGGAGGACCTTTGGTCCCCACATGTGTTCGCCTGCAGATGGCAGATCAAACGATAAGGTTTCCCGAGGGACTCGCAAGGGATATCTTGGTGAACATCCAAGACGAGTATGTCCCCACCGACTTCATCATCCTCGACATGGGAGCTAACGTGGAAGTCCCCATCATTTTGGGATGGCCCTTCCTCAACACCACCAACACAGTCATCTATGTTGGATCGGGCCAGATCCACTTCCAGTTTCCAAGTCATAAGGTTTGGAAAGCAAAGGAGGTGCACACCCCGCGGTCTCCGTCTCCGGAGCCATCAAGTGCACCCAAGGAATGAACCAGAAGGAGAGTCCTACTCCGAGGACTTAAAATCAAGGAGCCTTCGCCGAAAGGTAAATCGGTAGTTATCTTTTATTTTCCTTCCTTCATTTAGTTTAAACCTTTAATTTCTTTCATACTTAAAATTCATAAAACTAAATTTAGTTTAAATAAAACTTGATAATTAGATTATTATTATAATTTGACAAGAGATAGAGCCATTAGGGTGGTCGGCCGACTACCCTATGCATCCTACCTTGGCTCGTTTAAATACCCTTACCTTTATAATCTTTATAAAAGAAAAGGGAAAAAAATGGAGTAGGGTGGTCGGTCGACCACCCTATGACCCCCATGTTCATCCATCTTTCTTTCCCCACCTTCCTTTGTCCAAGAATCTCATGACTTGATTAGTGTTGCTTTCAAAAATCAGAATCATGCTTTGGGAGACATCTCTTTTGTTTTGTCATGCTTTAAAGTACATCAATCACTTTTGTTAAAGCATGACACCTCCTTGTCTCCCACTACTCCGTGTCCAAAGTGGGGAACCAACTTTTACTGTCACTTTGTCATGCTTTGAAAAAGAAAACACATCAATCCCTTTGAGCAAAGCATGACATACCTTTGTCCCCCACTACTCTTTGATTAAAGAGAAGAATCTTGACCACTTTAACTCAGCCTTTGATCACATCATATCACATCTTTCACCTTTCACCAAACACTAGAAAAAGCATGAGTGGGTTCCCCACCATGGGGTGGTCGGCCGACCACCCTTTGGCACCTACTCCCTTTCTTTTGCTTTGTGTAAGGAATCCACTAAGTCTTGTGATCATGACACCCAAGGGGCATGCCCATGGGTGGTCAGCCGACCACTCTATGGCACCCCCTTGGTGCCATCTCCTCTCCCCTATAAAAGCCCAAGCAAGGAGAGCTCATTTCCTCACACCTCCACCAGAGTTCAGTTCAGTTCAAGCCTCTCCTTGCCTTGCTCTCTCCTCTCTTCAAGAGAAGTTCTTAGCTCTCAAGAGAAGAAGTGTTGCCCTCACTAGCCTACAAGAAGACCTCTTCTCTTAGCCCAAACTTCTTCCCACAAGGCAACTAGAGATCTACCACAAACATCTTCTCCTAGTCTTGCCCTTGTGTCCTTCTTCCTCTCTAGAAGATGAAGAACCCAATAACATCCACATTCAAGAAGATGAAACAAGCCGTGAGTGGGAGCTCATCCAGACGCTCCCGCCAATCCGATGATACTTCCCAAAGAAGAACAAGGGGAGGTTCGTCCTGATACACCTGGGAGAACCTCCAAACCGAAGAACTCACTCAGGAGGAAGAAGAAGTACCGATGGAGGTACCTCACATCGGGGCATTCATGGTGCCCCCGATGAGGACCTATGATCAATAGAGCGGTCTCTGGTTTGACCAACCAGGGTATCAAAGGTATCTCTCTCTCCGGGATCGATCTTTCGAGCATACGAGGATATTGGATCCAAATCTTCTCTTCAACGCAGGTATGACCAACGAATTTAATACTATCTTTTCCACGATTGGTTGGTCTAGCTTTTGGCAAATAGAAGAGTTTGGAATTGAATTGCTGACCATAGAGTTTCTAGGCTCTCTCCAAACCTCTAATGTTGGAATATCCTTTCACATATTTAATCAAAGCTTTAGTTTAACTTGGAGTCATCTAAGTGCTGCTCTTGGTTTTGATGATTCATGATTGATAGATGTAGACTTTGCCATGCGTAAGTTTAACAAGAGAAAGTTTTGGTTTTCCATCTTTGCTCTTAATAATTGTTCAAATCCTAAACCTGAGGAAATTCACAATCCAACTCTTCGTTTCATACTTCTCTGGATAAAACTGACCTTGTTTCCTGGAAGTGATTATGGCTTGATAAGTGACACGGAATCAAAACTGCTTTATGCCATGGTCAACAAAATGCAAATCTCTCCTGTTAAATGCTTAGTGAAGTTTTGGCAAGATTCAATTGAGAGTAATGAAGTGTCGGTGTTATGACCCAGGGGGTCAAGACCACCGGCTAGTAAATTTGTATATTGCGTGCTCCCTCTCCCAGACGTGATGCAAGAAGAACACAATATTTATCCTGGTTCGGGCACAGAAGGCCCTACGTCCAGTGGGGGAGGATGGATTGTATTATCTCGCACCGAAGTGCTCATACAGGGGGGGTACAAGCAGGTTTACACGGGGGTGCTCAGGATGAGCTAAGGCCTAGGGCTAGCGGGGCTATCCTAGGTGGTCGGTTGATTGCTTGAGAGGTCGATCAAGCAATCGGGTGTGTGGTGTATGAGGGTCAGAGCTGATGTCCAAATGTGTATATCCCTTCCTAATACCCATGCCCCCTTCTTCTATCCCGGCGTCCCCTTTTATAGACCAAGGGGAGGCCTGAGAGTACAGAGTCCTAAACTGTAGCGGCATGGGAAGCGTGTCCGTGGCGCCATGCTGGCGAAGGGACGTCGATCACTGTGGCGGCGTGGCCTTCCTGTCCTTCCGGTGTTCAGGGCGCGGTGATGGCTGACTGGGCATCATCGCACAGCATGGCGCAGCAGGGTTGACCTTCGGAAGATGGGTGCGAGTCCCACAGCTGAAGCGGGACGGAGCGGATGGGACGGGTCCCATACCGAAGTGGTTGGAGGCAGGGGTCGAGCCCCCTGGTCGAGGGGGGGGGGGGTCGAGACCAGCGTGGCCCTGTCATATCCCTGAAGACACAGTCGAGGGTTGTCCTATTCACGACTCGAGGAGGTGCCTCTAGAGTCCGTACTTGCGACGTGGCTACAGCGGCGGCACAGTTGACGGAGGTCCAGGGCATGGGCAGTGAGTTGATGGATTTGACTGCGGTCGTGGGTGCCCATGGTGTTAGGCAGGGGCGGGTAAGCGTATCGGATCCCTTTACCCTGTACCGGGAGAAGGTGAGCTGGTCGAGCTTCCCGCCCGGGGGTCGTTCGTTCGACCCCCCGTCCGTCATTCGGGGGGTTGAAGCGGAGGGGTCGTTTGTTCGACCCTGTCCGTGAGTCGGAGTCGAGGCGGAGGCGGAGGGGTTGTTCGTTCGACCCCTGGTCCATCTATATTTCCAGGAATGGGCTGACCCACGACTAGTTGCTGTGGCCGGTGCGGGGGTCCTTCGTGTGATGGGCCTTCCTTCATGGACTCGAGCGGCTGATCGGATCCTGTCTTAAAAATGGTTGCTATGTTGAGCGTTAGTTTATCGAAGGGTATAGGGTACCCCTTACCTTTGTACCCGACAGTAGCCCCCGAGCCTCTGTGCGGATAAGAAGAATCCGTACAGGGGCTTTTGGCATTGACCTGCAGAGTTAGTAGGAGGTTCGATTCTCCGCGGGGTGCGTGCGAGCGCACCCCATGGGGGTAGCCCCCGAGGCCTCTGAGGAGTGATTAAGAACTCCTCTGGGGGCTTTGATGTGTGTTTTATCGAGGGGATTTTAGGATTACCTAGAGTCGCGGCGCCCTACCGAGCGGTCGATTCCGTTCGCCAGGTTATGAGCGTTCCACTTCCTGAAAAAGAGGGGGGTGCTCGAGGGCGGCTGTCGAACCCTTCCGAGGGCCAGCCTTCACTCCCTCGAATGTGTCGTGTGTAGTCTAGCCCTCGAGCCCCGTGCGGCTAGGCTTTCACTACCTCCTAGCGTCCTTCCCACGGATCCTTGCGTTTGGGTTGTGGGGCGAAGAGCTTCGTGCTATCCTTGTTAGGACAAGCCTCGAAGTCCTCTGTGAGCTGGTGTTTGGCAGAAATCCGCCCGGTACGGGTAAAAATCTAAGTGAGAACTCGTGCCCGATTCGATAGGGGTTGATAGAAGCCCTGAGGCATTCTCATTAAGCAAGACCGTATGGCTTACCTAGGTGCCAACTCCGTTCGATGGGAGTTGGTGGCTCAATGCCTCCCGGCGTAGGGGTCCTTGGGTATTTTGTGGTTATGCCTCGGATATGTCCCGGGGGGCCTCGAGAGTTCGTTCTTGAGCTAGGGGCTCGCATCGGCCCTCCCCTGGGTCATCCCTGACTCGAGTACTCGAGGGCGGCTCTGAACCCTGTTCGTGGGGCTAGCCTTCGCCCCCTCAAGATTTAGGGGTGGACTGGAGTCCGTAACCCTGGGTCCTTCCTAACCTCAGGTACTCGAGGGAGGCTGTCGAATCCTATGCAAGGGCAAGCCTTCGCTCCCTCGAGATTTTGACGGACGGGTCGACGTCCGCCGCTCGCCTCCGAAGGTGGCATCCCATCCTGTGGAATACAAGGGGGTAGGTAGGTAGGTATATTAAACGCGGGGACATACCTGTGTTTTTGTTGGATCCGCCCGTTGGGCTCAAGTACTCGAGGGCGGCTGTCGAACCCTGTTCGTGGGGCCAGCTTTCGCCCCCTCGAGATTTGGGGGTGGACTGGAGTCCGTAACCCTGGGTCCTTTCTGACCTCAGGTACTCGAGGGCGGCTGTCGAACCTTGTTCGAGGGCCAGCCTTCGTCCCCTCGAGATTTTGACGGATGGGCCGACGTCGATTGCTTACCTCCGAAGGTAACGCCCACTGTTGCGCGCTGTCCGCCGTAGGCACGCCTTTTTAGGAGGTGTCTGTTCTACTGTAACCGCAGCAGGAGTAGGGCATGGCGCGGAGTGCGGTGTGGAACCCGATGACGCGATGGGTGCGCCTTATCCTGTAGGAATACGAGGAGGCGGTATCTGGGTGCATTAAATGCGGAGACTTACCTGCCCTTTAGTTGGATCTGCCGGTTGAGCTTCCGGTTATAAATACCGAAGGTGGGGAGTCGGCTACCTCCTTCTCGCCATTGCCTTCCCTGCCTCCTTCTCGCCATTGCCTTAGTCGCCCTCCGAGCCGAACCTCTGCGCGCGCGACAGTAAGGAGAGGAAAGATTGGGAACATACCTTCCACCCCCACATCCGAGCGCACTAGTCTCCCTGCACTCATGGCCAGCTACAGCTTGCGCGGCCCTGATGCCTGGCTCCCGTCGTCGGCAACCTTCTCCGGCCCATCACCTCCGTCGACCGACCGGAGTGGGTAGTGCCGCCGAGGGAAGATGCCGAGCCCAACCCGCCGGAGGGTTACGTGGTCAGCTTTGAAGCCTTCCACCGGGCGGGACTGGGTGCTCCTCCCAACCGTCTCCTCCGCAAGATCCTCCACTACTACGGCGTGGAGCTCCAACACCTTTCCCCCAACGGTATCTGTCATGCGGCGGTTTTGACCGCCGGGTGCGAAGGATACCTGGGGATGGAGCCGCACTGGGAGTTGTGGCTCCACCTGTTCGAGGCGAGCCTGTTCCATGCCTCGGCTGGGATCGGTAGCCGCAGGGTGGTCAGGACGGGATGCTGCAGCATCGCCCTCAAGAGGGCGGACAACTGGATCCCGGCGAAGCTTACGTCGAGCCACTCCGGATGGCACTCCGGGTGGTTCTACCTGAGGAACGACAACGGTCTGTTCCCCGCCTACACCGGGAGGACGATCAACTCGAGGCCCGACCACTCGAGGTACGGCGTCGAGAAGAAGAAGCAGTCGTGCCTCGGTCACCTGCTCAGCGCGATCGCCCGTCTGAAGGAGGCGGGACTCACGGCAGCGATCGTTGCGTCGGCCTTCCACCAGCGGCGGGTCATGCCGCTGATGCCTCGCCTGCGATGCCTCGACGAGATGCGCTCGGGGGTGGATCTGACGGGGTGCCGCCTCCTGGGGGACGAGCTACCCCTCGAGAGAGTGGTCCGCCGGGTACGCGCCTCCTTCGCCGGCACGTTCGAGATCGAGGGCGTCGCCAGCGTCCCCATGATGCTGGACCAGGGACACGTCCAACTAGTATGACTCCCTTTCTTTGTTAGTGTTCTCTTGTCTGCGTTGTTTGCCTTTTTCGCCTTCGTTCTAACTGCCTTGCGTTCCTCAGGGGGACGTCGTCTTCCGGAAGTCACTGCCACCGGTGAAGGAGGAGCAGGGCGACTCCCAGGCGAGACGCCTTCAGGCCCAGCAGGACAAGAAGGCCAAGGACAAGGCCAAGAAGGACAAGGGCAAAAGGGCCCGAGAGAAGCAGGAGCGTGAACAACGCCGGGCTAGGCAGAGGCAGGCGGTCTTTCCGAGGAGGAGTCGCCTTCGGAGGAGGAGAAGTCGAGCAGTGATGGGGAGGCCGAGCTGCAAAGAGGGCTCGAGGAAGAAGGAGCGGTGCCCGAGCGGCAGAGGGCGACCGCCAGAACCGGAGAAGGAGAGGGGTCGACGTCGAGGTCAGCCCCAACTGGCGAGGTCGAGCCGCGGGACGAGCACCCCGTGGCTCCTCGAGGTGAAGTGCCGCGGCAGGCGTGCGGCCGTTCGTCACGATCCCCGTCGGGGGGTCGGTCGAGCACGCCTCCCGTGCCCACTCGGTCGAGCGCACGGGCGTCGGGCCCGTCGGCGCAGGAGGAGGTCAGGAGGTGGCCGACGAGGACATCGTCGACCCCTGCCCAGGAGATGGCAGCGAGAGCGGTTTGACCCTTGCCAAGGCCAGCGCTGGTGGGAGAAGTGGCTCTTGACGTGCCTCGCAGAAGCCCCCGAGCGGCTCGAGGTCCATTGCTCGGACCCCGATGACTCCGCTGGGGTAAGTTGCTTCCCTGTCAATCCCGAGTATTTTTTGTTGGTTATGACTTGTGCTTATCGTCGTGTATGAGTTCCTTTTTCAGGGCGAAACGCTCGTCGGAGGGCGCGACCATCACTCCGGCCAAGAGGCTAAGGGCAGAAGCCACGGTCAAGATGGACGTCGGGGCCAGTTCCACCACCTCGTCTCCCTCGACCCCCACCCCAGGCGAGGCGTGGGCTGCCAAGGCGCGAGCAGCCATAGGACGCGGGCATGCGTTGGCCGCTGCGGAGCGAGCTCAGGCGGAGGAGGCGGGTCGACCCGTCGAACCGACAGGATCCGCGGGAGTAGCGGTCGAGGCCGTGCTCGCCAACAGTCTCGGAAGACGCGGAGCCGGCGTTGACGACGGTCGTGGCTGAGGGGGTTGGGCCCCTCGTTGTCGCCGAGGTGGAGGTGGTCGACCTGGCCTCTACCGGCAACGAATACACGCCGGCGCGCCCGACACCGAGGTGGTGGCCCGAGAGCCTCACGTCACGGGAGGCGCGTCTGCGGCTCGAGCGCGGGGGTGCGGCTGCTGCCGTGTCGGAGGAGCCAACGCCGGCGGAGGCCTTCGTCGAGGAGACTTTGGCGCCGGTTCCCGAGCCTGAGGAGGGGGGACGGGCCGAGGAGGTTGAGGCGACACCCGCGGCGGAGATGGCAGGGATGTCGGTGACGGCCACTGCTGAAGAGGTGGCCGATATGGTGGCGGAGCTGATGGTCTCGGAGGAGATAGCTGCGGCGACGGCCCCCCAGTCGGAACCGGAGGGGACCACCGTCGTGGTGCACGGGAGCGGCTCGTCGGACATGACAGTGTCCGAGGCGGCTGCTCGGCCTGTCGTCGAGGCCGGGCAGTCGTCTGAGGCTAGGAGTACCGGGCTCGACGGGGCAACCTCCTTCCCCACTTTAGTGGAGCGAGTGAGGCTCCACGGGGGTGACCCAGAGATGCGCTAGGGCCTCATGAGAGAGGTCCAGGGGAGGATCGAGCGCCGCAGCAGGTTCTGGGGGTAGGAGCGCCTCAAGCTGGCCGACCCCCAAGACCCAGGGCGCACCTCCCTCGAGCTCGATGACCAAGCTGAGCTCGGGGAGTGGGAGCACCTGGAGGAGTTCCGGGCGTGGCTTGCCCACGTGGCGCGCGTGTCGGCGGAGGTCGCTTCCGCGGATTTGTTCCGGGGGATGGAGGTAAGTTTTGTCCTTTCCCTTTCGATTTACCTCGGTTATTTTGCTGCTCCTTTCTGATGACCTTCCTTTTTGTCCCTGGTAGGCACTAAGGGCGAGGTCGTACGACAAGTCCCAGTTCATCCTTCGGACGCAGGAGTCGTTGGGCCAGCTCCCTGTTCTCCGCGCCTCGCTGCAGAAGGCAGAGGGAGAGGTCGCCCGAGGTGGCGACTGCGCAGGAGGGAGCCCGGGCCGCCCAGGAGATGGCCTCGGGGGCACAGTCGAGGGTTGAGGCCGCCCTCAAGGTGGTTATCGAGGTTGGGCAGCAGCGGGATGCTGCCCAGGAGGCCCGACGCAAGGCAGAGGAGGAGTCCACCTAGCTGAGGGAGGAGCTGGCCCGAGCAGCGGACCGTGTCGGCCAGCTCGAGGCCGACCTGAGGCAGGCGGCTACCAACCGCACCTCCCTCGAGGGGCGGGTCCAGGAGCTCCAGGCGGATGTCGTCACCATCTCCCGCGACCGCGACACACTTGGTGTCACGGAGTGGAGGGCTCGAGCCTAGATTGCCACTCTGGGGGTGGTGGCAGCCAACCAGAAGAGGGCCCTCGATGGTACTGGCCAGATCATCGAGGACCTTCGGGCTAAAAGCGACGACCAAGCTGCAGAGCTCGTCGAGGTCCGCCACCAACTCCAACGGGCTGAGCAGGACTACGTCGTCCTGGAGGGATACGCCAATGGTGAGTTTTTGGAAATGTCATTGAGCTCGCTTGGTTTCGCTCCTTCCCCTGCTTTTTGGTTTTGACGCAACCTTCTATTTGCTCTGGCAGAGGTTGAAGGGGATAAGGCCAGACTCCACGAGGATCTGACCAGTCTCCAGGACCTCCTCGGGGTGGAAACGAGCCTGAACGAGAGGCTCAGGGACGCCATCTCCTCCTTCTGCGATGACATGGGCGTCGAGCCGGAGCCGGCGGTCGAAGGCGACGCGCGAGGAGACTCCCTCCTGCGCCGCTTCTACTCCATGACCCAAGAGGTGACGGAGCAAGTCCATGCTTCTCTACACGTGGGCATGAAGCGAGCACTCGCGGTCGTCCGCTCGGGCTATATCTACAACCTCAACGTCGTCGCCAGCGGCTTCGTCACCGACCCGAGGCTAACTGAAGAAGAGAACGTGGCGAGATGCCATGAGCTGATCGAGGCCGCAGAGGTGCCCGGAGGCGAGCTGGCAAAGCTCTTCGAGCCTGAAGTGCTCCCTTCGGCGAATGGAGATGGCGACGAGTAGTCGAGGCCTTTGAGCCAAATTTGGACAAGAAGGTCCATGTAATAGATTAGCTTTTGTGACAATATGGTGTCGAGCCCCCGAGGGCTTCTTATGTTTAATGCATTTTATTCGAGATGCGTCTGAGTGTTTTTATTTCTCGAGTTGTCTCTATTTCTCTTTGCCTGAGTCGTTGCCTATGGACTAAGTATTCGACGCACGCTTGTATCCCTGGAGGGGGGGAGCGAGTGGGGGTACCATAGCCCTGAGGCGTAGGAGAGTCCCTGTCTCGGCGGCCCTCGACCCTTAGGGAGTTCGAGGCATTTTCTACTTAGTCATGAAGCGTGCTCGAAGCAAAGGTGGAAAGAGAGGTGCTGAGTTTCGAAAAAACGTTCGAGTTTTCAGAGGACATAGGAGGGGGGTCCCCCCCTGTCAGCCCCCGAGGGAGGCTTGACTTTGCCGGAGCAGAGTCGAGGCTATCTTAGAGTTATGAACGAATGTGAAATGTATTTCGAGAACATTTTGTTCATTCATAATGCGATAAGTGTACATAATGCGGAAAATGTACGAGGCCTCGAGGCCTTAGGGGTAGAAGTGACGTAGCTGTTCGATGTTCCATGCATTGGTGAGGATCTCGCCCTTCTTGTTCTTGAGTTTGTAAGTGCCAGGCTTCAGCACCTCTGCTACGATGAAGGGTCCCTCCCAAGGTGGCATTAGCTTGTGACGCCCCTTGTTGCTTTGTCGACGGCGTAGAACGAGGTCGCCGACGTCGAGGTCCCTATTGCGCACGTTTTTGTCGTGGTAGCGTCGCAGCGTCTGCTGGTACTTTGCCGACTTGAAGAGGGAGTCCTCAAGTTGGTCGAGGGAGTCCTCTCGGGCTGCTGTGTTGGCCTGCTCGTTGTAAGCCTTTAGTCGAGGGGGCCCGTACTCGAGGTCGGTGGGGAGGACGGCCCCGGACCCATAGACCAAGAAGAACGGGGAGAACCCCGTGGCTCGACTTGGTGTCGTTCGGAGACTCCATAGCATAGAGGGCAGCTCATCGACCCATTTCTTGCCATGTTTGTTCAGTCGATCGAAGATCCTTGGCTTGAGGCCCTGCAAAACCATACCATTGGCGCGCTCGACCTAGCCGTTAGTTTGAGGGTGGGCGACTGCAGACCAATTCACCCTGATGTGGTGGTGGTTACAGAAGTCCAGGAACTTTTGGCCTATGAACTGCGTGCCATTGTCGGTAATGATGACGTTGGGGACCCCGAAGCGGTGTATGATGTCGGTGAAGAATAACACGGCTTGTCGAGACTGAATGTTGGCGATGGGTCGAGCCTCGATACATTTCGAGAACTTGTCTACGGCCATGAGGAGGTGGGTGTGGCCACCTTTTGTTTTTTCAGGGGGGCGACTATGTCGAGCCCCCATACTGCGAATGGCCAAGTTATGGGTATCATCTGAAGAGCTTGGGCGGGTAGGTGGGTCTGCCTGGCGTAGAATTGGCATCCCTTGCAAGATCAAACGAGTTTGGTAGCGTCAGTGACGGCTGTCGGCTAGTAGAAGCCTTGTCGAAAGGCGCTTCCTACCAGCGTTCTTGGCGCCGCGTGGTGGCCACAAGCCCCGAGTGTAGGTCCTTCAGCAGTGCCCTCCCCTCCTCGAGGGTGAGGCAGCGTTGAAGTACACCGATAGGGCTGCATCGATACAGCTCGCGGCCATCCCCATACAAGATGTAGGTTTTGGCGCGCCGGGCTATGTGTCGGGCTTCGGTGCGGTCCTCTAGGAGCTCACCCCGTATCAGATACTCGAGGTAGGGTGTGCACCAGTCCGTCGAGGGGGTTGGTGTTGCGGCTGTTCCGTCGATCTCCATGACTTCCTCCCCGTTCGAGGGGGGATCGGTCGAGGGGGGTGGATCGACCCCTTGCTCGAGGGCAGGAGCCCCCGAGCCTAGGTCAACGGATGGCTTATGAAGGTCCCTCGAAAAGACGTTGGGAGGGATTGTACCTCGAGTAGACGCGGTTTTGGCAAGCTCGTCAGCGGCTTCGTTGTACCGGCGGACGATGTGGTTGAGCTCGAGGCCGTAGAATTTGTCCTCGAGCTTTCGGACTTCCTTGGAGTAGGCTTCCATCTTGGGGTCATGGCAGCTCGAATCTTTCATCACTTGGTCGATTACCAACTGCGAGTCCCCCCGAACGTCGACGCGTCTGACCCCGAGCTCGATGGCGATGCACAGACCGTTGACTAGGGCCTCGTACTCGGCTACGTTGTTGGAGGCGAGGAAGTGGAGGTGCATGACGTAGTGCATGTGGACCTCTGAGGGTGATATGAAGAGCAATCCGGCGCCCGCCCCCGTCTTCATCAACAATCCATCGAAGTACATGGTCCAGAGCTCAGTCTGAACTTGCGTCGGGGGTAGTAGGGTGTCGGTCCATTCTGCAATGAAATCTTCCAATACCTGAGACTTGATGGCCTTCCGAGGGGCATAGGAGAGAGTTTCCTCCATGAGCTCGACCGACCACTTGGCAATTCTTCCAGACGCCTCCCGGTTCTGGATTATCTCCCCGAGGGAGAAGATGAGACCACAGTAACCGGGTGGCCTAGGAAATAGTGCTGGAGCTTGCGCCGAGTGAGGACGATGGCATAAAACAGCTTCTGGATGTGGGGGGTATCACGTCTTAGTCTTGGAAAGTACCTCGCTCATGAAGTAGATAGGCCTCTGAACCGGCAGGGCATGTCCCTCTTCCACCCTCTCAACCACTACGGCAGCGCTGACTACCTGGGTAGTTGCTACGACATAGAGCAAGAGGGGCTCGGCTGGGCTCGGGGGTACCAAGACAGGTGGCGAGGTGAGTAAGGCTTTGAGCTTGGAGAGCGATTCCTTGGCCTCGACGGTCCACTTAAAGTGTTCCGTTTTCTTCAGGATGCGGTAAAGGGGTAGTGCCTTCTCTTCGAGCCTTGAGATGAATCGGCTGAGGGCAGCGAGGCATCTGTGACCCTTTGCACGCCCTTAAGATCCTTGATCGGGCCACTCCTGGTGATTGCGGTTACCTTCTCCGGGTTGGCCTCGATCCCGCGTTGGGAAACTATGTACCCTAGGAGCATGCCTCGAGGGACCCCAAAGACACACTTCTCTGGGTTCAGCTTTATGTGATTTGCACTGAGGCACCCAAACACGACCTCAAGGTCCCCGACCAGGTCTCCGACTGTTTTGGATTTGACCACAATGTCATCGACATAGGCCTCGACGGTCGGTCCTATGTGTTTCCCAAAGACATGGAGCATGCATCGCTGATATGTGGTCCCGTCGTTTCGCAAACCGAAGGGCATAGTGAGGTAGCAAAACATGCCAAAGGGGGTGATGAAGGAAGTCGCGAGTTGATCGGACTCCTTCATCTTTATTTGGTGGTAGCCAGAATACGCATCAAGGAAGCAGAGAGTTTCACATCCCGTAGTGGAATCTATTATTTGATCGATACGTGGTAATGGAAAAGGAACCTTGGGACATGCTTTATTTAAACTAGTTGCGAACACATGGTGGATAAGTACCCATGATGTTCAGTTTTGTGATGAGTGATTGCCCAACACTTGAGCATTTCAGTTTGAGTGGCTTACTACTAATCTTTGCGAAAGCAAATGTGTGCCTGTCTATCGGCTTGTGGTGTGCAGGTGCTATGCCTAGTGACAGTGGTCAATGGCGTGGAGAAGGTCGAGTAGAGGCTTGCCGTGCTGATGGACTGAGAGCGGTGAAGGGCGGAAGCGGGGCTCGGACTGAGGGACCATGGGCGCCGGCGGACTAGCTGTGGTGGCTAGTGCCTGGCACCGGCGAGTGCGAGAAGACATGGAGATAGACCGAGTCGATCGAGTCAAGACGGCGGACGAGCGGGTCGAGCGGAGGCTCAGGGGACTCGGAGTCCGACCGGGCGAGGACAAGGTGGCTCGCGTCGAGTGGTTTGGTGGTTTGGGCCTCAAAACCATCCGCGTCGGTTTCCGAGTTTGGGCCGCAAAACTCGGGGTTCGGTAGTTGAGCCGAAAGCTACCGGTGGCGGGTTTCGCGGGTTTGGGCCTCAAAACCCGGGCGGAGCTTCCGAGGAAGCGGGGATGGCACGTGGCGGAATCCTAGAGGTTGCGTCGAGGCGACGGCAACTCCTGGCAGGAAGCGGGGCCGTCCATTCAAATCGAGGGAGATATTTACCGGAGCTTGGACTGCAATGCTTAGGCTAGGTAGTTCACTCATTGTATCTAGGGGGGTCTTTGGGAAATAGCCAAAGCCTCTAATAAATAGAGGATGAAGGGGTATCCTCATCCTATCTCTCGAACCCTAATCATTTGCCCCAACTCTCTCTCTCTCTAACCTCTCTCTAGTTCATGAGATCCCTAGGTTGATCCCACCAACCTTTGTAAGAACTCGAGTTTGTTGCAAGGAATCGGAGGCCGTAACCTCCGTAAGCCATGGCGGCTTCGATTTCTTGATCGTGACCCCGTTTTGCTTGTGTTCTTCGCGTTTTGCTTTCGCTCTCTCTTTTTCCGAGATGATTTCTTTTTGTAGGGAGTAGCTCTTGCAAATCCGTTTGAATCAAGTTGTTCGTATTCGAAAGGAGCATCTTTGCACCGAAGGATCCATCATCAAACCTCTCGAGTACACAGATCGGGCGTTTTCTTTGCGGTGTGCTTCGTTTTCCCTTTTTCCCCAAATCCGAGTGTTCCCGTTTTTCCGACCCAAATTGAGCGATGATTTCTTCGGGATAGCTCCCCAACTGCTCAAGGATCATGCCTACAAAGTTTGGTAGCAGTTGGTGATCGTTTGGTCGAGTTTTGGAAAGATTTGGCGGAGAGAGATCCGTTTTTCGCGTTTTCTGCGTTTCGGGTGCGTCGGACGCTCTGTTTTTGGGCGTCGGACAGTCCGTCGAGGCTTCTCCGTCTAGGCGTCGGACGCTACGTCGTGCTGACGCCAGCGTCCGTCGCGATCGTCCGTCGCGTGGGGTTTTCTGCCTGTTTTTCTGAGTTTTCGTCTGGCTCTCTGGAAGGCCGACGGACGCTCGCCTAAGCGAGCGTCGCGCAGCGTCCGACGCCAACGGACGCTCATCCAAGCGTCCGTCGCCCAGCGTCCGACGCCCTGCCTTCTGCTTCTCTTCTGCAGTGCTCTCTGGAAGGTCGACGGACGATCTCTCTGCGTCCGTCGCCAGCGTCCGTCGCCCTGTCCTGGAGCGTCCGTCGCCCTGTCTTTCAGCGTCCGTCGCCTGTTTTTCTGGCTGTTTTGCTTAGGGTTTTTGCCTCTTTCTCATAGGGGTTGAGAACTCTATCTTGGGGGTTTCCGGTGAGTTTTCCTCCACTGCCGGTGAGCTCTCATTTCTCCGATTTCGTCTGAATCCCCGCTCGCGTTGCTCGGGGGAGGTTGAGCACCCAGCAACTGGGTTTGGCTTTTGGGAAGAGTGGCCCGAATATTTCTAGAGAAATTTGAGGCTCCCATTCACCCCCCCTCTGGTCGCCGTTCTCGGTCCTTCACTAGTGTAGTCTACGCACATCCTATCCTTTCCGTTCTTTTTCTTGACAAGTACGGGATTTGCTAACCACTCGGGATGATGTACCTCCTTGATGAATCCGGCCTTCAAAAGCTTGTCGACCTCCTCCCCGATGATTCTGCGCTTCTCCTCGTCGAAGCGGCACAGCCGTTGCTTCACCGGTTTGGATCCGGCTCGGATGTCCAAGGAGTGCTCGACGACCTCCCTCGGAATGCCCGGCATATCCGAGGCACTCCACGCAAACACGTCAGCATTCGCACGGAGAAAGTCGACGAGCACGGCTTCCTATTTAGGCTCGAGGGTGGCGCTCACCATCAGCGCCTTCCCATCCGTGTGGTCGGGGTCGAGCGGGATGGTCTTGGTGTCTTCCGCAGGCTTGAAGTTGCCGGCGTGTCGCTTGGGGTCGGAGATCTCCTTGGAGAAGTCGTCGAGGGCCGGGAGGGTGGCCGACTCCTCGATCGCTTCGGCGTTTTCCACGCACTCGACGTTGCAGTCGTATGCATGCTCGTAGGAGGTGCCGATGGTGATGACCCCCATGGGCCCTGGCATCTTCAGCTTGAGGTAGGTGTAGTTCGAGATCGCCATGAACTTGGCGTACCCCAGTCGACCGATGATAGCATGGTAGATGCCATGGAACGCAACCACCTCGAAGGTCAGATCCTCCTTTCGAAAGTTTGAGGGGGGTACCGAAGCAGACGGGTAGCTTGACACGGCTGATCGGGAGTGCCTTCTTTCCTGGAATGACCCCGTGGAATCCTCCCGCGCTGGGCAGGAGCGCGGTCCTCGGGATTCCCAGGAGGTCGAGGGTCGCGACGTAGATGATGTTGAGGCTGCTTCCCCCATCCATGAGTACCTTGGTGAGGCGGGTGTTGAGTATGATCGGGTCGATGACGAGCGGGTAGACCCCTGCGTTGGGGACGTGCTCGGGGTGGTCGTCCTGGTCGAAGGTGATCGGCATGTGGGACCAGTCGAGGTATCGAGGAGCCTGGGCTCGAACGGAGAAGACCTCCCGATGCTCCCTCTTACGCTGACGCGTACTAAGTCGAGTCGAGGGTCCCCCATAGATCATGTAGCAGTCGTGAACCTCGGGGAAGCCCCCGTTCTCACCGTCGTCCCCGTCGTGCGGATCCCCTTCTTGTCGTCTTTCTTGAAGCCAAGAGACTCGAAGTGCCTTTTGAGCATGCGACAGTCCTCGAGGCTGTGGTTGGTCGGTCCCTTATGATAGGGGCAGGGCTCTTTCAGCATCTTGTCGAAGATGCCCCCATCGAGAGGGGGACCTCGAGGCTTCTTCTTGTCTATCGCAGCGACAAGATCGTCGGGCTCGACGTCGCGTCGACCCGGCTGGTTCTTCTTTTTCTTCTTCTTGTTGTTGTTGTTCCTCTTGGGCCCGTTGTTCAAGCCCCCGGGCTCGTCCGCCTTGGCCTTCCCCTTGTCTGGGGATGCATAGAAGAACGCGCCAACGGCTTCCTCGCGGGCCGCGTAGTTGGCAACGATGTCCATGAGCTCATTGGCGGTCTTGGGGGTATTCCGCCCCAGTTCCCGCACCAACTCCTTGCAGGTTGTTCCGGCGATGAACGCAGTGATGATGTCATGGTCGGAGATGTGGGTTAGCGTGGTACGTTGCCTCGAGAACCGACGGGTGGAGTCCCGGAAGGTTTCCCCTGGCTTCTTCTTGCAGCTACGGAGATCCCAGGAATTCCCTGGCCGCTCGTAGGTGCCCTTGAAATTCCCCTCGAAGATCCTAACCAGGTCGGGCCAGTCTTGGATCAAGTCCGGGGGGAGCTCCTCGAGCCATCCTCGAGCGGTATCGGAGAGGAAGAGAGGGAGTTGCCGAATGATGACGTGGTCATTGTCGGCTCCTCCTAGCTGACATGCCAGCCTGAAATCCACAAGCCAGAGCTCTAGCTTGGTTTCGCCGTTGTACTTAACCAGGTTGGTGGGCAGACGGAAGCGGACGGGGAAGGCGGTTTGCCGGATGGTCCTGTCGAAGACTCGTGGCCCTGGTGGTTTTGGAGATCGACGTCGATCTTCGTCACTATCGTAGTGCCCACCTTGGTGAGCGCTATAACCTCGAGCCTCAGCGTCGCCATGTCGGCGTCGTTTGTTCTCCCGCGGTGGTCAATCGTTGAGGATGCGGTCTCGAACTGGTCGTCGCTCTACTCCGCCTTGGGGCGCTTTGTCTGGGTGGACGGATACCTCTCGAATTTTTCGAGGGGGTACGTCCTGATGCTCGGAGGCAGCTCCTCTGCGCCTCGAGGCTGAGCTCTCCGCCTGCTGCATGACCGCGGTATGGAGAAGCCACTGGATTTCGTCCCTAATGCGTCGCGCTTGGGGTGTCGATGGCGCCGGCATGTCACGAAGCAGCATTGCGGCCGCTACGACATTTTGGCTGGCATGGTTGTAGACGCGGCGCTCGTTTGCCCCCTCCTCGAAGATCTGTCGATGGACTTCCCGGGCCCGCTCGCGAGCTCCTCCACCCTGTGGGCGCCCGCGATCTCGCTCGACGGCGTGCTCGAGCTGCTGAAGTCGTAGGAGTTCTTCCTCGAGCTTGGCGAGCAGCTCTCGGACTTGCGCGATCTGGACATCCTGAGGTGGATCGGCTTTGTCAGGACTCGGGGGGGTCGGCGTTTCGCGCTGGTGTAGCGTTGCCCCCTCCTCCTTCATCCGTGGCCGCAGCGTCGTTGACGTCGTCCTCGGAATGAACCTGACCGTCGAGGTGGAAGCATTCCCGGGTGGGATCGTAATCCTCATCGGGGGAGTCCGACTCGGGGTAGCTGAAAGGATCAAGATGCCCAAGAGGGGGGGTAAATTGGGCTCTTTTTAATTTCTAAACAAGAATTAAACCTATAAAGAGCCAATTAACCCCCTAATGCCTACCGCTTGTGTGTCCTAGCTAGAAAGCGGTAGCAAGTCAATGGAAAGCGAAAACTTCCTACACAATTCTAGTATGAATTGAAAGACAAGTGCGGAAAGTAAAGCGGTAATAAAGAGCAAGGGAAAGAAATGCTTGACACGGCAATGTTTTGCCGAGGTATCGAGGAGTCGACACTCCCCCTAGTCCTCGTTGGAGCACCTCGCTAGGTATAGCTCCCCCTCAATCCCGCGCAAGGGATGAGTGCTCTCTACGGGCTGATTCTTCGCCACTCCGGCTCGGTGAATTGCCCACAACCGATCACAAACGTCGATGGAGAAGGGCCGCCGACAATCCTCCGGCGATCACCTTCCTCCGAGCACCACCGGACCGTCTAGGTGATGTCGATCACCAAGAGTAACAAGCCTCGATCTTCGCTTGACTCACTCAAGCTTCACAACTAGAGGATGCACACTTGAACTCTTGGATGAACTAGAGAGAGGATGGATGGATTCGCGAATCACTCTCTCTCTCTAGGGCTCTTGCTCTCTTCCCAACCTTCTCAACAAACACAGCAACTCAAATGAGAAAAAGCGAGGTGGGAGAGAAGTGGGAGGGGCTATAAATAGACCCTCAGAAAACTTCCTCGGGCTGGCATTTTAAGTTGGTGACGGACGCTCTGTCGACTAGGCGACGGACGGTCCGTCGCATGCCCCAACGGCTAGTTCTGTTCATAGTTTGGGCGACGGACGCTCCGACGCCCTGCCCAACCGCTAGTTCTGACACACTGTTCCCAGCGACGGACGCTACGTCACTGGGGCGACGGACGCTCATCCCAGCGTCCGACGCTTCACTCTGGCTCGGGCTGAAAAACACCCTCTCTGGAAGGTCGACGGATGCTCTTCCCAGCGTTCGAAGCCTGTCCGACGGACAACGTCCGACGGATCCTGGAAAACTTAGCCAGAAAACATCTCCACTGGAAGGTCGACGGACGCTGTGGACTCAACCACCCAGCGTCCGACGCCTCTGTCCGACGCGACGGACAGCGTCCGGTGCCCCCGTCAGGAGCGTCCGACGCCCAGAAAACAGTTCTAACAACTTCGTTTTTTGTCGTGATGAATATGGAAGTTGTTCTAGGCTATCTTACGGTCACCATAGGCTTGCTTAGAGCTAAGGAAGTCAAGTGTGCACCACACCTAAGTCATGAAGCTTTCCTAAGTCAAGCTACTAGTCTCAACCCCTCTTAATAGTACGGTCAAAGATAAAAAGAGAAGCCCTATCTATTTCTAAGTGCCCTTCATCTCCTTATGGCACTTAGCCTATCCTTCTAGGGTCTTCATCATGTCTCCTTGAAATCCAAAACGATATCCATCTTGGGGGCTAAGTGATGACCATTAATGCCCATTCTTGTTGATCACTATGGCTAAGCTACGCATAGCCTCTGCAAAACACACGTTAGCCATAATAATCTCTAATTGTCGTTAATCATCGAAACCACTAGGCCCATGATTCTTCAGTAGCCATGGTAGAAGTTGGGGAAAGATCCCCTGCGCTCCTCCTCCAGCCGTCGCCGTAACGTGCCCCAGGTGTGACAACCCGGGATTGGGGCTCGTCGTGGCTCCGGGCGCTCATCCGGCGGAGAGGTGGTGACGAGGTTGATCGTCGCTCATAGCAGGTTCCCTGGAGACCCACAACGTGTCAACATCTACGAGCCTACAAAAGCAGAATAGAGTCTGCCGCTGTTGTAGAGCCCGTGTGGAAACAGGTTATGCGGCGGCGGCGCGGCCAAGTGTGTCGGAGAAGCCACGGGGACCCTCTAAGATGACGGTATGGCAGAGCCAAAGTCAGGCTCAGAGAGAGGTACCCGCCCCGACCCGCAAGCATGGGTCAAACAGGCTCCCGAAGGGAGGAACTGTGTCGCCAGCTGAGGCCGAGGGGACGACATCCGGCGTCTCGGGATCCGCACGGCGAAGAGTGTGGCGGCGTCGTTCGCGCCCCCTCCTGGTCGCATGCAAAAGGCGCGGGTGGTGGGACCGTTGCCTGGTCCTCCTTGGCCCCGGCGTACCGGAGGTGCTGCTGTCCATGCCACTAGCTGAGAGTAGAACCATGTCATGGTCGTGGTTCGTGGACATGAACTCTAGACTCCCGAACCAGACGGTGGTGGCAAATGGAAGCAATGGGATCGTGGAATCCATCTGGGAGAGTAGTTCGGAGTTGATTGACACGCAAAGCCCCCTACCTGGCGCGCCAACTGTCGGTGTTATGACCCAGGGGGTCAAGACCACCGGCTAGTAAATTTGTATATTGCATGCTCCCTCTCCCAGACGTGATGCAAGAAGAACATAGTATTTATCCTGGTTCGGGCACAGAAGGCCCTACGTCCAGCGGGGGAGGATGGATTGTATTATCTCGCACCGACGTGCTCGTACAGGGGGGACAAGCAAGTTTACACGGGGGTGCTCAGGATGAGCTCAGGCCTAGGGCTAGCGGGGCTATCCTAGGTGGTCGGTTGATTGCTTGAGAGGTCGATCAAGCAATTGGGTGTGTGGTGTGTGAGGGTTAGAGCTGATGTCCGAATGTGTATATCCTTTCCTAATACCCATGCCCCATTCTTCTATCCCGGCGTCCCTTTTATAGACCAAGGGGAGGCCTGAGAGTACAGAGTCCTAAACTGTAGCGGCATGGGAGGCGTGTCCGTGGCGCCATGCTGGCGAAGGGACATCGATCACTGTGGCGGCGTGGCCTTCCCGTCCTTCCGGTGTTCAGGGCGCGGTGATGGCTGACTGGGCATCACCGCACAGCATGGCGCAGCAGGGTTGACCTTCGGAAGTGAAGGAATACGAGGTTGCTACGCTAGCCGGAAAACAAAACTTTTTGACCTCATAAACCAGGATCTACTGCTAGTTACAGGTTACGGGATTACCACTAGACGCGCAGGTGCAGCGGAAGACGACTTGATGTAGTCGTGCGCGTCGCAGCAGGCAGTGCAGTTGTGTGGTCGTCCGTCTCAACGTCCCCTTCGCGCGGTTCGTCCTTGTGCTCCAAATGCAGCACCTCCGAGGAATCCCACACGTGCAGGGAGGAAGCGTTGCGCCTCCGGACTGCTAGGTCCGCGAGGAGCAAAAGGCGCGACCGTGGGGAGGCGACGGCGGCTGCCAAAAGGCGTGGATCGATTCGCCCCGCGCCCACCCCTTGCTTATATAGGCGTCCTAACGAGCTCCCACGGTGGAGGCCCATTAGAAACCCTAAACCTAGTCTAATTCGGGTCCAACCCGAATTAGGCTTCCAGCCCCTTAAGCGTGCGACCCTATGGGCTCACGCATACATAGACATGGCCCAAGTACTCTTACTCGATCAATAGTTGATAGCGGCCTCTAGCAAGGCGTGTCAACTCCTATGCATACGCTATGATCATATCAGACAAACCACTATGACCATGTACAAGTTATTCCCTTCGCCACTCGATATATGGTTCAACTCGTGGGTTAACACTTAACCCAAGCACGGCCATGCATTTGTTGATCCAATCACATGAGTGATCCAGTGATATCTCTCTCACGAAGAGAGGGGCAAATTCCATCTTGATTGTCTATGTCTCACAGCATGTTTCCCGACCACCCAAGGGCCACCTTTATAACTACCCAATAACGGAGTAGCGTTTGATAGTCTCTAAGTAGATCATTTCACATCTTGAGTACATACCACAATCTCAGGTCTAAGGACATAACGTACATGACATGAATAGAGAGTTTTCTTGTTGGGTCAGTCCAGCCTACATGTCTCACATGTGCCCACATTATTAGTTTGACATCTCCATGTCTATGACTTGTGAAACATAGCCATCAACTAACACATGTGCTGGTCTAATATTCAAGTGTGCTCTTACAAGAATGCCGACCAGGGACAACTTTTAGAATAACCATTCAGGTAATTGAGTTCCACAAACAATTCACATAATCGTCAATCAATACTAGTTGTCTATAATGGATATTCTCAGAACACTATATTAATCATGGATACAATCGGAATATAATCATCTACATGATTAGCTCTAGGGCATATTCCCAACAGGAAGATGGGTGCGAGTCCCACAGCTGAAGCGGGATGGAGCGGATGGGATGGGTCCCATACCGGAGTTGTTGGAGGCAGGGGTCGAGCCCCCTGGTCGAGGGGGGGTCGAGACCAGTGTGGCCCTGTCGTATCCCTGAAGACACAATCAAGGGTTGTCCTGTTCATGACTCGAGGAGGTGCCTTTGGAGTCCGTACTTGCGACGTGGCTACAGTGACGGCACAGTTGACGGAGGTCCAGGGCATGGGCGGTGAGTTGATGGATTTGACTGCGGTCGTGGGCGTCCATGGCGTTAGGCAGGGGCGGGTAAGCGTATCGGATCCACTTTACCCCGTACTGGGAGCAGGTGAGCTGGTCGAGCTTCCCGCCCGGGGGTCGTTCGTTCGACCCCCCGTCCGTCATTCGGGGGGTTGAAGCGGAGGGGTCGTTCGTTCGACCCCTGTCCGTGAGTCGGAGTCGAGGCGGAGGCGGAGGGGTCGTTCGTTCGACCCCTGGTCTGTCTATATTTCTAGGAATGGGCCGGCCCACGACTAGTTGTTGTGGCCGGTGCAGGGGGCCTTCGTGTGATGGGTCTTCCTTCATGGACTTGAGCGGCTGATCGGATCCTGTCTTAAAAATGGTTGCTATGTTGAGCGTTAGTTTATCGAAGGGTTTAGGGTACCCCTTACCTTTGTACCCGACATGAAGCTATTCAATTCACATCTTTAATTACTCGTCTTGCCGAATCTATGAACTTGCTAAATGGTAATCAACCCTTTGTATACATCTCTGCTCCTTTAGCTATGATCTCAGAAGAATATCTTACTTATGCTCAAATGATAAAAATAGATGCCAATGGTGAACTAAAAATTATCTACATTGGCCATACAATTGAGGTGCCTCTCCCAAATAGGCAACTTCAATTGTATAGGACCCGTAAACTAACCCTTGATCTAGATCAAGGCATTGGACAAAGAGGTTTTGCAGGAACAAACAGGAGAGCCCAGGAGGGACTATACTTTGTTCATCTTGAGCAAGGTGGTCCTTCCCAAGGAGCTATCGGCGAGGAGGAAGACGATGCATCTTCCGATCCCATGCACATTTCTAGTGGCATGCCTCCTCGACCATCACTCCCACAGAGAGCACGAGCATCCTTCTCCTCCACACGAGAAAGGGAGCATCGTGAGCTATGGCAAGAATTCGATCATCTCACCAACACCTTTGATGAGTTGCGTGTTGAGCACGATGAGACAACACGTATCGTCCAGCAAACTGCCGAAGATATCCATGCCATGCAAGCAAAACAGCATCAACAGTGGGACATGTGGCGGCAATTCCATCCACAACCGCCACACCACTGAGCAAAGAACAAGCATGGGGGAGGTTCCCTCTCCCACTAAGGTAAGTTTTTAATTTCAGCATTTATATTTATGCATTTCCTTCTTATCTTTTCTTTGCATCTAAAAAAATAAAATAAAAAGACTCTCTACTCCACTCTCACATGCTTTATGAAAAATTAGTATCTCCTATGGAAATGATGAATAAGTTGTTCTGTTAAATGTTTCTCTAGTACTTAGTTTACAACTTGATATTTCTCTACGTATGGATTACTTGGCTTAAAAGAAAACATCTTGAACCTGAAACTTTTGTGGGTTGCAAATGCTGTAACTAAGTCTAAGTTGTTGTGAGACATGATATGACAAGATAAGAGCTGCTATAATATTGTTCTAAGCAAGAATGACTATCGGAGTTTTATTTATTAAAATGATAAAAACACTTTTTGTTCCTCAATGGTGAAAATTCCTACCACAACCATATGTGATCTTTCATGATATAAGCTTTCTACATAAGCTGCTTGCTTTGTGTTGAGTTTGGTCAAGTTTTGTGACCCTTGTTGAGAAACTTATCATACTCCCAAGATCAAGATCACGTACATGCCATATATACATGCTGCTTCTACACTGGAAGTACGCAAAAACATGCCTTACATTTCCACATAGTTCATACTCCATTCTATAGTAGAAAATCTCTCTCTAGTTGTTACTAGCAAATGAGACATAGACTATGCAAAATTATGAAAATTCAAGGGCATTCTAAAGTCCCAAACTTTATAAGCATTCCAAAGCTCTCTCTTGAAAAAAAAATTATTATGAAAGATGAGCATCTTCAAAGTTCACAGAAAAATAAATAAAGATAGCTATGTCTCAACTTCATAAGATAGGAAAGAGAGACCATTTAAAGGAGTATTGAACGTTTGCCATGTTTCCACACACTTCCACATCTTGATCTAAGAGTATGACACTTCTCTCCTCGGGTTGATATGAGTATTAGGTTACACGAGGTGTACATGAGATCTAAGGGGTTGTGAGAAAGAGTTTTCGAGGGGGTCCCTGCTCGCCTTATATAGCCGAGGAGTAGGGTTACAATTTCCATATCCTAACAAATACGATCGGTCCCTTAAGGCAAGGGATCCGAGTCTATCTACTAGGATCTTCCTTGGTGAGCAAGGCTTCCCTGGAGCCCTTGGCGAGCATGACGGACTGGTCACGTGTCGTAAGGCCTCGTGAGCCAGGTCGTCTTCTGGTCGGTAGGCCCATAAGGTTGCTGGGGATATGCCGAGGTAATATCTCCAACAAGTCCCCAAGCGCGTTATATTCTTTTGGCAGGCCTGCAGCACTGTCATTGAAGGTGTTCAGCTGGTCGCCATCATGCGAAGTAATCGTTGTAGAGTCCCAACCAAGTTGGCTGGTCGAGATATTCCTTGGAGAAGTCTCCCGACCAGGTGGGGCTGGTCAAGAGCGTCATAGCTTGATGCGAGAGCAGGTCGCCTTATCGGATGCTTGTTGGCACAAGTTATGACCAACTTTTCTATACTTAAAATGATGCCACCAACCTCTGGATCAGGAATAAAATAAACACATCATGAGCATAGTTCATCAAATAACTAGTTCCACATGTCCATGAGTGTTTGAGTACAGGAATGACGAAATCGAGCAAAGGAGAGCTGGTGGGACCCACATAGGGGGTCGGTCGACCACCCTATGGGCCCACCAGGTTCTCCCCTCTTGGCCATGATCCAAGAGAGGCCCTCAAGAGTGATTTCCATCCACTGGATCACTCTGTGCTTTCTCTCAACGGCTCACAAGCAAAGCACAAGGATTCATGGGCCCACATCAAGGAGATAAACATGACAACCATCTCAGAATCAACACCCAACATCCATGACAGGTGGGTCCAGCAACTGGGAAGACCGAGGTGGGCCAAACACCCCAAGGAGGGGTCGGCCGACCCCCATCTGGGCCCACCGAGGTCCACTTGATCCCTGACCAGTGGGACCACCACCAGGAGGCCAGAGGAGGGCCCACTGGCCATAGGGGGGTTCGGCCGAACAACCCCTAGGTCAGTTGGCTCCCCCAGTCGCCATACCTCTTCCCCACGTGATTGGATCACCATCATCCATGCCTTGGTCAGTTTCCAAGTCGGTTGGATCCAAGGGTGGAGGATGGAAGGCCCTGGATCGCTGACGTGGCGCTGGAGTAGCCCCTGCTCCACCTCCTTCTATAAATAGAGGGTCACTCCCCCTCTCTAAACATGAAGAAGAAGCCTACAAGCTCTATTCCTTAGATTGTTCTAGGAGTTAGTCTAGAGTGGGAGTTAGAGTTGAGTCGAGCTTGCTCGGGATTTCCGGAGTCATCTTCTGGGAAGTCTGGTATAGCTCTTGTATCTTTCTTTCTTTGTAAGACTTTATCTATATTAATATATTATCCTTTCCCTTTACTTTACTTAGTATTTACTTTGAGCATTACTATACTAGATATAGTATTGTTATATGCTTTTGCTCTTTAATAGCCTTTACATTTATAGTATGTGATCCTTGTGACCTTTCCTGTATGCGATCATTGCCTGTCATAGGGTGCTTTGATTATTTGATAGTAGTCAAAGTAATAAGTTTTGTGTAAGCGTGGTGCTTATACATCATCTTATCCTTGGTTATCGCTTGCTGCACAGATTGTTTGTGGTAGCTAGCAAGAGGTGACAGCCTTGTCTAGTCTTTGTATTCCACCACGTGTTTATAGGAAAGTTCTTAAAAGGTAAGGCCCCCATAAGAAGAGGGCGCAGTCCGGTAGGAGTTTTGTCCTCTTACTGATCTATCCCCTCGCCTAGCATACTTGTATTGAGGAGGCAAACTATAGTGTTTAGGACTAGTTAATTGGCTAAGTATATTGAAGTAGAGTGAATTGCTTAGGAGTCCCTTGTACTCTTCTCGTTGTCCTCCCACCTAGTTATTCTCTGAGGTCAGTTCTAAGTATCATTTATCGTAGTCTCTTCATTCATCAACCCCTTCCTATCACATTTATCATTTACCCCTCTATACTAGTTGATACTAAGTTGAGGAGCTCTCTAGGATCTCTCTCTAATTATCATTTCTAGTCCAGCTTTCCCTTGGGATAAAATAAATTACGATACCTTGGAATACTCCTTGGTGAAGTGCTTCAGCGGTTAAATCTGTGCGCTTGCGGATTTATCCAATAGTCATAAGAAATACCACGAGCATTTCTGGCGCTGTGCCGGGGATAGGGATTTATCTCTATTTTTTGTACGACACTAAGAAGTGTCAACAATGCTGTGGATTCTTGTCAGAAGAATGTGACGTGCTAATGAAGAAAAAACTTTTGAAAGGTCCTTTTTGCCAGGTGAAGTGTACCCACTTAGGCTTTGCAAGGAACAAACAAAAACAGCAGAGCGTTATCGAGAAGAAAATCATTATATTCACTGCCAGGTGAAGTGTACCCACTTAGTCCCCGAGCTTGGTAGCAGGTGAAGTATGCATGTGGTGCCAAGCTTTATAAAAAGATGCATAAAATTTGTGACTAAATACTGAAGCATAAGTTTTGTATGAATACCCGCAGTCCCCGAGCCTGATGTAAGAAACTAGGAGGTTCTTGTATTAGGATCATATATTAAAGACTGAAACATAAGTTTAGTAAGAAACGACTGCGAAAACCCGTAGTCCCCGAGCCTGATGTAAGAAGCTAGGGGGTTCTTGCATTGGGGTCATGTTGTTTTGTTCACAGTCCCCGAGTTTTAGTCCCCGAGTGTCTTGCTGTTCCGCGCCGCCGTTCCTTTTGCCGCAGTCACAGTCCCCAAGCCTTGCTCAATGGAGTTTGGACGAAGTCCCCGAGCCTGGTCGGATTTGCGACCAGGTGGCTAAGTTGTGGTTGCGGTCGACGAAGTCCCCGAGCATTACTGTACCACAAGTTTTGTGGGGCTTGCCGACCAGACTACTATAGCCATGTTACTGTAGCTGCAGAAAAGAGATCAGAACAAGGTTGCACGTCCAGTCCCCGGGACTGTGGTGTTAGTGGTATTTCGGAAATCATTAACCGTAATTTGGGGGAAATAATTGGAAGTAAATACGAAATGAGGGGGAAATAAGTAAGTGGGCTGATTTAACCGCGCGGTTAGCAGCCCAAGTCATGGGCATCGAGGCGTCTCCGTATTCGGGCGTTGCAGTTTCCCAAAAACCCTGGAAGGCGAAATGCCAGGCCCTTTGGTATAAAGGGGGGTTTGGTGGTGGCGGTGACTTCCACTCTTGAGACTCTTCAACTTCCATCATAATTTTCCCATCGTCTCTTTGGTTTGCTTTTCGTTGTTTTGCTTGATTGCTCGCTGGTGATGGCGTCGAAGAAGGGTAGTGCTATAAGGCCATCCGCAGCAATGACCGCGGCGACGAGGTCGGTGGCAGCGAATAGGAGGGCTGGCGCGGCGCCAGTACCAAATGTTGAGGTTGAGGATTTGGTGGTGCCACCCTGGGCGAAGCATTGGACGTGGAGTACCTTGAAGGAAGATGATATTAATGCCGTTGTATTTGGTGGTTTTCTCCCGGATAAGGAGGTTGGCGGATGGCGGTCGGCGTTTGATGAGGAATTTCCAACTCCGGATACGAATGAGCTTGTGGTGTTTGAGCCGTTCTTCCGATGCGGTTTTGGGGTTCCCATCCACCCTTTCCTTCGTGGTCTGCTGCGGTACTATGGTATCTCGCTGTGCAATATGAATCCCAACTCGATTGTGCACATTGCGACCTTTATTCATATGTGTGAGGCGTTTATTGGAATCTATCCTCATTTTGATATGTTTCGATACTTCTTTCTCCTGAAGCCGAATGGTACTGGATCATCCAGTGTTATTGGTTCTGTATATCTTCAACTCAGGGATGGCATGTCTAGTGAGTATATCTCGATGCCATTGCACTCTAAGTTTGTTGGGCACAAGTCGAGGTGGTTCTATATTCACCAGGAGGAGCCCTATGCGCCGTGTGACCCCGCGCTAGTTCCTGTGGTCCTGCCGAGCTAGTCAGAGCCGCTCTCTGGTGTTGGTTTGGAGAAGGTGAAGTTGCTATTGAAGCTGCTCGATCGTAATACCCTTGACAGTGTGCGGGTGGCGTGCAGTTTCATCGCTAGGCGTTGTCAACCTTGTAAGGAGAGGGAACACCTAGCTTTTGAGTATGCTGGTGGGGATGATAGTACTCGTGAGGCACCTAAAAGTATTAAACCGGATGTTGCGAATAAGCGGTTAAATTATATGTTCGATCGTGCGAAGCGTTCTGCACCAGATCAGCTTAGGAAGGATTTTTCTCTCCGGCGTCCTCCACCTCAGGTTTGATGTCTGCAGCTTGTCTTGTTGTTGGGGATTGAGGCGCTCATTGTTTATATATGTATTTTTGGCCGTGTAGATTTGTGGTGAGGACTGTGCTACTTATTTCGCCTTGTTGCCGGAGTCTGGTTTGCTACCAGAGCTTTGTACGCCTCCGGTAGTCGTCGCTGGCGATGCTGCTGTCGAACCAGGTTACTCAGGTTGGTCTGGCGGATTCCCTTCTAATTCGGCACTTCAATGGAGTGTTGTTTCGTTAGGTGGTGACGATGTCCATCTTGGTGCGTATTCCACGCCGGAGGTGGCCGAGTCTTCAAGGTTGCCCCAAGCAACCAGGTTGAGCCGGAGGATGACTGTTGGTGAGGCAGAACCGTTGAGGTCGGAGCCTTGGGCTGTAGATGACCCTGGGCTTGGTGAAGACTTGGACGCTTCTGGAGTAGGGGCTTTTGATGAAGATGATGTGCCGCTGTTGTTTGGTTCTCGTTCTAGGAAGAGGCGGAGGCGCGCTTCGGTTGTTGTTGAGGAAGATTTTAGAGAACTGCCTCGTTCAGGAGAGGGCACTGTTGACGATGTTGGTGATTCTGATGGTGGTCGGTATGTGCTAGACAGTGTGAAGGTTGGTGACCTACTTCTTTCTTCTTTGATTAACCGTAAGCCTAGCTGGTCGCGGGCTGGTTGACCAGCAGCTATCTTTCAGGCTCTATTAAAGACAAGTCCGGAGCATAAGCTTCGGGTTACATCTTTGGAGAAGTCCTTGGAGTAAGCTCGTTCGCGGACACGTCAACTGGAAGAGGTGCTTCGTGAGAAAGAACACGAAAACTCAGGTGTTCGTGATCAGTTAGCAAAGGCGAAGAAAGGTTGGTTATGATGTTCTGTTTGGTCTCTTGAGTTGTTGCCCTGGCTTGCTATAGTGCTGATTTCTTTGGATGTTTGTAGAGGTGGAGGCTGGAGTCGTTGCCTGGCGTGATCGTTTTTGGAGCCTGGTGAAAGAGGTTGGACAGTGATGGCCTGTGTAGACGATGTCACTTTTATTCTTGTTCCTCTGTTAGAGGAAGCCATATCTGGAGTCCTGTCGAGGGCACGTGGCTTCTTGGACCGTTTTAAGTCATTTGCGACGTTGGCGGCGCAAGAGATGCTTGCTTATGGTTTCACTATACTCCAGTCGCATTACCCGCGCGTTGATCTTCGGAGGGTGAGGAGCGGGTATGCAACTGGTATTTCGGAGGTGGATATGGCTTGTTTGGAGGCGAAAGCTGGTGTAGCTGCTGGGGATCTTTTGTCTGATATTGAATTTTTTGCTATGATGTAGCCGTCATTTGTATGAAATACAAGGATTGTGCGGAATTTTAAGTGAAATGTATCAAAGCTTTTGTTTATCGGGGCGGTGAGATTTTATTTCACTTGTATGTCCTTTCGTGCCAGCTGAGTCGTGAGCCATAGCGATGAATCTTTCGGCCTTGGGTCTCAAATGGTCCATATCGTAGGGCTAGCGCCACTGCACGCGTAAGATACATAATGTCAGTGTTATGACCCGGGGGTCAAGACCACCAACTAGTAAATTTGTATATTGCGTGCTCCCTCTCCCAGATGTGATGCAAGAAGCACACAAGATTTATCCTGGTTTGGGCAAGGAAGGCCCTACGTCCAGTGGGGGAGGATGACTTGTATTATCTCACACCCAAAGTGCTCGTACAGGGGGGTACAAGCTGAGTTACACGGAGATGCTCAGAGTGAGTTGGAGCCTAAGGCTAGCAGGGCTACCCTAGGCGGTTGGTTTGTTGCTCGAGGGGTCGATCAAGCAACGGCGCGTGTGGAGCATGAGTATGGAGTCGTCTAAAAGTCTAGAGAGGATCCGGCCCGAGAGATCGGATCGGAGATCCCTCTCTTCTACATCGGCGCCCCCTTTTATAGACCAAGGGGAAGCCCGAGGGTACAGAGTCCTAACTGTTGTGGTATGGGCGGCGTGTCCGCGACATAGTGTTGGTGAAGGGACGTCAAACACTGTGTCGGCATGGCCTTCCCGTCCTTCCGGTGATCTGGGGCGTGGTGACAGTGGAAGTTGTCGTGGTATGTAGAAGGATCGTCCTTCCGCAGGCTGTCGCGAGTCCCACAGTTGAAGCGGGACGGGCGGATGGGTCGGGCCCCATACCAAAGTTGTTGGAGGGAGGGGTCGAGCCCCTCGGTCGAGGGGGGGGTCGAGCCCTACGTGGCTCTGTCGTATCCCTGAAGTCACCGTCGTGGGCCGCACTGTTCACGTCCCGAGGGGTGCTTCTGGAGTCCGTACTCGCAACGTGGTTACAGCGGCAGCACAGTTGACGGGAGTCGGGGACAGGGCGGTGAGTTGACGGATTTGACTGCGGTCGTGGGCGCCCATGGCGTTAGGCGGATTTACTTTAACCCATACCGGGAGCAGTTGGGCTGACCGAGCCTCTCGTTGAGGGGTCGTTCGTTTGACCTCTTTCCGTCACTCGTCGTCGAGGTAGGGTCAGAGCGGAGGCGGAGTCGGAGAGATCGAGGTAGGGGCCGAGGGGTCGTTCGTTTGACCCTCGGTCCGTCACCCGGTGTCGAGGTGGAGGCGGCGGGGTTGTTCGTTAGACCCCTCATCCGTCACTTAGCGTCGAGGTGGAGGCGGCGGGGTCGTTCGTTCGACCCCTCGTCCGTCACTTGGCGTCGAGGTGGAGGCGGTGGGGTCGTTCGTTCGACCCCTCGTCCGTCACTTGGCGTCGAGGTGGAGGCGGCGGGGTCGTTCGTTCGAGCCCTCGTCCGTCACTTGGCGTCGAGGTGGAGGCGGCGGGGTCGTTCGTTCGACCCCTCATCCATCACTTGGCGTCGAGGTGGAGGCGGCGGGGTCGTTCGTTCGACCCCTCGTCCGTCACTTTCCCCAAAGCAGGCCGGCCCACGACTGGTTGTTGTAGCCGGTGCAGGGGGCCTTCGTGTGATGGGCCTTTCTTTATTGACTTTGAGCAGTGGGCTGGTTCCTGCCTTAAAAATGGTTGCTATGTTTAGTGTTAAATTATTAGAGGGTTTAGGGTACCCCTTACCTTCGTACCCGACACATAAGGACTCCCAAGGAGGCACGCTGCTGACAACCCGTGGCGCAGAGGGCGAGCAGCTCATGCACGCTTAGGGAGATGCCAGGGACAAGGCCTTTTTCCGAGAGGCTCGATCGTGGCGTGACTAGGGCCTGTGGAGACCGTTCCTACATACGCTAGGCGAAAAGCCATGCTGCTTGTAGAGTCATCAACCGTACCGTGGTTGCATACAGATTCTGGGCACATAACCTCATGGCTCCTGACCTGAGTGGTATCGCCCGGCTTCTGGGGAAATACCACTTGGAAGGCCTGTCGATGTAATCATAGCATTTAGGGTAGCTACGTCTATTCGCTATGGTTCAACGGCAGGCCAGCTTCGGGTGCTTTCTCGTTATGGCTAGGCCGTTCGGAGAAAAACCTTATCATGTTTTGGAGAGGTCGTCGAACACTGTGGGAGTGTTTTGGAGAGGTCGCCGAACGTCGCGTGCATTTTGTAGAAATCATCGAACGTCGTAGGAATTTTGTAGAAGTCGTCTTAATGAAAAAGGTGTATGGGAAGAATCGAACTTTTATTGATACGGGTGAGGTACATGGTACAAGTATTTTATGCGTAGGAGAACCTAAGATGCTCTATGCTCCATGAGTTGGGGATGTCGACGCCTTCCTGGTCTGCGAGCCGATACGACCCTGGTCGGGTGACTTCTTTGACGACGTAGGGACCTTCCCAGTGTGAAGACAGCTTGTGCATTCCTTCGGGCTTGAGCTTCCTCTTGTGGACGAGTTTCTCCTACGGTGAACGATCTGTAGTTGACATTACGGTTGTAGTATCGGCAAACACCTTCCAGGTACTTCGTCGTCCGTACGCATGAGGTTAACCTCTGTTCTTTGAGACGATCGAGGTCATCGATCTGAGCTTGGTCAGATGTCTCTTCATCGTAGTACTCTACGCGTGGAGAGCCGAAGGCGATGTCGGTTGGGATTACAGCTTCGGAGCCGAAAACCATGAAGTACGGGGAGACGCCGGTGTTGCGACTGGGCTGAGTACATAGTCCCCATAGTACTATGGGTAGTTCTCATAGCTAGCGACCTGGGTTCTTTTCTTCCTCTTGGTATAACCATTTCTTGAGTGCGTCTAGTATCATTCCATTACCATGTTCGGCCTGGCCGTTTGCTCTGGGGTGGGCGATGGAGACATATTTGACCAATATTCCGTTATCCTCGCAAAAATCCCAGAAGAGGTTCCCGTTGAAGTTTGACCCTAGATCGGTGATGATTGAGTTTGGTACGCCGAATCGGTGTATGATTTCATCAATGAAGGCAACTGCATTTCCGGCGGAAGCTTTGGTGATCGGCTTGACCTCGATCCACTTGGAGAACTTGTCGACGGTGACGTAGATTCACATGAAGTTTGTCGGCATTGGTCGAAAGGGACCAAGCATGTCTAGGCCCCAATAAGCGAAGGGCCAGGATGCTGGTATTGCTTGGAGCTCCTGAGCGGGGAGGTGTATTTGCTTGGCGAAGAATTGGCACCCCATGCAGGTGCGCACCATCTATTCTGCGTCGGCGACCGCTGTGGGCCAATAAAAACCTGCTCGAAAACCTTTTCGTACCAGTGTCTTTGCGGCAGCATGATTTCCACATGTGCCGGCGTGGATATCTTGTCGGATTGCAGTGCCGTCTTCCTCAGAAACACACTTTTGCAGTGCTTCAAACCTGGAATTCTTCCTCATCAGCGTTCCGTCGACAAGGACGTAGTTATGAGCTCGACGGGTCAGTCGTTCTGCTTCTGTCTCATCCGATGGCACCAGGTTATTGGAGAGCTATTGAATGAAATCATCTCGCCAGTTGGCTGATCGGCCAGTGCTTGCGGCGACCAGCAAGTTAGCTTGTGGTGGCGGTATATCATCGAGTGTCGTTTCACATTTATTGGCGATTGATGACTCTTGTAGGTCTTGGACGAAGACTCCAGCCAGGAGGGGGGATCGCGATGATTCTAGTTTGGACATTTCATCTGCTGCCTTGTTTCGATCACGCAGAATGTGGTGATATTCGATCCCGAAGAATTTTCCTTCTAACTTTCGGATGGCGGCGCAATATGTGTCCATCTTCTCATTGGAACAATTCCATTCTTTGTTGAGCTGGTTGATCACTAGGGCCGAGTCGCCGTTGACGATGATCCACTTTATGCTGAGTTCACTTGCGATGCGGAGCCCATGTAGTGCAGCCTCGTATTCGGCGGCGTTGTTGGATGCCGAGAATAGTAGTTGCAGGACGTAGCGAAGCTTATCTCCAGACGGTGATATGAATAGGAGGCCGGCGCCTGCTCCATGAATGGACATTGAGCCATCGAAGAATAAAGTCCAATGCTCGGGGGCTTCGGTGTTTACTGGAACCTAGATGTCGGTCCATTCAGCGATAAAGTCGGCGAGTGCTTATGATTTGATTGTATGATGCCCTTGGAAAGCAATGTTGAACGTTCCGAGCTTGACCGCGCATTTGATTATTCGCCCAGTGGCATCTTTGTTGCGCAGGATATCGCCTAGCGGGAATTCGGTGACGATTGTCACCTTAGATTGCCGTTGAAAATAGTGCCGGAGTTTGCGTGCGATGATAAGGACCGCGTATAATAGCTTTTGCACCTGTGGATATCTTGTTTTCGATTCGTCGAGCACCTCGCTTGTAAAGTAGCATGGTCGTTGTACCGGGTATGCGCGTCCGCTTTCTTCACGTTCGACCACCATGATGGTGCTGACGACCCGGTTGGTAGCGGCGATGTAAAGTAGAATTGGTTCATCGTCCTTCAGGGCGACAAGGATAGGTGGCTCGGTGAGGTACTTCTTGAGGTCAGTGAATGCGCGATATGCCTCGTCGTTCCATGTGAACTTCTATCCGCCCTTCAAGAGCCCGAAGAACGGGAGGCCTTTTTCACCGAGGCAAGAGATGAAGCGGTTTAAGGCAGCCATGCACCTGACTAGTTTCTGTACGTCCTTGACGTTAGATGGAGGCTTCATTTGAAGGACCGCAGTAGTTTTTTCCGCATTAGCCCAGATGCCGGATCGACTGACGATGTTGCCAGCAGGTTTCCTGATGATGCACCAAAAATGCATTTCTTTGGGTTTAACTTCCACCTGAACTCGTTGAGGGTCTTGAAGGTTGCCTCTATGTCGGCGATGAATGTCTCTGCGGAGTGCATTTTTATGACTACATCGTCAACGTAGGCCTCGACCTTCCCTGGGATGAGTTCCTTCAAGCATTCTTGTATGGCGTGCTGATATGTGGCGCTCGAAGGACATTGTTGTGTAACAATAGGCGCCGAAAGGAGTTATGAATGATGTTTTTTATCTGGTCTTCCACCTTCAGTGCTATTTGGTGGTAGCCGGAGTAGAAGTCAAGGAAGGAGAGGAGTTCGCATCCAGTGGTGGAGTCAACGACTTCGTCGATACGCGGAAGAGGGAAAGGGTCAGGAGGGCAGTGCTTGTTGAGACTTGTGTAGTCGACACACATTCTCCATTCATTATTGTTTTTCCTTACAAGTACCGGATTAGCAAGCCAATCAGGATGATTTACTTCCTTAATGAACCCAGTAGCTAGGAGCCGGGTTATTTCAGCTTTAATGGCATCATTGCGATCTGGTGCGAATCTTCTAAGTTTCTGACAAGTTGGCTTGGCCCCTTCAACCACGTTCAACGAATGCTCGGCACGGTTGCAGGGGACTCCTGGCATGTCCGCTGGTTTCCAAGCGAAGATGTTGATGTTGCGCCGTAGGAAGCTGATGAGCGAGCTTTCTTGTTCAGGGTCAAAGTCAGCACCGATCATGGCGGTCTTCTCGGGGTCGTCGTCGACCAGGGACACCTTCTTTGTTTTTCTGGATTTCTTCGAAGAGCGTGTGGTCGGGAGCTCTGGGATGTCGAAGTCCCCTGCTCGAGGCTTCGCGGCGTCAGACAGGCAGATTTGGGTACCGCGTTGGTGTTACCGCCTGGTCGCGTCCTTGATCGTTTGTTGCTCACATTCGTAGGCGACCTGAAGATCGGAGTGGAGGCTGCTGACTCCCTGTGGCGTTGGTATCTTGAGCACTAAGTAGGTATAGTGCGGTATCGCCATAAGCCTCGAGAGTGCAGGTCGTCCGAGGATGGCATCGTACGGGGTATCAAATTTGGCGACCACGATATCAATAGGTTCTTCGCAGACTAGCCGATCAGACTCAAATCGTACCGGGAGGGTGATTTGTTCGGACGGCTTCGAGCTTTCGCCGGGAATTATACCATGGAAGGAGAAGTTTGTCGGGCAGATACTGCTTTCCTAGAACTCGAGTCGTTGGAGCATGCTCAGGAAAATAATGTTGAGGGAGCTGCCCCCATCGACGAGTATTCTTTTGAAGAAGCTAGTCGAGACAACTGCGCTGACGACCAGGGGGAAGCGACCAGGCTAGTCATGACGTATCTGGTGATCATCTCTGGAGAAATTGATTCGGCATTTTGTCCAATCTGGAGGAGGGACATGAACGTTGTTGCTGTTAGTAAGAGCTCGGAGGCGCTTACCGTTGCCACCTGGGTGTCCACGGAATATGGGAAAGATGCACGTAGCCTTCGTGATGTTGGTGGCCGGAGCTTTCGTCGTGTCCTCTCTTGAAGGGTTGTTGCCTGGTCGCTTCGCGTCCGCCTTGCTTTGGATGGCCTCCTTGAGGGCGATACACTCCCGCATCGTGTGTTTTCCTTGTTCGTGGAGGGGTCACGGGCCATCGAGGACCTCCATGTGGATGTTACCGCATCGGCGCTTTCGCCCGGTGCTAGGGTTAGCGAAGTCGGGCAGCGAAGGGTGTTGTGGAGTTCCCGAGGTGTTCTTCTTGTGTGTGACCGATGCATGAGGATGGAGTCGGCGACGAGTGGCGTCGATGAGACCGAGGCAATCGGCGAGGTCTTCATCGACCTGGTCAATAGTACTTGCGAGGTTGTTAGGAGCAACGCGATCTGGAGTGCTTCAAGCCATCTTGTTGGTTAGATCTTCAACTGGAGGAGGGTTCAGCGCAGGAAGCCGCTTGGGTTCCGCGGTCTCTGAGACGGAGACAGTGCCATGGATAGTCCAGACCATAGATCCAATCTGTAGGGTGGCGCCGCCCGCGGGGATGACCATGGATCCGGGAAAAGTAACCGCTTGATGAGCCATGGAGTCGATGTAGACACCCCCTACCTGGCGTGCCAACTGTCGACGAAATATGCGTCGCAGTCTACCTAGGGGGTACCCTACGGCAGTAGATTGTAGGCGGAGGTGTGGAGACGACGATCAAGCGTAACACAGAGAGTGTAGACACAGCGATTTATATAGGTTCAGGCCGGCAAATCGCCGTATTACCCTACGTCCTGTGTTTTGGTGGCTGGATTGATATGAGTATTAGGTTACACGAGGTCTAGATGAGATATAAGGGGTTGTGAGAGAGAGTTTTCGAGGGGGTCCCTGCTCGCCTTATATAGCCGGGGAGCAGGGTTATAGTTTCCATATCCTAACAAATTATGATCAGTCCCTTAAGGCAAGGGATCCGAGTCTATCTACTAGGATCTTCCATGGTGAGCAAGGCTTCCCTAGAGCCATTGGCGAGCACAACGGGCTGCTCGCGTGCCGCAAGGCCCCGTGAGCCGGGCCGTCTTCTGGTCGGTAGGACCATAAGGTCACTGGGGATATGCCGAGGTAATATCCCCAATAAACTAGCATAGACATAGCTTGTCTACTAGATAGACTGGACAATATGAACGACAAGATTAGATCACGAGGTTTATACCTGCTAGTTGTATGAGTAGTAGATTGCGGTGAAGATGGTGAAGATGCGGGTGTCGATGGAGTGACGTTCAGGTTGTTGAAGATGATGTCGATCAGCGGCAGCAGAAGACTTCGGTTCAGCTGACGACGAATACACCGGGACGTAGCGCCGCCTGATTTGGACGGAAGATGACCCGTCATGAAGATTGGGAGCAGTCGTGCGAAGAGCGCTTCCCAAAAACCTTATTTGCCTTCTCTCGCTGCAGGATCACGAAGACGAGGATTCCAGAGACCTGCTCGCCCGGTCACCGGTGCACGCTGACGATTGAACTGGAGTAGCTACGGCGGCGCAATAGCGAGGAGAGGCAGAAACTCTAGATCTAAATTTGATGATTATTTTGGCGTGGCCGGTAGTCTGGTTATATAGTCTGGTCCAACCAATCCTGTGTCGCGACCACGCTCTAGATTGGATTAGGACTCTAACTTGTAACCGTTTAGGACTCTGTAATCTTGACGGCCAAGAAAACAAAAATCAAAACTACAAAAGGAGACCACGCTCCTACAAGGCGAGGAGCTGGATTTCAGCGGACCATTCACGCAGGTGCCGCGCCCCCACGCCCTTCTCACACTAGACTTGAGGAAGTGGAGAGGTCTTCCATATTTAAGTATAGCTACCTCCACTTCCACAAGCAAGGTGGTACTAAATAGTTTCCACTTCCCCTCTTGCTCTCATGAATGGGCCTTTGAGATTTATTAGGAATTTCTGAATTTGTTATTGGGCCAAGCCCATATAAATTCCAACAATCCCCCACTCGATCTCAAATACCCATTTAGAGATTTGCCTGTTCTCGCTCCTGTTTGATATACCAGTGTTTTGGCAGAGACTGTGAAGTTGAATTTCTACCTAGAACCTCAAGTTACACTCATCCACAACTTGAACAATGGACTACGCCTTGAATTGCAAGTTTTGTGCGAATGAGCTTTACCCAAAGCCAAACTAGTACCTGACCACCAATAGCCTTACTCCATGGGTGGAGCATATACGTCGTACTCCGTGGTCTCTTAATGAGTTTACTAGAGACTACCCAAGTCTCATAGACTGCGACGTTTAAACAGTCGAACTCATATAGGTATGTTCTTTCAAGAATGCTCTGTAGGACAACATCTTCGCTAATGAAAGCCAATAGAACATATTAAGGTATTTAGCCAACCTACCATACAGTGCCTCATTGCTTTGAGAGTATTTGCATCTTCACTCAAAGAGGGTTTATAGTTATACTCTCCTCGGTTTATCAATAGCTTGTTCTTCCCAGATCCTTAGTCACGGGATCTCCGATCAAAAAGGTTGGGTTACTACTACTGCAAACTCACATGGGTCTTATACCCGTCTCCCTCGATGCAATTTCTATCACATTCCGTGATAGCCCTTTAGTAAAGGGATCTACCAGGTTTTTGTCGGTTTGGACATAAGCCATAGTTATTATTCCGGAATTTCTCAGCTTCCTGACAGACTTCAAACGTCTTTTAATGTGTCTTGTTGATTTCGCATTATCCTTTGCACTATTCACTTTAGTGATCACAGTTTGATTATCACAATTCATAAGGTTAGCCGGTATTGTTTTTTCAACCACCGGCTAGTCAGACAAGAGCTCACGCAGCCACTCTGCCTCTGCAGATGTTGTATCTAACGCAGTAAGTTCTGCTTCCATGGTCGACTTAGTCAAAATAGTATATTTACAAGACCTCCATGATACTGCTTCACCTCCAAGAGTAAAAATATACCCACTAGTGGCATAGATTTGATCAATATCATAAATCCAGTTCGGATCACTATATCCCTCTAACACAGCTAGGTTCCCAGAATAGTGAATCCCAAAACTCATTGTAGCTTTAAGATAGCGCAAGACCCTTTCAAGTGCATTCCAATGATTATCACCCGGGTTGGACATGTACCTACTCAATTTGCACACAACAAAAGAGATATCTGGTCTGGTTGCGCTAGCTAGATACATGAGTGAACCGATAATTTTAGAATATCTCAACTGATCTCTAGCAATCTTTTTGTTCTTTCTTAGTGTCACACTAGGATCATAAGGTGTTGGAGAAGGCTTCTTATCCATAAAGCCAAATCGTCTTAAAAGCTTCTCAACATAGTGTGATTGCAACAAAGTAATCCGACTCTCTTCCTTAATCAGCTTGATGTTCAGAATTACATCAGTTTCTTCTAGATCTTTCATGTCAAAACTCTTTGACAGAAAAGACTTGACTTCATTTATGACATCAATATTTGTTCCAAAGATTAAAATATCATCAACATATAAGCATAGGATAACAGAGTGGCCCCCGCCATATCGATAGTACACACACCTATCAGCCTCATTAACAGCAAAGCCCGCACTAGTTAAAGTAGTGTCAAACTTCTTATGCCATTGTTTAGGTGCTTGTTTCAAGCTATACAACGATTTCAATAACTTACACACCTTTTGCTCTTCACCTTTTACTATATAAACCCATCAGGCTGATCCATATAAATCTCCTCATCCAACCCTCCATTAAGAAAAGTTGTCTTCACTTTCATTTGATGAACGAGAAGACCATAGGAGGCAGCCAGGGAAAGTAGAACTCGAATAGTGGTCATTCTAGCAACAGGTGAATAAGTATCAAAGAAATTCTCGCCTTCCTTCTGGGTATAACCCTTAGCCACAAGCCGATCCTTGTACTTATCAATAGTACCATCAGGTCTAAGCTGCTTCTTGAACACCCACTTACAACCAATGGGTTTACAACCAAATGGCAGCTCAGATAACTCCCAAGTCCCATTAGAAAGAATTGAGTCCATCTCACTACGAACAACTTCTTTCCAATCATCTGCATCTGGTGATGCATATGCCTCCATGATAGAAGTGGGAGTATCGTCCACAAGGTACACAATGAAATCATCACCAAAATATTTTGCCGTCCTTTGTCTCTTGTTCCTCACAGGAACTTCATTGTCATCCTCCTCTAAGACTTCTTCAAGTGGTTGTTCAAAAGGCTCAACAGGATGCTCGGTAGGTATAGTAAAATCAGGAGCTAATTCAGTAGAAAATTTATCATTTCTATGCATATCTTTCATAGGAAATATATTCTCAAAAAATATAGCATCACAAGATTCAAAGATTGTATCTACATGCATATCAGGAACTTCGGATTTTACTACTAAAAATCTTTAAGCAATGCTATGGTGAGCATATCCTAGAAAAGACACAATCCATAGTCTTCGGTCCAAGCTTACGCTTCTTAGAAATTGGAACATTGACTTTCGCCAAACATCCCCACGTGCGCAAGTATGAAAGTGATGGTTTCCTACCAGCCCAATTCTCATATGGAGTTGTTTCTTTATTTCTGTTTGGAATTCTATTCAGTACATGACTCGCAGTCAATAAAGCTTCCCCCCACCATGCCTTAGATAGTCCAGCAGTGTCTAACAAGGCGTTCACCAAGTCAGTCAACGTGCGGTTTTTCCTCTCGGCAATCCCGTTTGATTCGGGTGAATAGGGGGTTGTCCTCTCATGAATAATGCCATGTTCCACACAGAACTCATTAAATAATATAGGAAAATATTCACCACCACGATCAGATCTTAGATGTTTAATCTTTCTCTCTAACTGATTTTCAACTTCAGCCTTATAGATTTAAAGTAGTCTAGCGTTTCATCTTTAGTTTTTAGCAAGTAAACATAGCAAAATCTAGTTGCATCATCAATTAAAGTCATGAAATATCTCTTTCCACCTTTTGTCAACACACCATTCATCTCGCAAAGATCAGAATGTATGAGTTCAAGAGGCGCCAAGTTTCTCTCCTCCGCTGCCTTATGAGGCTTTCGAGGTTGCTTTGATTGCACAAAACTATGGCACTTAGAACCTTTGTCAATAGTGAAATCTAGAATTAAACTCAAGCTAGATAAACGCGACATCAAGCCAAAATTCACATGACATAAACGAGAATGCCAAACATTTGAACTATCATTAATGGTGCCACAAATATGATTAACTGACTTATTACTAAAATCTGCCAAAGATAAGCGGAACAAGCCTCTGCATTCATAGCCTTTACTAATAAATTGCCCATGCTTGGACATAACTACTTTATTAGACTCTAATACTACCTTAAACCCATCTCTCAAAAGAAGGGATACGCTAACAAGATTCTTGCGAATAGTAGGGACATGCTACACGTTCTTCAATTGCATGATCTTCCCCAAAGTAAACTTCAGATCTACCGTGCCAACACCACGAACAGAAGCATGTGACCCATTCCCCATTAGGACGGAGGAACCTTGGAGCCCCTAGTAAGAAGAAAACAAAGAGATATTAGCACACTCGTGAATATTAGCACATGTATCAACCCGGTCAACAACTTAGTGATTGAAAAACTGAGAGTACATTAGGGAAATTACCATACCCGTCATCAGTTTTGTTAGTAGTCACAAGATTGGCCTTCTTTTTCTCTTTTCAGTCCGCTCGTTCCGGACAATCTTTAGCAAAATGACCAAGCTCTCCACAAGTGAAGCAAGGCATCTCAGCTTTGTCTTTCTTCTTCTTCTTGAAGGGAGTAGTTGATTTGGCATTGAAAGGCTTAAACTTTCCTTTGTTCTTACCATGGTTTCTCTGGACAAAGTGGGCACTAGTCTATCCTCGTTCCCCTTCTCAGTGTTGTCTTTAGCCCGAGCCTTCTCTTCAACATAAAGAGATGCTATCAGGTTTTCAACTGATATTTCCTGTCTCTTGTGTTTAAGACTTGTGGCGAAGCTCCTCCATGAAGAAGGCAACTTTGCAATAATGCAACCAACCACAAATTTATCAGGTAAAACACACTTAAGGAGCTCAAGTTCCTTTGCCATGCGCTGCACCTCATGAGCTTGCTCGACTATAGATTTGTTTCCAACCATCTTATAGTTATGGAAGCTCTCCATGAGATATAGCTATTTGCCTGCATCCGAAGCTCCATAGGTAGAGTTCAGATAGTTCCACAGAGACTGTGCATCTTCATAGTGCATGAGCGCATCATAGATATGATCCGACACCACAATATGCACAACTCCCATAAAGATCTTATTAGCTTCCTGGTATTTTCTCTAATCTTCATCAGACATATTACCCTCGGGCAAGCCATCTTTGACCCAGAAAACATTCATGACAGTAAGCCAATCTGTAACCCTAGCCGACTACCTTTTAAAGTTTGCACCAGTAAACTTTTCTGGCTTCAATGCGTCAACAAAACTAGCCATAGATCATTCTGGAAATCTACAATAAGGTTTTTGGATTGTTGAATAATATGGCAATTTCCAGATTAATACCAGAATATAAATCATGACAGATTGAATAACTAGAATAAGCATGTGTTGCATACTAACATGATTAAACCACATATCACATAGCATTTTCATGTTAACTAGCATAGTCATAGCTTGTCTACTAGATAGATTGGACAATATGAATGACAAGATTAGATCACGATGTTTATACCTGCTAGTTGTAGGAGTAGTAGATTACGATAAAGATGACGAAGATGCGGGTGTCGATGGAGCGACGTTCAGGTTGTTGAAGACGATGTCGATGTCGTTGATGTCGATCAGCGGCGGCGGAAGACTTCGGTTCAGCTGACGACGAATACACCGGGACGTAGCGCCGCCTGATTTGTACGGAAGACGACCCGTCGTGAAGATTGGGAGCAGTCGCACGAAGACCGCTTCCCAAAAACCTTATTCTCCTTCTCCTACTGCAGGATCACGAAGACGAGGATTCCGGAGACCTGCTCGCCCGGTCGCCGGAGCACGCTGACGATCGGACTGGAGTAGCTACGGCGGCGCAATAGCGAGAAGAGGCAGAAACTCTAGATCTGAATTTGATGATTATTTTGGCGTGGCCGATAGTCTGGTTATATAGTCCGGTCCAACCAATCCCGTGTCGCGACCATGCTTTGGATTAGGACTCTGACTTGTAACCGTTTAGGACTTTGTGATCTTGACGGCCAAGAAACCAAAAATCAAAACTACAAAAGGAGACCACGCTCCCGCAAGGCGATGAGCTGGATTTCAGCGGATCATTCACGTAGGTGCTGTGCATCCGCGCCCTTCGCCTGGCCCGGCGAGGCGAGGTGAGCGCGCGCTCGTGTGGGCTTCCCTTTCTCCTTCTCACACTAGACTTGAGGAAGTGGAGAGGTCTTCCATATTTAAGTATGGCTACCTCTACTTCCCCTCTTGCTCTCATGAATAGGCCTTTGAGATTTATTAGAAATTTCTAAATTTTTTATTAGGCCAAGCCCATATAAATTCCAACAGAGCTCACGTTGGAGCACACCTTGAGGGTTGAGTGCAAGCTTGCAGGCTTGCCACTAGCAAAAGGATCGTCAACTACCGACTTGCCTCAATAAGGATTAAGTGATTGCCAAACCACCGAACCTCAGGATAAAAATCTACGTACCAACTTGTGTAACTTGCTCGGTTTGCATCCTCTACACTAGTTTATATTTACTTGTTCATAATTGTGTTAGTTATCTTGTGTATCTAAGTAATTGCTCTCTAGTTGTGCTTATGTAGCACAACTAGTTCAATAGTGCTAGTATACGTGTGTGCCCCTGCCAACTGTTTGAGCTCCATCACGGGGGAGCTTCATCATTGCCTGGTTGCACGAGCTCCACCTTTGCTTATTGTGTGCAGGAGCTCCGCCGCAAGCCATTTGAGCGTCACCATCTGGGGAGGGGGGGCGGCGGGGTGGGGCGCCAGCGGGCCCGATACGGGGCCACACTAGAATGTTCAGAGAAGGGGGAGCAGAGAGAAAGTGGGCGGAGTTGGGAAATTAATGGCCAGCGATGGAGTTCTTATATTCTCTCATTTCTAACCCTAAACCCTAAGCCTCTTAAAAGGTCTGCCTCTAAAAATAGACCGGCTTTCGAAGGTAGGCAATTTTGGTTGTCTCTATAAATAAAATGGGCATCTCTAAAATCATTAGGTTTTATGAAAGACAAGTACCTTTATGACCACCTCTATAAATAAAATTAGTCATCTAAAATTTTTGAAGTAGTGTTAGACACCCAACTCCTCTATGTTTAGATTTATCTTATCAAGTAGCATACTAGATGTAATGTCATACCCTAAAATTTTGTATTTTAGGTTGTTCTTAGAAAACATTAAATAAAATAAATGATTTCAATATTGATATAAAATTTTCCAAGATTAGTTTGAGTTTACACAAATTTCTAGACTGTTATAGAGTTATTTGAATCCTAAAATTAATTAATTTTGAAATAATAAAAATATCTCGTTTTTCCATCTTAACCAAACACTAATAATATGATGGTGAAGCTCTCGACACGTTGGTCGGCATCGTGCTCTCTTTCACACAGTCTTCTCAAGTCACTAATGGCACAACAACAGGAACGAGTACACAATTGAATCAAAAAGGAATTCACAATAAGGTAGCAAGATCCTTGTCCGTGGCAAATCTATGTTGTTGGCTATTATCTTTTCGAAAGTAGTTTCTCAATTGTTATTTTCTTCTTGCTTAGGCCCCACTTCTGAAACAAGTTCAAGTCATCTAGAAAAGTATAGAATGCTTAGGACAAACATTCCGAACTCACTGGAAGGGCAGTGATGTGATCCTGTGTCAAGGTAGAGCAGTAGCGATAGTGAATTACTATTCTCATTAACAATAGGGCCTTTCTTCCGATCTTATCCAATTTGTTACGTTTTCTGATTGCACTACTTCCTTCTAATCCAACAATTTGATAACCTACCGAATCCTAAAAGAATCCTTTCCTCCTAGGCTATCTGACGTCCGTTAATGGATATTTACTCCCAGAGAGGGTTCGCAATAGTTGACTGACTATAAGCTTCCTCCGCGGGAGGGCTCCTTCTTTTTGCAACTAAAACCTATCTGCTTCCTTAAGAAATTCAATACCTACTTCGGTACGATACATACGGCCTCGGCAAAGCAGAGAAGGAATAGCGATGCGATTCCTACTAGTACTAGCTCATATCAAGCTTGCACGAGTTACACAATACAGCCGTATAAACGAAACGAGACATGAACCAAGGCTAAACTTACAAGCAAACAGGAGGTCGATCTGGTCGATGTAGCCCAGTCCGTCGAAGGTTCACTGAAATCTACTCTACTCCTACTCCTAGGGTTGGTCAGTGGCCAGAAAAACTAAGTTGTGTATTTGATTGATTGGATGTCCTTCTCATTCCCTTGGCCTTGCTATTTATAGACCATAGCACATACCCTAACCGGCCATCGCACAAGTCCTAAAAATAAGGAAACAAATATGACTTGGGCTCCAATTCATTCCAGTGCTGCGCATGTCCTGTTGTAGTCGGCCGAAAACTCCTCCCATGATCTCATCTACCCTTAGTCGATCTTTCGGGTCCATCTTGCATATCTTCTACGAAGGCCTGCCAGGAAGCCCATGAGCACGTATTTGGCCGTGCTAAAATACGGTGTCAACACATGCCCCCAATTTTGGGATAAACTTGTTTTATTCAAAAATTCCTTCAGAAATCCCAAGTGTCGTACCAACAACCGGCTCGCCTTCCCAAAATATCTCTGCACTGTTGGGAACCGAAACGGCCGACTCCTCCGCTTCCGTTAACTCCACACCGTGATGTGCCATTGAATCGACTCTTTGCCTCCTTAAGGGGATATATATATAATGCTATGTGCCCCCCAGGCTTCGATACTCGTTCATAGCCATCCTGCACTGTAGCCTTTCCTGGAGTCCTCAAGAACACCAATAAAACCTCAATGGCCGGAGATGACAGCCGCGGAAGCGCCCGACAGATAGTCTCCCGGAATGCATTCCTATGCGCCAGCGCCTTCGCCTACTGTGGTAAGTTGATCAACGACTTCTTCTCCCTCAGATACACAATACTGAAGTTTCCTTCCTTTCAGCGCGACCATCGATGGCAGCATTCACCGTATTGATCTTGCAACCGGCGACCCCTTCCCCCCTCTAAGGTCCACGGGGATTGACCCTTCCGAGGTTCCAGCGTCCCCGTCTAGCTCTGAATCCAGTGCTTCTTCCATGGAGGTGGATTGTCGCCATATGCAACAGGTCTGCAGATTTATCTTATAGTCCGTCAAAGAGGAGAATCACCTCACGGAGATGGTGGAGTACAACAAGTTACTCTGAATGTTGCCGGGGCGAGCTTGCCGAGGCGAGGGATCAGCTATCTGTAGCTGATAATACAGTGTCGAGTAAGATACCCTTTAGTGTAGCCATTCGTTCCATAATCTGTTCTGCATCTTCATGTCACCCATATTTCCCTTGATTTCCACAGGGTTGATGATGCAGTTGGAAGACCTGCGTCAAATTGCGACCGTCGCTGCCGATGCCATAAACGCTCAAGGCGACGTTCTAGGACATCGTCTCCAAGACATCCGGCGCCGAGCCTAGGAGGTGGCCCTCATGGTGTTCGTCATGGTGCCATTGTGGCCCTCGCCGCTGCCGAGGCCACCTCTGATATCAACCTCCAGGACATAGAGCCTGGGTTTCCAAGGAATGACGATCCTGAATATTACGGAGATCTCCAGGAAGCCTTCTGAGAGCACGGTGAGGCGGTAGTTAACATCACTCGCGCCGAGGACATTATCAACAAAGTGTTCCTCGATGATTAGTTTGTAATAAGCACAAACCGATAAAATGATCTTTCAACATGCTAGCTTTGTCTTCAGTATGTGTGTCTCTGCCTCGTAGAGCTCTCTGATTTGCTAGCACTCCTTTTTTATTATTTTTATATTTTGGTCTAAAGGAGATACATATCGTATCGACTATCATCAGCCCTGGGCTAATCATTTTTTGCTCTGAGGGCGATATGTTTTATATCAGCTATCTGATCTGATCGACTATAATGTGTCGACCCATACGCTAGGGTGATACTTTTTGAAATATTTTCCATTAATTCCTCTAGAGTACTCTTCTACCTCCAGAGTTTCATAAAAGTAAGCATTACCCGAAATGACTCTTGTAACCCGGTAAGGGCCTTCCCAGTTTGGTGACCATTTGCCATATTTGTTGTCTTTAGTTTCGATGGGCAAAATGACTTTCCAAACCAAATCCCCTTGATTGAACTTTTTCTCTCTTACCTTTTGATCATAGTATTTGGCAACCCTGAGTTTGTTAGCCTCAATATTCTCTAGGGCCCTCAATCGATGTAAACTTAGATCATCAAGGTTGTCCATCATAAGGTTCCTATAATCATCAGCTCCCAGATTATCTTGCTGTGCAATCCTTCGAGATCCAATACTTATCTCCCATGGCAGTACAGCTTCCTTCCCATAGACTAGCTCATAGAATGAACACTTGGTTGACCCGTAACAAGCCATCCTGTAAGACCACAGAGTCTCCACGAGTATTAGATGTCATCACTTAGGACATTCCAAGATCTTCTTCTAGATTATCTTGATCAATATCTGATTGGATGCTTTTGCCTGTTCATTGGCCTGAGCGTAATATGGAGATGAGTTGATCATCTTAAAACCTGTCTCAACCGCGAAGTCACCAAATTCCTTGGACATGAACATCATCCCTTGATCGGTGGTGATGGTCTGAGGAACCCCAAATCTGTAAATGATGTGCTCCCTTACGAACTCAATTATATTAGCTGGCGATGCTTCCTTTAGAGGAATGGCTTCAACCCACTTGGTGAAATAATCTGTTTCCACCAATACAAACTTATGCCCCTTACTGGACAATGGGAACACCTGACCGATCAAATCTATTCCCCATCCTCTAAATGGCCACGGCTTAACGATAGGATTCTTAGCCGATGTTGGATATTTCTGAATTTTACCAAATTTTTAGCACTCCTGGCAACCCTTATAATATATGAAGCAATCTTCCCGTATGGTCAGCCAAAAGTACCCTGCCCTCTTGATCATCCACTTCATTTTCTGAGCAGATTGATGCGCACCACAAATGCCTTCATGGATCTCTCCCATCAGCAGCTTGGCTTCTTCTTTGTTGAGGCACTTGAGTAGGACACCCTCGACTGTCCTGTGATACAACCGATCATCAAGAATGACAAACTTGGTAGCCTGGTACCTCAGCTTTCTGGAGACTTGCTACGAAGGATTCTTCAAGTACTCGATGATATCGGTCCTCCAATCGTGATCATCAACGAGCTCATCAGCTAAAATCTCCATAATCTACCGATACTCAGAAGCACTTTGAGCCAATCGATTAGCTTCCTGATTCTAGCTAGCCTCTGGCGATGTGTTTGAGACTGACTAAGGAAAACGAATCAAGCAATTCATGGCAACCTTCATGATAATCTTTCAGCACCTCATCCTTGCACTCATATAGGCCGAGCACTTGATTAACCACTAATTGAGAATCTTTGAAAATCTCAGCAGCTTTGGCCCCTATCTCTCGTAGTAGTTGTAATCGTTTGAGAAGGCTTCATACTCAGCCTGGTTGTTGGTAGACGTCAGCCTAATCGGGAATGCGTACTCTAGGCTTGCCCCCCGAGGTGATATCAGGATGACTACAATGCCCCCACCTTGCTTGCAGGTAGATCCATCAAAGAACAATGCCCATGGAGACATATCTACCAGCCTGATTTTCTTCTCGTGATGGTGAGTGACGAAGTCGGCCATCACTTGGCTTTTGACTGCCTTGGTCGATTCGTACCTCAGGTCAAACTCTAACAGTGCTGAAGGGTCATGATGGCGGACTAGAGGGGGGGTGAATAGTCCTTTCTAAAACTTAAGCGCAGCGGCTAACCGAATCAAATGCGGAATTAAAACTATCGGTCTAGCCAAGACTACACCCCTCTATCTATAACTTTAACACCTAGCAAAATATATTAATTGGGCTCACTAAGGTGCCAAGCTAGGAAGCTCACCTAAACAAGTCTAGATTGCAAGATCACACAAACCTAAGCAACTAGTACTCTAAGCACAAAGGGAGCTCCTACACATACTAGTAAGCAAAGCACAAAGCACCTAAGCTCACTAGCAATGCTCTCTAGCAAGACTACACAAGCCAATTAGAGAACTCAACTTACTTAGCTACTCAAACTAAGCAATGTGACTAACAAGGCTACTCAAGCCAATTAGTCACTCAAGAGCTACTTCTATGCTACACAAGCTAGAAGGTAACTAGGCAAGCTACACAAGCTAAACTAGTTACAAGAGCAACATCTAATCACTAGCACAAGTATGAATAAGTAAATACAAGCTAGTGATTTGGAGAATGCAAACCACCGAGAAGATGTAGACAAGGTTGACATGGTAAGTTTTCTCCCGAGGTTTACGATCTAATCACTAGCACAAGTATTCACTTAGTCGCCACCAAGCTAGTCTCCGTTGTATCGGCTAACTCACTTGGAGGTTTACGACTTTTTACAGGCCTCACTCGCCTAACCCCCTCAAGGGTTGCTGCCTAACCAACACAAGATGAGGGCACTCAACGATACGCTCAACTAAAGTTGCTCTTCACGATCTCCCGCGGGGCGAGCACAATGCCCCTCACAAAACTTCTCTCCGGAGCCATGCACAAGCTTCTTGCGTGCTTCGACGGAGCCACGATCACCAAGACGTCTAGGAGGTGGCAACCTCCAAGAGTAACAAGCACCACCGACTTGCAATACGATCACCTAGTGCCACTCGATGCAAACTCGCAATGCAACGCACTAGAATCACTCTCTCACACAGTCGGATGATCACTATCAAGCGTATGTGAGTTAGAGGGCTCCCAAGCACACCAGCACAAGCCACAAAGGCCCTAGGGTGCTCAACAACCGGCCAAGGGCAGCCACCAAGCATATATATATAGAGAGGGAAAGAAACTAGATGTTTTCCAACTTTGGCACGTCCGGATGCTACCACCACGTTGGGTCCGGACCATTGCTCATGCGTCCGAACACACTAAACATTTGAATAGAGCCTTGGCGCGCTTCAGCACAGAGAAAATCACCTCCGATGCTATGAACAGTGCAGCTCCAGACCAATTTTCCTCGCATCCGGACATTATGCAATAAGCTTCCCAAGAGCGGGTTTTACTCCGAACGCTGTTCGGACCGACACCTCCGGACGCTAGTTAGCGTCCGGACCTCACAGAGCATTCCAGAGAGGGTTTTCAAAGCTCCGACGCATGTCCGGAACGCTACAGTCCGGACCATTCCCCACGCGCCCGGACCTTTAGAGACACAGAAAAGGGTTTTCGGGACACTAGGTCCGGACTGCTACAGTACACGGTCCAGACCAACGTCCGGACCTACGCAATCCGCACTAAAACGTCCATATCTCTTAGCTCCGAACTTCGATTTCGATGATCTTGGACTTTTTGGAAAGCTAACTCAGAGACCTAACATCCCACATATGTATTTGATCCATATCACAATGAATAAAAGCAGTATTCCATTCCAAGAACTGTCCGAGTGTTAGGAGCATACCGAAAAACATTTTTCTCTTCTCCGAGTTGATTCAATTCAACTCCACCTTCTCCTTTGCAAATGTGCCAACACCACCAAGTTTACATCCCCATGTGTATGTGTGTTAGCATTTTCACAATCATTTTCAAAGGTTTTTCACTTGCTCTCACCACGCCACTTGATCCTAATGCATCGCAATGTTAGATCACTCAAGTGGCACTAGATAACCGATATGCAAACAAATTTGCCCCTCTTGATAGTACGGCTATCTATCCTAAACCCGGTCATACACTTTTCTACACACAAATGACCGGTGAAATGAAATGCCCTACAAATATACCTTTGCCTTGTGCGGTCCATTCCATCTCCTTCTCCATCTCCAATGTTGATGCAACACATGCACCAACCTATCACCAAATGATATGATCCACTTCATATCATCACATGACCGTATTGGTTCATCGATCTTGACCTCACTTGTTCTTCACCGTTGTGTTGGTCCATCAGCGCCAAGCATCACTCACTTGCCCTTCACACTTGCAACCAGTCCATCAAGCCAAGCCTCATCTTGATCTTCTCCACCTTGATCACATGACTCCATGTCATGTCTCATGTGCAATAAGCTCCTTCATCACATAATCACCTGTGAACTAATCTCCTATGTATATATCACTCAAACACATATTAGTTCACCTAAGTTGTCACTCAATTACCAAAAGCACACAAGAACCTTTCAAGTGCAAGGATCCATTTGCCGATTCTCCCATTCAGAATAGGCATAGACAACATGTGCTTGATGACGTCAAACTTCGACACCACCGTGTATTCAGATGATAGTAGGTAATGATGTAGCTTGGTGCAGGAAAAGTACAGGCATAAGCATAGCTTCTTCATGGGAGAATACCTTGTTTCAGGATCGAGTAGCCTCCGGCTCAAATAGAACACCACTCTCTCCTTTCCTTCAAACTCTTGTATCATAGCTGATCCAACCATATGGTCATCGGCTTTTACGTACAGTCTAAAAGGCTTTCCACTCTGAGGAGGGATCAGTACCGGCGGAGATTTCAGATATTCCTTGATTTCCTCAAAAGCCTTCTACTGTTTGCTGCCCCATTCGAACTCTTGATGGTTCTTTAGCTTCAGCAGAACCGAGAATGGCAGGATCTTAGCTGACAGATTCAATATGAATCACCTGATGAAATTGATTTTGCCGATCAAAGACTGCAACTCGGTCTTCATAGTTGGTGGTACAGCTTTGTCGATTGTGTCAAAGCTCTTTTGACCAATCTCAATTCCCTTTTCAAGTACCATGAAGCCCAGGAATTGTTCAGCTGTCACTCCGAAAGCACACTTGTGAGGGTTCATCCTCAAACCATCTTTGTTTCCACACTCCAATGTGGCCCTGAGATCTTCAAGGTGCTCTCGGTACTCCCTCGATTTCACCACCACATCATCGATGTAGACCTCCACTATCTTGCCAATCAACTTATGAAAGATATAATTCATAGCCCTCTGATAAGTTGCACCAGCATTCTTTAACCCAAAGGTCATAGCCACCCACTCGTACAATCCCAGTGCACCGGAACATCTGAATGTGGTCTTGTGGATGTTTTCTTCCGCCATGAAGTTCTGATTGTACCCAGCATTGCCATCTATAAAATTGATCACTTTATGGCATGCTGCTCTATCAACCAGCATGTCGGCTACTAGCAATGGGTATCTGTCCATCGGGGTAGCTTTGTTGAGGTCCCTGAAGTCGATGCAAACCCTCATTTTTTCCATTCTTCTTGTATACAGGGACCACGTTGGCGATCTACTCAGCGTATCTGCTTTGCCGAATGAACTTCGCTTCATATAGCCGAGTGATTTTAGTTTTCACATCGGCCATGATGTCAACTCTAATTCTTCTAGGGTGCTGCTTGATTGGCCGATGCCCTTCTTTGATTGGCAAACGATGTTCGACCAACTTTCGGTCAAGACCGGGTATCTCGTAATACTCCCAAGCAAAACATTCCTTATACTCCTTCAATAGAGCAATCAAATCCTCTCTAAACTTGGGGTCCAATTTAGTGCTGATGTACGTCGGCCTAGGTCTATCACCATCTCCAATATCGATAGCCTCCAACTCATCAGCCGACGTAAATCTCTTGCCCAGCTTGCCTTCATCATCATCGACTGGTGTATGGATTATTTTATATTTTTCAAGCCAACTGCTTAGATCGGCTATTGACACACAATGTTGAAAGTGAGGAGGTCTTCTTGCAACCTTCTACCGGAAAAGCAGTCATAGGCATAGTCCTCCAAATCCCAGTATGCAGGGTCAACAGTTGCTATGGAAATTGAGTCATCGGCCGGGATGATTTCAAGTTCATCATTGCCTAGCCATTGCACTGCGACCTGATGCATCGTAGACGGGATGCAACAGTTGGCATGAATCCAATCCCTCCCCAGGAGTAGATTGAATGAACTATCCCCATCAATGATGAAGAAAGTAGTCAACAGGGTCTTACTGCCAACTGTCAACTCCACCTTCAAAACTCCCAGAGTTTCTAACGTCCTTCCTCCAAAGTCACAAAGTGTCAAATCCATTTTGAGGAGCTTCTTGGACTCCAGCCCTAGTTTTGGAATGATGTGGGCCAACATCAGGCTAATGGAGGCACCACCATCAATTAGTATCCTTCCGACGAATCTTTCGTTGATGTAGCCTTGGATGTACAGTGCCTTCAGGTGTCTATGCCTCACAGGTTTGCTAAAGACCGCCTGGAATTCACGTGTGAGCGCACTGGTCTGCTCCCCAAACTCTGACTCATCACGTCAGAATAGACTTCAGTATCCACTGGTACCTTAAGTTCCACAGGCAGGAAGAAGTTTGTGGCGCGATTAGCTGCCTCCCGGCGGCGCCTGTCAGCTCTCTGACGTTGGACCCTCCTTTTTTGGGTCTTGGTTAGCCTTCTGGGACTCTGAGATGCTTGGTGTTCGTCATGCTGGCCTTCCTAAGAGTGAGTACGATCCACATTAACGACTTCAGTACTGTGCCAACCACGAACACCATCTTCGATGATACGCAGATTCCCTTCCTTATATTCCACTTGTCCCTAAGTGAATCGGCCATCAGCCTAGAGCCTTCTATACTCTTCAAATCTTTCGTTGCACCCAGGGAAATTGTCCTTGGTGGGTAACTCTAAGTTCTTGATGAGGCAGTATGCAAAGAACGGGCAGTTTTCATGCACACCGATCGACTCTCCAACTCTAGAATGCTCTGCTAGCGGTTTCTTCCCTTTATCTTTCTCATTCTGATGCCTCCATCTGTCTTGAGCGGTGGACAATTAGTTGGCATCGGGTGGATCAATTACCCCGTCTAAGATGAGCAAAGCTCTTTGCCTCTCCATCCTTCGCAGGATATCTTGAAATTCTTCCTCGGACACTTGGGAGTCCGGACCGAGGACCCTTAGCCTTACATCTTGAGTTGGGTTTGGGACTCTAGCCTTGCCTTTGTCCATGCTTGACGGTCGTGGTCCCATTAGGCGTGCCAAAATGTGTTGACGCCAAAAATGGGGTCTTCCAGCGTCAGCACCACGCAAGGCCTGCGGAGACCGTGCAGCAGTAGAGCTTGATCTCCTAAACCTCTTAAGCGGCTCAGGCCACTTTGGGGATTGATCTCATGCATGCTAGTCAATTTGACCTGCAACTAACAAGGAAGTGACACGTCAAATTATGAAACCTGCCGGTTGTTGCCAGACAATTACATGAAAGTGCGGCTCTCGCATAGCCGATGAGTGAAGGATATTGACTAAAGAGTCAACTCCAAATAGCATGAAGCATAATAACAATGTATAAACGGTTGTCATAGGATATCATGTATAAGGTGTACAATTAGCCGATCATATGACAATAATAAAGTAAGGATGCGATACAGGAGACATTATCGCCCCAAACCATCGAATTTACCAAATATATCAGATAAAGATTGACCATCAACAGAGGTGTGCTCCCATGCAGCCATGATGACAATTAACCCGATAACCTAACTTATTTAGTAGCATTGGGGTGTTTCCATGCAGCCATAAAAGTAAACAAGTCAAGCCACGTCTAGTACATTTAATAGATCTAATAGATTAAGACAATAAAGCACATGCATCGTATGAATGAAGCACAACCAGATCGGCTATGTTAGCCGATATGGGATCCATGAGGCTTGAACAAGATCCACACGCTTAGCCTGGAATAGATCTAAGATTGGACAGACATAACCCAACAAATATGGCAGTGGAGTCCGGTAGATACAGCCTTACCACATATGTTAAACTAGATCCAACCAGTCTCAAACCAATCTAATAACCGAGCGTATGTCTCGAACCCGCGACATGTAACAACCACAACCAAGGGATTAGCCGTAGGATCTTAGATCTACTACCTCGATACGTGTAAGGGTGAAAACATTGGAAATAATAGATCTAGATGGAAAATAGAGCACGGACCAATCCATTAGTTGGGGTTGGGCAAGATATTGTTGTAATAGATTAAATAGTGCATAACAAACAATATCGATAACTTAACGAATCTATTAGATCGTCAATCTAATAGAGTCGATAACTAGCTTGAAACCACGAGTCATGTGAGATTGAAGCAATGCAGCTCCATGAACATAGATTCAAACCGATAACTAGCTCATACCTAGCTTGCACGAGTTATACAATACAGCCGTACAAACGAAACATGAACCAAGGCTAAACTTACAAGCAAACAGGAGGTCGATCTGAGCCCGGTCCGTCGAAGGTTCACCGAAATCTACTCTACTCCTACTCTTAGGGTTGGCCGGTGGATGGAAAAACTAAGTTGTGTATTTGATTGATTGGATGTCCTTCTCATTCCCCCTGCCTTGTTATTTATAGACCGTAGCACATACCCTAACCGGTCGTCGCACAAGTCCTAAAAATAAGAAAACAAATATGACTTGGGCTCCAATTCATTCCCGTGTTGCGCACGTCCTGTTGTAGTCGGCCGAAAAATCCTCCCATGATCTCATCTACCCTTAGTCGATCTTTCAGATCCATCTTGCATATCTTCTCCGAAGGCTTACCAGAAAACCCATGAGCACGTATCTGGCCTTGCCAAAATAAGGTGTCAACAAAAATCATAAACTATATGAGAGACTTGAGAGGAGCATTTGATGAACATTAAGTTTTTTAAAAAAATAATTAAACCTCCAATATTAAACTTAGACGAAATAAAAAAATAGTGCTCAAATCAAAAGTTGTTCTCACAACCACCTAAGAAAAAGGATAAAACCATATGGCTTATGGAGAAAATTAGTAGCAACACTGATACTCTTAGGGCCTGTTTGGTACAGCTTATAAGCTGTTTTTTTGCTAAACACCTCTTTTCAAAACAGCTTTAACCATGAAGTTATTTTTCTTCTCCTCTCACAAAGATATGAAGTGGGATGAAGCTGAAAATAGTAGCTTATCACAGCTCTCTTCCCTCTTTCTCTCTCATATACATGCATAAAGTCGTTGGTGAAGTTGTTTTGCCAAACACTTTTTTCAAAATAGCTTAGCTTCACCTAGAGAGTTGCTCATCAAGCTATTTTCTAAAAAACAGTTTCATTAGTAAAGTAGAGTTGTACCAAACAGGCCCTTATTCTGATTTTAAGAAGACTTTGGACCAACCTGAACGCCTCCGATGTGTACTCCATCTATGGCAAAGGTTGCTACTGGTTTTTAAGGCTACACCATGGTTATCATATGGGCACGGTGGATGATGAGATTAAATATGCATGTATTGTCGTCTCGCGAGAGTCCCCGTCGATGGACAAACCAGTCCATATAGAGAGATCGAGCAAAAGGCCAGCAAGAGGACAGATGCAAGTGAAGTGCGTCACACCGCACGCAGCAGCCGCACATACGCAGGGGCGGGCTCAGGCCTAAGGCTAGTAGGGTCATGACCTTAGTCGTGACCCATATTATTTAGGAACAGCTCTTCAATTTGGCCCAGCAACGAATAGCCCATGAGGACCAGCAACGAACAGCCCATGAGGAGAGCAGGGAGACCACAGAGGCTCCAGCATCTCACGCTCGTTTTCACGCCGCTCCGCCTCCGGCCTCCCACTCGCCCGCTCCTTTCAGGCGCCGTCGCTCCCGTTCCAATTGCATCTCGTACTCGTAGCCGCGTGGGCGTCGTCGCAGCGGCCGGCGGCACCAGCCTGCTCACAGCTCGGCACCGCCGCCCCTGCCTGTCGGCAGCCGGTGTGGGCTGCCGCCGTCACCCCTCGGCTGGTGCCGTTCCCGCCCCGCGCGCCGCGCCACCGCCCCTATGCTTCACGCGGTGCCTATGTTTGCCAAAGCCCGAAGCCCCGTGTTGCCGAGCGAGCACCGCAGAACTCTCAAGTCTGGATTGTGAAGGTATTTCTCCTCTTTATTTATTCCAAGAGTTCAAGTAATCTCTGATAATTTTGATTTCAACTGCTAATTTTTAAATTTTGATTCGAATTAGATGAAAAGGATCAGGACTTCAACATTATATATCTCTTGAGTTTCTGAGGTAGAACAGCAAACAATCCAGATCTAGCCTCCTCCTCCGCCATCTTAAGGTGCAGAAGAGACAGTAAGGACTAGCACTAGGTATTTATTTTCAAAATTTCCATGTTATTTTCATGAGAATCATGTACCTCCGTCATCACTGGAATTTGGCCCTAGTCTTGGGTCCGCCACTGCACGTACATACGTTGGCGACTGTGCTGATGAGCCGGTGTGGCCCGGGCCCGCCCGGGCTGCGCGTCGATTGGCGCATGGGTCGGCGAATTCTTGCACCGTCAGAACCGGACACTCGTACGCTGATGGCAGCTGCCTCATCTGGCTGCCCATCTTGCTTGCCGCAGGGGCTTGCCGTGTCAAATATCGCTGTGCTCCGTGTGGTCGGCCCCGGCCAGATGAGACTCGTACTGTCAAACTGGAACATGCTACTGTATATATGTACTCGTATTGTCAAATTTGAACACTAATGCTAATTAGCTAGTTGAATAGTATTATAATCTACTGTATGTATGCAGATCATGTGGGTTTGAACACTCGTATGCTAATTAGCTAGTTGAATAGTATTATAATCTACTGTATGTACTCGTATTGTCAAATTTGAAGACTAATAATGCTAATTTGAACACTAATGCTACTGTATGTATGCAGATCATGTGGGTTTGCGAACTTTGATTCATACCGCAAATAAGAAGTACTAGCTCAGTCTCAAAAAGAAAATTATAATTCCCATTTTACGAGAAATCAAACGATTTAAACTTTGACTAAATTCACATGAAATAGTATTAACACTCATAATACGAATTTTAGGGATAAAGGTAGTTCTGTTTTTGTGTTTGTATGTTTGGCTTGGCTGTTTGAGTTTCACCGAGCGGAAAAGGGCATGCAGCCCCAGATCAGCAGTACGTACACCGTCGTGCAGGTATGTCAGGATTTGGAAATCTTTTATGCTCCCAGTATGGTACGACAGGGACGCTTTTTCTCCCGATCCCGGCTCTGGCTCGCTAGTGGTAGTGATGTCACTGGTCACCGCTTCCTCCTGCATGCCGCTGCCGGCCGGCCGCCCCGGCTGAGAAGACAGAGCGACTTGCTGGGATCCATCAGGCGCTTTTTCAGGCACCTTTGGTTCGCATCCGTCCATCTACCCGTCTCCGGATTGGCTTTCGTACGTAACAACGCATGCATGCGCACTGCAGCGTTCAGGTGTATGGGCCATGCACGCATGTGAAGAAACGCAGGCGAATGCAGATCGAGAGACGACCAAGGCACAGAAGAGTTTGCGCTACTATAGCTCGAAAAAGGTTGACGACTTTATTTTTCATGGATGGTATGGTATGTTATGGATGACTTATCAGCTGAGGTTTCTGGTCGTCGTCTCTTTTCTGCAGAATAGCAGGCATAGCTTGCCATGCATCAGCCATTATATTCGCTAATTAGACGAATCTATTCCAACTTTTACGTCGCCTGTTCCCTTATCATATGGATCCGAGTTAAAACTCACTTCACATTGCAGTAAGAACCAATCAACCGATCCAACCATCATATCCAACCGCCTGCTGTACTTTTCAGTGTCTGTTCAAAAATACTCCTAATGATGAATAAAGCTGTAGAGATTTACGGTGTGTCGGTGTTATGACCCGGGGGTCAAGTCCACCAACGAGTAAATTTGTATATCGCGTGCTCCCTCTCTCAGACGTGATGCAAGATGGACACAAGGTTTATCCTGGTTCGGGCAAAGAAGGCCCTACGTCCAGCGGGGGGATGACTTGTATTATCTCGCACCCAAAGCGTGCTCGTACAGGGGGGGTACAAGCTGTGTTACCCGGGGTTGCTCAGAGTGAGCTGCGGCCTAAGGCTAGCAGTGCTGCCCTAGGCTGCAGGTTTGCCACCCGAGGGGTCGATCGAGTGGCGGGATGTGTATGCGTGGAGATCAGAGCTGAAGTCTGATGTCGGAGGTTGCCGGATCCTGAAAATCCCCTTATTCTACCTCGGCGTCCCCTTTTATAGACCAAGGGGGGGGGGGGTCCGAGGGTACAGGACCCTAACCGTGGCGGTATGGGTGGCGTGTTCTCGGCACAGTGTTGGCGAAGGGACGACGTTCACTGTGCTGGCATGGTCTTCCCGTCCTTCTGGCGCTCCCGGTTGTGGTGGCAGTGGAAGTCGCCGCGACACGGCACAGCGTCCGCAGACGGGCACGAATCCCACGACTGAAGCGAGACGGGGCGGATGGGACAGGCCCCATACTGGAGTTGTCGGAGAGAGGGGTCGAGCCCCTTGGTCGAGGGAGGGGTCGAGCCCTGCGTGGCTCTGTCGTATCCCCGAAGTCATCGTCGAGGGCCGTACTGTTCACTTTTCGAGGGGTGCTGCTGGAGTCCGTACTCGCGTAGTGGCGACAGTGACGGCACAGTTGACAGGAATCGGGGACTTGACGGAGAGTTGGCGGATTTGACAGCGGACGCGGGCGCCCATGTCGTTAGGTGATTTCACTTTAACCCATGCCGGGAGCAGTTGGGCTGGTCGAGCCTCCCGTCCGGGAGTCGTTCGCTCGACCCCTCGGTCCGTCGCTCGTCGACGAGGCAGGGTCGGAGCAGAGACGGGGTCGGAGAGGTCGAGGTAGAGGCCGGGGGGTCGTTCGTTCGACCCCTCGTCCGTCCTTCGTTCGTCGAGGTGAGGGCCGGGGGGTCGTTCGCTCGTCCCCTCGGTCCGTCGCTTATCGTCGAGGTAGAAGCCGGGGGGTCGTTCGCTCGTCCCCTCGGTCCGTCGCTTATCGTCGAGGTAGGAGCCGGGGGGTCGTTCGAACAACCCCTCGTCCGTCATTCGGCGTCGAGGTGAGGGTCGGGGGGTCGTTCGCTCCCCCCCCCCCCGGTCCGTCAGTCGGCGTCAAGGTGGGCCGGCCCGCGACTTGTCACCACAGCTGGTGTAGAGGGGCCCTCGAGCGATGGGCCGTGCCTTACTGAGCAGTGGGTTGCTCCCTGTCTTAAAAATGGTTGCTATGTTTAGCGTTAATTTATCGAAGGGTTTAGGGTACCCCTTACCTTCGTACCTGATAGTGTGCATGGACACGTTTGCACCGTGTTTGTGTCATGTGGGTGAAAAAAAAAACAAGGCAAAGAAGTAACAACGGTAGGTAGAAGAAAAAAAAGCTGATCAAAAGACAATAAAGCGTCCAAATAAACACATTCATCATAAACTTGCATCGGGTCGGTAAAGCACATACATTGACCAAGAGGATGAAAATGATAGGCATACCGCTTTTGATGATGAGTGCATGGGCTCTTTCTGCTCCCGCGAACCGTACTGAAAACCTACTACATACGCAATGCATGCACAACACAAGCATACGGACTACAGTATTCTAATGTAACTTTTGACCTTTTACCACATGAACCAGGGACACTGGGACAGCACAGATAGTGCAGTGAAAGGCGGCCTCGCATCGCATGCCATCATTTTTGAGAAATCTGTCACCCCAACAACAGCATCAGGGATCGATATATATCCCTGCTAGTGCTAGTGATGTCACAATAGCCCGGTCGGGTCGGACGCGCTTCTCTCCCTAGCGTAAACTGTGTCGATGCCTAGCAATTGGTTCCAACTTTCACCAACTTTCCCGACTTTCCATCACATCCTTATCACATCGAATTTCTATTCCCCGTCACATCAAAATACCGACACATATGTGGAGTACTAAATATAGATGAAATAAAAAGTTAATTGCACAGTTTTGTTGTACTTTGCGAGACGAACATTTTAAGCCTAATTAATCAATGTTTGGATAATTATTACCAAATAAAAACAAAATTGCTATAGTAAAACGTGACAAGTGTTACAAGATTTTTTTTATCCCATTTTCACGATCTAAACACCCCCGACGAAATGGTCGATGGCATCATGATTATTTGGGTCAAAAGGAGCAAAGCTACGTAGGTACTACCTCCGTCCCTAAAAGAATGCAATTCTCATTTTTCGAGAAGTCAATCAGTTTAAACTTTAATTAATTTTATATAAAGAAGTACTAACATACGTGATATAAAATTAGTATCATTATATTAGTTATATAATATATTTTTATTATAAAATTATTTAGAGGTATAAACGTTAATATTATTTAAAATAAAGTTGGTCAAACCCGTAAAATTCTTTGACCGGTTCCCATAATTATATTTTTTTAGGACGGAGGTAGTACTAGAACACGAGTCATGCATGCATCTGGGAACACCGATCAGCTTCTCCCGCTGAATGATTAGGTCTGGCATGCATCTGTGGGTGGGCGCATGCATGCATGCATGGAGACGGTGCTCTGGTACTAGTGGTGTCTTTTCACACGCATGCATGCATTTTTAACAGTGAGGTAATACATGTATTTTTTTTTAAGTACTACAGCGTAGACATTCTAATAACATGCACGTAAACCCTACCTTATGAGCATCTTCGAAGGACTGAGCCGACAAATCTTGAAGTTCACGAAGTCACCACAGGCGTCTCGCTGTCGACGGGAATGTCGCCTACCACTTAATACGTAGCGCCAGAAAATCCTGAAATAAATCCAGAATAAAGTGTCGTATCCAGGATTTGAACCCTGGGTGGGAGCTCCTCAACCAATGATCTTTACTATTGCACCGTGAATCCCTTGACAAGGTAATACATGTACTAGTATATACTTCACCTCGCATCCAGAGTTCAGTAAATCTGCCTCCATAATGCACATAGGAGAAGTAGATTCTGGTCGCCAGCATGAAAATACTAGCGCAGTTACTACTTACTACTAGTGCAGCCGGCCTGGATCATGAGCTCGGCCACAGGTACTTCTGAGTTCTCACGGGGACGAATGAATAGGCCGACCGACGGTGAACTCAGCGAATATATATGATCAGAATTCAGCCGGCCGAGTACGGCGCGTGCCAAGTCCAAGACCATAGTATGCCGGCCGGCCGGCAGGCCGAACTCTGAATCAAAATTAATAAAGGTGCAAAAAGCTTGTTACATCACCATCGCAGGTTCCGAATTATTTTAACCTGAAAAAAGAAGGGCAAAAACCATATAGAGGACGACAACAAGTTCCTGGTATACAGGAGTAAAGTGTTGACTGTAACGTGTCCCAAGGAACACGCTTTGTACGTTGGTACGTACTATAGCATGGTGGAGTACCATGTACTACTAGTAAAGCGCTACTACAGCTTCGTTGGTCTTTTACACTTTTGCACGCAAACAAGGGGTATAGCGAAACTGTAGACCATTTTCTCCGAGTACATCATCATAGGTCCTTCATAGCTTTTTTCTTTAATTAATAGGTTTTCATAGTGTCGGTGTTATGACCCGGGGTCAAGACCACCAACGAGTAAATTTGTATATCGCGTGCTCCCTCTCTCAGACGTGATGCAAGATGGACACAAGATTTATCCTGGTTCGGGCGAAGAAGGCCCTACGTCCAGCGGGGAGGATGACTTGTATTATCTCGCACCCAAAGCGTGCTCATACAGGGGGGGTACAAGCAGTGTTACACGGAGTCGGCCTCCCGAGGGGTCGATTGAGCGTATGTGTGTGTGGTGTGGTCTAGAGTCCTTGAGAACCAAGGTCGGATTGGAGTCCTCAAAGAGAAACCTGGAAAAAGAAGTCTCTGACGAGAGCCCCCCCTTTCATCTACCTCGGCGTCCCCCTTTTATAGACCAAGGGGGAGACTCGAGGGTACAGGGCCCTAATAGTAGAAGTATGGGCGGCGCATCCACGGCACAGTGTCGGCGAAGAGACATCGAGCACTGTGGCGGCGTGGTCTTCCCGTCCTTCAGGCGTCCCCGGTCGTGGCATCAGTAGAAGTCGTCGCAGTACAGTATTCGCAGGCGGGCACGAGTCCCATGGCCGAAGTGGGATGGGGCGGATGGGACGTCTTCCGTACCGGAGTTGTTGAAGAGGAGGGGGTCGAGCCCTCGGTCGAGGGGGGGGGGGGTCGAGCCCCGTATGACTCTGTCACGTTCCCGAAGCCGTCGTCGAGGGTCGCACTATTCGCTTTCCGAGGGGTACTGTAGAAGTCCGTACTTGCGTAGTGGCGGCAGTGGCGGCACAGTCGACGGGAGTCGGGGACTGGACGGGGAGTTGGCGGATTTGACAGCGGACGCAGGCGCCCATGTCGTCAGGGGGGTTTACTTTTACCCATGACGGAGTGGTTGGGTTACTCGAGCCCTCGTCCGCCGACGGTGCCTGGAAGGTCGAGGCGTCGACGGGTTGAGGGGGTCGATGTCGAGGTAGAGGCCGGGGGGTCGTTCGTCCGACCCCTCGTCCGTCGTCGAGGTAGAGCCGGGGGGTCGTTCGTCCGACCCCTCGTCCGTCGTCGAGGTGAAGCCGGGGGGTCGTTCGTCCAACCCCTCGTCCGTCGTCGAGGTAGAGCCGGGGCAGTGGCTGGTTTCCGCAGTCGGTGTAGCGGGGGCCCTCGATTGATGGGCCACGTCTCACCGAACAATAGGCTGATCCTTGCCTTAAAAATGGTTGCTATGTTTAGCGTTAATTTATTGAAGGGTTTAGGGTACCCCTTACCTTCGTACCCGACAGTAGCCCCCGAGGCCCCAGAGGAGTGACTTAGAACTCCTCTGGGGGCTATGATACGCGTTTCTCGGGGGGAGCAAGAATTGTCCGGAGGGTTTATCCTTGGCCTGCAGGGTTAGTGAGAAATCCGATTCTCCGGGGGGGGTGCGCGAGCGCACCCCGCGGGGGTAGCCCCCGAGGCCCCAGAGGAGTGATTTAGAACTCCTCTGGGGGCTAAAATACGTTATGTAGTGGGGTCTTTAAAGGATACCTGGAGACGCGGCACCCTGTCGAGGGGTCGATCCCGTTCCTTTTCCTGCAAAGAGAAGTGTTCGAGGGCGGCTGTCGAACCCTACCGAGGGCCAGCCTTCGCTCCCTCGAGCACCGCTGGAGTCAGAGCGCCCCGCCCGAGAGGTCGACTCTGTCTGCCAGGTTACGAGTTTTCGACCCTCTTTCGTCGAGGGGTGCCGTGCGTAGTCGGGCCCTCGAGCCCTCGAATGGCTAGGCCTTCACTACCTCGTAGCGTCCTTCCCACGGATCCTTTCGCTCGGATCGTGGGGTGAAGAGCATCGAGCTATCCTCGTTAGGACGACGAGCCCGAAGTCCTCGGTGAGCTGTTCTCGGGCATGAGTCCATTAGAAATGGCGCCCTGTACGGGTAAAAATCCGAGTGAGAACTCGACCCCGTTCGATAGGGATCGACTAGTGGCCCGGAGGCGTTCTCATTTTAAGCAAGCCGTACGGCTTGCTAAGCACGACCATATGGACCACCAAGGTGCCAACCCCGTTCGATAGGAGTTGGTGGCTCGATGCCTCCCAGCGTAGGGATCCTTAGGTGTTCCTAGGTATGCCTCGGATATGTCCCAGGGAGTCTCGAGAGTTCGTTCCCAAGCCTCCGGGGGCATCCCTGACTCGTGTACTCGAGGGCGGCTGTCGAACTCCGTTCGTGGAGCCAGCCTTCGCTCCCTCAAGATTTGGGGGTGGACCGGAGTCCGATAACCATGGGTCCTTCCTGACCTCAGGTACTCGAGGGCGGCTGTCGAACCCTATGTAAGGGCCAGCCTTCGCTCCCTCAAGATTTGACGGATGGTTCGTCATCCGACGCTATCCTCAGGAGGAGGAGTCCGACCTTGTGGACCGCCGAGGGGAAAAGCAGGTGGTTGTTGTATTGAACTTGGGGACATACCTGTGTCGGAACTCTCGAGGGAGGCTGTCGAACCCCCGGACGGGCCAGCCTTTATCCCTTCGAGGCCATGTATGATTTGCAGTTGACGACCCGAGGCCCTTATCAGGCCTCGAGTACTCGAGGGGGGCTATCGAGCCCGTTCGTAGGCCGGCCTTTGTCCCCTCGAGATTTTTGGGGGTGGACCGAGGTCCTAACCCGAGGTCATTTCTGGCCTCGGGCACTCGAGGGTAGCTGTCGAACCCTCTCTCGAGGGCCAGCTCTCGCTGCCTCAAGATTCCTTACCCTCGAAGACGGTGTTTCCGGCCGCGCGCCTTTTTAGGCGGTGTCCGTTCGGCGCAACAGTGCGGTTACAGCGCGGAGTACGGCGCGGAACCCGATGATAGGATGTTATGCCTTATCCTGGAGGAAATACAAGGAAGGAAGTACAGGCGAATTAAATGCGAAGATTCTCTTGCCTGTGCCAGATCCGTCCGTTGGCCTCCCGCGCATAAATAATGAGGGCGAGGCGTCCGGTGCCCTTTACGCGCATTAGCCTTCCCCGCCTCCTTGCCTTCCGTCTTCCTCGCCTTCCTCTCTCTGCCTCTGCCTTAGGCGTCCCGCGGGCAGGAAATCTGCGCGAGTGAGAGAGAAAGAGAAAAAATAGGGAACGTACCCTCCGCCTCCAAATCCGAGCAAACCACCGCTCCCATGGCCGCTTTCCAGCTCTTCGGCGCCGGCGCCTGGCCTGCTTCCTCGGTCCGCCAGTCGTATCTGGAGGGGTTGGTGGAGAGCGGGCTTCTTCGGCCCGTCACCTCGACGGAGAGGCCGGAGTGGATAGCTCCGCCACCGGACCACGCCGAGCCCAACCCGCCGGAGGGGTATGTGGTGTCGCTCGAGGCCTTCCACCGGGCAGGACTGGGGGTTCCACCCAGCCGCTTCCTGCGCGCGCTCCTCCACCATTATGAAGTGGAGCTCCAGCACCTCACTCCTAACGGCGTCAGCCAGGCGGCGGTCTTCGCCGCGGTGTGCGAGGGCTATCTGGGGATCGAGCCCCATTGGGATCTGTGGCTCCACATCTTCAAGGCCAACCTCTTCACCACCTCGGTCAGCAAGGGCGTCCGTCGGGAGGTCAGGGCCGGAGGCTGCAGCATCTACGCCAGGCGGCCTGAGCTCTGGCTCTCTGCGAACCCATCCTCGAGCCATTCCGGGTGGCATTCAGGATGGTTCTACCTGAGGAACGACGACGGTCTGCTCCCAGCGTACACCGGGAGGACACTCAACGCCGAGCCCGAGCGCTGGAGGTACGGCGTTCCGACGGACAAGCAAAAACACCTCAAGGGCTTGCTGGACGCGCTCAGGCGTCTGAAGGGGAAGGGCCTTACCGCGGAGATCGTTGCATCAGCGTTCCATCGACGGGGGGTTCTGCCGCTGATGGCTCGGCCCCTCCGTCTCGACGAGATGGGTCCGGGGGTCGATGTGTCGGGGTGCCGCTTCGTCAAGGAGGAGTTGACCCCAGACCGCGTGGCCAGCCGCGTCCGCCGCTTTTTCGCGGGGGGGTTCGCCCTCAAGGATGTCGCGAAGGTCCCCATGAAGCCGGACGAGGGCTTCTACGAGCTGGTAAGATCCTTCCTTTTACTTTAAGTCCTCGCGCCCGCCCCTCCCGTCCTTTCTGCTTGTTCTCTGACCACCTTGCGTCCCGCAGGGGAATGTGTCCTACAAGCGCTCGCTACCGCCGGTGCCGGAGGACCGGGCCACGAGGGATGCGAACCGCCTCCGCGCGGAGAAGCAGAAGGCCGACAAGGACAAGAAGAAGGAGAGGAAGACCAAGAAGGCTCTAGAGAAAGAGCAGAGGAAGCAGCGTCGGGCCCAACAGAGGCGGTTGGGCCTCGATGAGGAGCTGTCGCCCTCGGAGGAGGAGGACGAGGAGGAGGATGAGGAAGACGAAGAGGAGGAGGGCGAGGAGACGGCGCCTGAGCAGGCGGCCGCTGCTACCGGTGGGGAGGGGGGGTCGACCTCGAAGTCGGCCCCTCCTGTTGAAGTTGGGCCACGGGCGGAGCACCCCGTGGCCTCGCAAGAAGTCGCGCCGCGGCGGACGCGGTCGCAGACGCCGCGGCCCTCGTCGGGGGGTCGATCGAGCGAGCCCCCGACGCCCGCTGCGTCGACCGCCCGGGTGCCGGGCCCGCCGGCGCAGGCGGAGACCGGCAAGAGGGCGAGGGTGGCGTCGCCGTCGAGGAGTCGATCGAGCGAGCCCCCGAAGCCCACCGCGTCGAGCGCGCGGGCATCGGACCCGTCGGCGCGGGTGGGGGCCAGCAAGAAGCCGACGGTGGCGCCGCCGGCCCCTGCTTGGGAGAAGGTGGCAAGTACCGCCTCGACCCCTGCCCCCCAGGCAGTGGCATCCCAGAGCTCGACCAGCCCGGCGAGCGCCGAGCCGAAGCGTCGGGCTCCGAGAGGGTAAGTCGAGCTCGTAGTTGTCGCACGTTTTTTCTTTTTTCGTCGGTGAGGACTCGTGCTTATTATCGCGCACGTGCTCCTTTTTCAGGTCGAAGCGCCGGCTGGGGGTTGCGCTCCCCTCCCCTGCTAAGAAGCTAAAGACGGGGGCTGTGGTGCAAGCCGTCGTCGAGGTTGGTCCGGCAGCCCCGCCCCCTTCGACGGTCGCCCCTGAGGCGGCACCGGCAGCCACGACCCCGGAGGTGGCGGCGCGGGGGGAGGCACAGGGGGCCTCGGCGCCTACCCAAACGGCGGAGGAGGCGGACCCGCCGGCGGTGGTAGCCGTCGAAGCGACGGTCGCGGAGCCTGCGCGGCCGTCGGAAGGGGTCGCGTCCGGCGCCCCAGGGGGCGTGGAGCTCCTACCGACGACGGGCGCGGCCCAGGAGGTGGAGGTGGTCGAGGCCCAGGTTCCTGCGGCCGAGCGGGAGGCCCCGGCTCACCCGACGCCGGGGCGCTGGCCCGAGGGTCTGGCGGCGTTGGAGGCTCGACTCCAGCTCGAGCGCGTCGAGGGCCCATCCGCGCCGGCTCAGGGTGGGATGCTCATGGAATCCACCCCCGCCCAAGTGGACGAGATGGTGGCCGAGTTGGTGGACCCGGCGGAACTGGCCATCATCGCGGCTCCTCGGGCGGAGCCGGAGGTGGCTCGACCTCCCCTCGAGGTTGGGGGGTCGATATCTCAAGGTAAGTCGCACTTTGATTCACTCGAGACGCGGTGGGTTTGTCTCGCTAGGTATTAACCTTTCGGAGCCCTTCATCGCGCAGGACCGTCGACGTCCTCGCGAGGTGGCGCCGAGGAGGAAGCCTCGCCCCTCTCCGATTACCAAGGAGGGGGGGACCTGCGCATTGGCGTCACCGGGCCGATGGAGCAGAGGATCGCCCCGCAGCGCGGCGTGGGGCCAGGAGGTTCTCGAGGTGGCGGACCCTCGAGACCCCGAGCGACTCTTCCTCACGCTCGACGACCAGTCCGAGCTTCGACGGTGGGAGAACGTCGAGGAGTACCGGGCTTTATTCGAACACTCGGTACGTCGCGCTGCGGAGGTCGCCGCCGCGGACCTACGCGAGGGAATGGAGGTAGGTTCCGTTCTACCTTAGATTGTACCTTGCACTGCATGGTTGCCATTTGTTGACCGTCTTCGTCTTTATCCCTGTCAGTCGCTGCGGGTGAGGTCGTACGAGAAGTCCCAGTACATTCTCCGGGTACAGGGGCAGCTCTCGACCCTCCACGCCTCTCTGGAGAAGGCGAGGGGTGAGGCCGCTCGTGCGAAGGTGGAGGCGGCGACTATCCAGAAGGATGCCGAGTCGAGGGTCGCCTACGCGAAGGCCGGCTACGAGGCTGTCCAGAAGGAAGCCCGGGAGGCCTTGTCGTCGGCGCAGGCGAAGCTCGATGATGCCCTTCGGTCGACCATCGCCGTTGGGCAGGAGCGGGATGCCGCCGTCGAGGCCCAGCGCAAGGCCACGGAGGAGGCCGCCCGGCTGAGGGGAGACCTTGACGTCCTTTCCCGCCAGCGCGACGCTCTGGCCGCCTCGGAGGAGAAGGCGCGGACCCGCGCGACCTCCTTGGGCATGGTGGCGATGAAGCAGAAGGAGGCCCTCGGGGAGGCATACAAGACCATCGAGGGTCTCGAGGCCCAAGTCAGGGACCAGTCCTCTGATTTTGACGCCGTCCGCCATCAGCTCGAGGAGGCCGAGCAGGCCTACTCCGCCTTGGATGTGCAGGCCCAAGGTGAGTGTTTTGGGTGTTTGCGGGGTCTGTCCTGTCTCGACCCTTTTTCTGCTTTCGGGTTTTGATCGTTATGTGCTTGTTTCGGCAGAGCTTGCGGAGGAGAACGCCTGCGCCCAAAAGGACCTGGACAATCTTCAGGGCCTGCTGAGCACCGAGGTGAACCTCAACGCATCGCTCTCGGCCGCCATCAACACCTTCTGCGACGACCTCTCGGTCAAGCCGGAGCCGGAGCTCGAGGGGGACACTCGGGGGGAATCCCTGCTGCGCCGCTTCTACGCCATGACGCGGGGGGTGACGGAGAACGTCCGAGCCGCCCTGCATGTGGGGGTGAAGCGGGCCCTCGCGGTCGTCAACTCCTTCTACGACGTGGATCTCAACCTCGTTGTCGACGGGTTCGCCACCGACCCGGATCTGACCGAGGAGCAGAACGACGCGAGGTGTCAGGAGCTGATGGACCACGCGGAGGTGCCCGGAGGCCAGCTGGCGAAACTCTTCGAGCCCGACGTGATCCCCTCGGTGGATGAGTAGTCGTTGGGAGATGTCGACGGGTGGTCGCGGGCCTGCGAGCCATATCTGGACAAAAAGGTCCATGTAATAGTTAGGCCTCTGTACCGATACAATGCCAAGCCCCCGAGGGCTTTTTTGTATATGATGCATTTTGATGATGTGTACAGAGTTAATTTTATTCTTTCGAGCTTTCCCTGCTTTTCTTTGCCTGAGTCGACGCCTATGAACTAAGTGTTCGACGCACGCTCTTATCCTTGGAAGGGGGGTGGCGAGTAGGGATACCGTAGCCCTGGGGCGTAGGTGAGTCCCTGACTCGACGGCACTCTCGACCCTTAGGGAACTCGAGGCGTCTTTACTTAGTTCAGAAGCGTACTCGAGGGAAAGAACGAGAGGGAGAGTCGAGTTTCGAAAAAACGTTCCGAGTTTTTCGGAGACCTAGGTGGGGGGTGCCCCCCCTGTTAGCCCCCGAGGGAGGCTCGACTTTGCTGAGGCAAAGTCGAGGCTACCTTAGTGCTGTGGGTGGGTTCGTCTCGTTATTTCTATTTCTCGGGCTCTCCCTGCTTTTCTTTGCCTGAGTCGACGCTCGTGAACTTAAGTATTAGACGCACGCTCTTATCCTAGGAAGGGGGGTGGCGAGTAGGGATACCGTAGCCCTGGGGCGTAGGTGAGTCCCTGACTCGACGACACCCTCGACCCCTAGGGGGTTCGAGGCGCCTTTACCTAGTTACGAAGCGTGCCCGAGGCGAAGAAACGAGAGGGGGTCGAGTTTCGAGAGAAAGCGTACGGGCTTTTTCGGGGACTTAGGGGGGGGTGCCCTTCTTCCAGCCCCCGAGGGGAGCTCGACTTTGTCCGGGCAAAGTCGAGGCTACCTTCGGGCTACGAACGGACGTGAAAGTGTTTCGAGCACATTTTATTCATTCGAAAATTTGTACATAAATGCGAAAATGTACAAGGCCCTGGGGCCTCAGGGATAGAAGCGACGTAGCTGTTCGATGTTCCACGCGTTGGTGAAGAGCTCTCCCTTCTCGTTCTTCAGTTTGTAAGTGCCGGGCTTCAGCACCTCTGCCACGATGAAGGGTCCCTCCCAAGGTGGTGTCAGCTTGTGACGCCCCTTGCTGTTCTGTCGACGGCGCAGAACGAGGTCGCCGACGTTGAGGTCCCTTTTGCGCACGTTCTTATCGTGGTAGCGTCGTAGCGTGTGCTGGTACTGGGCCGACTTGAACAGGGCCATGTCACGAGCTTCCTCGAGCTGGTCGAGGGAGTCCTCTCGGGCTACTGTGTTGGCTTGCTCGCTGTAGGCTTTCAGTCGAGGGGACCCGTACTCGAGGTCGGTGGGGAGGACGGCCTCGGACCCATAGACCAAGAAGAACGGGGAGAACCCCGTAGCTCGACTTGGTGTCGTTCGGAGACTCCATAGCACAGCGGGCAGCTCTTCGACCCATCTCTTTCCATGTCTGTTCAGCCGGTCGAAGATCCTTGGCTTGAGGCCCTGCAAAACCATGCCGTTGGCACGCTCGACCTGACCGTTAGTTCGAGGGTGGGCAACTGCAGACCAATTCACCCTGATGTGGTGATCGTCACAGAAGTCCAGGAACTTTTGGCCGGTGAACTGCGTGCCATTGTCGGTAATGATGACGTTGGGGACCCCGAAGCGGTGGATGATATCGGTGAAGAATAGCACGGCTTGCCGAGACTGGATGTTGGCGATGGGCCGAGCCTCGATCCACTTCGAGAACTTGTCGACAGCCACGAGAAGGTGAGTGTGCCCGCCCTTGGTTCTTTTCAGGGGACCGACCATGTCGAGCCCCCATACTGCGAACGGCCAAGTTATGGGTATCATCTGAAGAGCTTGGGCGGGTAGGTGAGTCTGCCTGGCATAGAATTGGCATCCCCGACAGGATCGGACGAGTTTGGTGGCGTCGTTGACTGCCGTGGGCCAGTAGAAGCCCTGTCGAAAGGCACTTCCTACCAGGGTTCTCGGCGCCGCGTGGTGGCCGCAAGCCCCCGAGTGTAGGTCCCTCAGCAGTGCCCTCCCCTCCTCGAGGGTGAGGCAGCGTTGGAGTACACCCGACGGGCTGCGTCGATATAGCTCGCGGCTGTCCCCGTACAAGACGTAGGTTTTGGCACGCCGAGCCACTCGACGGGCTTCCGTGCGGTCTTCCGGGAGTTCGCCTCGCGTCAGGTACTCGAGGTAAGGCGTGCGCCAATCCGTCGGAGGGGTTGGCACTGCGACGGCCCCGTCGATCTCCATGACCTCTCCCCCGCCCGAGGGGGGATCGGTCGAGGGGGGTGGGTTGACCCCTTGCTCGAGGGCGGGAGCCCCCGAGCCTAGGTCGACGGACGGTGTGTGCAGATCCCTCGAGAAGATGTCGGGGGGGACCGTCCCTCGAGTAGACGCAATTTTGGCCAGCTCGTCGGCAGCCTCGTTGTACCGACGGGCTACGTGGTTGAGCTCGAGGCCATAGAACTTGTCCTCGAGCCTTCGAACCTCCTTGCAGTAGGCTTCCATCTTAGGATCGTGGCAGCTCGAGTCTTTCATCACTTGGTCGATTACCAACTGAGAGTTCCCTCGCACGTCGAGGCGTCGGACCCCGAGCTCGATGGCGATGCGCAGGCCGTTGACGAGGGCCTCGTACTCGGCGACGTTGTTGGAGGCGGGGAAGTGGAGGCGGATGACATATCGCATATGGACCCCTGAGGGTGATACGAATAGCAATCCTGCGCCTGCTCCCGCCTTCATCAGTGATCCGTCGAAGTACATGGCCCAGAGCTCGCTCTGCACCTGCGCCGGGGGTAGTTGGGTGTCGGTCCATTCGGCGACGAAATCTGCCAGTACCTGAGACTTGATAGCCTTCCGAGGGGCGTAGGAGAGGGTCTCCCCCATGAGCTCGGCGGACCACTTGGCGATCCTTCCCGATGCCTCCCGGTTCTGGATTATCTCTCCGAGGGGGAAAGATGAAACCACAGTGACCGGATGGCCCAGGAAATAGTGTTTGAGCTTCCGCCGAGTGAGGACGACCGCGTATAGTAGCTTCTGGATGTGGGGATACCTTGTCTTGGTTTCGGAAAGGACCTCGCTCACGAAATAGACAGGCCTTTGAACCGGCAGGGCGTGTCCTTTTTCCTCCCTCTCGACTACTATGACCGCGCTAACTACCTGCGTAGTTGCCGCGACATAAAGCAGGAGGGGCTCGGCCGGGCTCGGGGGGACCAAGACCGGGGGCGAGGTGAGCAAGGCCTTGAGCCTCGAGAGGGATTCCTCAGCTTCGGTGGTCCACGCGAAGTGTTCTGTCTTCTTCAGGAGTCGATAAAGGGGCAAGGCCTTTTCTCCGAGCTTCGAGATGAAGCGACTGAGGGCGGCAAGGCACCCAGTAACCCTTTGCACACTCTTGAGGTCTTTGATCGGGCCCATCCTCGTGATGGCGGTTACCTTCTCGGGATTGGCCTCGATACCGCGTTGGGAAACTATGTACCCTAGGAGCATGCCTCGAGGGACCCCGAAGACACACTTCTCAGGGTTTAGTTTTATGCGGTTAGTCCTGAGACACCCAAACGCAATCTCGAGGTCTCCGACTAGGTTTCCGACGGTTCTGGACTTGACCACGATATCGTCGACGTAGGCCTCGACGATCGGCCCTATGTGTTTCCCGAAGACGCGGAGCATGCATCGCTGGTAGGTGGCCCCGGCGTTCCGCAAGCCGAAGGGCATGGTGAGGTAGCAAAACATGCCGAAAGGAGTGATGAAGGAGGTCGCGAGCTGATCGGACTCCTTCATCTTTATTTGGTGGTAGCCGGAATACGCATCAAGGAAGCAAAGGGTTTCACATCCCGAAGTGGAATCTACTATTTGGTCAATGTGAGGTAAAGGAAAAGGAACCTTAGGGCATGCTTTATTCAAACTAGTGTAGTCTACACACATCCTATCCTTCCCATTCTTTTTCTTTACAAGCACGGGATTAGCTAACCACTCGGGGTGATGTACCTCCTTGATGAATCCGGCCTTCAAGAGCTTGTCGACCTCCTCCCCGATGGTCCTGCGCTTCTCCTCGTCGAAGCGGCGCAGGCGTTGCTTCACCGGTTTGGACCCGGTTCGGATGTCCAAGGAGTGCTCGGCGACTTCCCTCGGGATGCCCGGCATGTCCGAGGGACTCCACGCGAACACGTCGGCGTTCGCTCGGAGAAAGTCGACGAGCACGCCTTCCTATTTGGGCTCGAGGGTGGCACTGATCGTCAGCACCTTCCCGTCCTTGAGGCCGGGGTCGAGCGGGATGGTCTTCGTGTCTTCCGCCGGCTTGAAGTTGCCAGCGTGGCGCTTGGGGTCGGGGATCTCTCCGGACAAGTCGTCGAGGGCCGCGAGGATAGCAGAATCCTCACGGGCTTCGGCTTTTTCAACGCACTCGACGTCGCAGTCGTATGCGTGCTCGTAGGAGGGGTCGACGGTGATGACTCCCGAGGGCCCCGGCATCTTGAGCTTGAGGTAGGTATAGTTCGGGACCGCCATGAACTTGGCGTACCCCGGTCTACCGATGATGGCGTGGTAGGTGCCTCGCCACGCGACCACCTCGAAGGTCAGCTCTTCCTTTCGGAAGTTTGAGGGGACGCCGAAACAGACCGGTAGCTTGACGCGGCCGATCGGGAGTGCCTTCTTCCCCGGGACGATTCCATGGAACCCCCCGCGCTGGGCAGGAGCATGGTCCTCGGATCCCCAGTAGGTCGAGGGTCTCGGCGTAGATGATGTTGAGGCTGCTCCCCCCGTCCATGAGCACCTTGCTGAGGCGGGTGTTGAGGATGATTGGGTCGACGACGAGCGGGTAAACCCCTGCGTTGGGGATGTGCTCGGGGTGGTCGTCCTGATCGAAGGTGATCGGTGTGTGGGACCAGTCGAGGTACCGTGGGGCCTGGGCCCGAACGGAAAAGACCTCTCGACGCTCCCTCTTGCGTTGGCGCGTGGTGAGGCGGGTCGAGGGTCCCCCGTAGATCATGTAGCAGTCGTGGATCTCGGGGAAGCCTCCCTTTTGAACATCGCCCCTGACTTGGACGTCACAGGGCGGGTCTTCCTTGCCGTCATCTCTCCTGGGACCAGGGAGGACGAAGTGCCTTCGAAGCATGCGGCAATCCTCGAGGCGGTGGTTGGCCGGCCCCGTATGGTAGTGGCAAGGCTCTTTCAGCATCTTGTCGAAGACGCCCCCGTCGGGAGGGGGCCCTCGAGGCTTCCGCTTGTCCGTTGCAGCGACAAGGTCGTCGGGGTCGTCGTCCTGCTCGACGTTGGGCTCGACGACGCGCCGGCCCCGTGGGTTCTTCTTCTTCTTCTTCTTCTGGCCGCCGTTGCCATCGTTGTTCCTCCTGGGCCCCTTGTTTCTCTTGGGCCCATCGTCCGAGCCCCCGGGTTCGTCCGCGTTGCCCTCCTCCTTCGCTGGGGGAGTCTGGAAGAATGCGCCAACGGCCTCCTCGCCAGCCGCGTAGTTGGCGATGACGTCCATGAGCTCGTTGGCGGTCTTGGGGGTGTTTCGCCCCAGCTCCCGCACCAACTCTTTGCAGGTCGTCCCGGCGATGAACGCCGTGATGACCTCGTGGTCGGAAATGTGAGTCAGTGCGGTACGTTTCTTCGAGAATCGGCGGGTGAAGGCGCGGAGGGTCTCTCCTGGTTTCTGCTTGCAGTTGCGAAGGTCCCAGGAGTTGCCCGGCCGCTCGTAGGTGCCCTTGAAGTTGCCCTCGAAGATCCAAACCAGGTCGGACCAGTCCTGGATCAAGTCCGGGGGTAGCTCCTCGAGCCACCTTCGAGCGGTGTCGGAGAGGAATAGCGGGAGTTGCCGGATGATGACGAGGTCATCTTTGGCTCCACCCAGCTGGCATGCCAGCCTGAAGTCGGCAAGCCAGAGCTCTGGCTTGGTTTCGCCGTTGTATTTGATCAGGCTGGTGGGTGGACGGAAACGCACGGGCAGGGAGGCCCGTCGGATAGTTCTTCCGAAGACTCGAGGCCCCGGTGGCTCCGGAGACCGACATCGGTCTTCGTCACTGTCGTAGCGCCCGCCTCGGTGAGCGCTGTAGCCTCGAGCCTCGGCATCGCCGCATCGACGTCGATTGTTCACTCGAGGGGGGAGGTCGTCGACGAGGCGTTCCCGAACCGGTCGTGGCTCGACCCGGCCCTGGGGCGCCTTGTTCTGGTGGACAGAGGCCTCCCGATTTTGTCGAGGGGGCGCTGCTTGCCGCTCAGAGGCAGCCCCTCGACGCCTCGAGGCCGAGCTCTCCGCCTGCTGGACGGCCGCAGTTTGGAGGTAGCCCCTGGATTTCTTCCCTAATACGTTGTGCCTGGGGGGTCGATGGCGCCGGCATGTCGCGGAGCAGCATCGCGGCTGCTACAACATTCTGGCTGGCGCGGTTGAAGACTCGGGGTTCAACGTTACCTTCCTCGACGATCTGCCGGTGGACCTCCCGGGCCCGCTCGCGAGCTCCTCCACCCTGAGGACGCCCTTGATCCCGCTCGAGGGCATGTTCAAGCTGCTGAAGACGCAGGCGCTCTTCCTCGAGCTTGCCGAGGAGCTCTCGGACCTGCGTAATCTGGACGTCGGGGGGTGGATCGGCTCTATCGGGATTTGGGGGGATGGCGTCTCGAGGTGGCGTGGCGTTGGCCCCCCTCCCTTCTTCGGTGTCCGCTGTGTCGTCGACGTCGTCCTGAAGGACGGTTTGCTCGTCGAGATGGAAGCACTCCCGAGTGGAGTCGTAACTCTCGTCGGGAGAGTCCGAGTCGAAGTCGGCGTGGTAGAAGTGGGGGAAGAGCCTGCCTGTTTCCTCCTCCTCCAGGCGCCGCCGTAACGTTCCCCACGTACGGGGCAGCTCTGGCTCGCCCAGTGAAGGGGTAGTGACGGGATCGATCGTCGCCCGTGACGGCGTCCATGGGGACTCGTCGTAGGTATGTACTCGCTGCCCTGCGAAGGCAGAGTAGAGCCCGGCGCTGTTGCGGAGCCCATATGGGAACGGGCCGCGCGGTGGTGATGGGGTCGTAGGTGTCGGAGAAGCCACGGGAGCCTCTGGGGATGATGATGCAGAAGAGTCAAAGTCCCACTCGGGGAGACGCCTGCCCTCGGCCCACAAGCGTGGGTCAAGCGGACCCCTAGGAGAGGGGGCCGTGTCGCCAGCTGGGACCGAGGGAACGGTATCCGGCACCCCAGAGCTCGCACGACGGCGAGCGCGTCGAAGTCGCTCGCGCCTCCTCCTGATCGCAGGCCAGAGTCGCAAGTGGAGGGGCCGTCGTCTGATCCTAGCTGGCTCCGGTGCAGCGGAACTGCTGACGTCTAGGCCACGGGCGGAGGGGAAGACTATGAAGTCGCCCTGGTCCGTAGGAACGAACCCTAGACTGCCAAACCAGATGACGGTGTTGAACGGGAACGGTGGGATGGTGGAATCCATCTGAGAGAGTAGTTCGGAGTTGATCGGCACGCGAATCCCCCTACCTGGCGCGCCAACTGTCGGTGTTATGACCCGGGGGTCAAGACCACCAACGAGTAAATTTGTATATCGCGTGCTCCCTCTCTCAGACGTGATGCAAGATGGACACAAGATTTATCCTGGTTCGGGCGAAGAAGGCCCTACGTCCAGCGGGGGAGGATGACTTGTATTATCTCGCACCCAAAGCGTGCTCGTACAGGGGGGGTACAAGCAGTGTTACACGGAGTCGGCCTCCCGAGGGGTCGATCGAGCGTATGTGTGTGTGGTGTGGTCTAGGGTCCTTGAGAACCAAGGTCGGATTGGAGTCCTCAAAGAGAAACCTGGAAAAAGAAGTCTCTGACGAGAGCCCCCCCTTTCATCTACCTCGGCGTCCCCCTTTTATAGACCAAGGGGGAGACTCGAGGGTACAGGGCCCTAATAGTAGAAGTATGGGCGGCGCATCCACGGCACAGTGTCGGCGAAGAGACATCGAGCACTGTGGCGGCGTGGTCTTCCCGTCCTTCAGGCGTCCCCGGTCGTGGCATCAGTAGAAGTCGTTGCAGTACAGTATTCGCAGGCAGGCACGAGTCCCATGGCTGAAGTGGGATGGGGCGGATGGGACGTCTTCCGTACCGGAGTTGTTGAAGAGGAGGGGGTCGAGCCCTCGGTCGAGGGGGGGGTCGAGCCCCGTATGACTCTGTCACGTTCCCGAAGCCGTCGTCGAGGGTCGCACTATTCGCTTTCCGAGGGGTACTGTAGAAGTCCGTACTTGCGTAGTGGCGGCAGTGGCGGCACAGTCGACGGGAGTCGGGGACTGGACGGGGAGTTGGCGGATTTGACAGCGGACGCAGGCGCCCATGTCGTCAGGGGGGTTTACTTTTACCCATGACGGAGTGGTTGGGTTACTCGAGCCCTCGTCCGCCGACGGTGCCTGGAAGGTCGAGGCGTCGACGGGTTGAGGGGGTCGATGTCGAGGTAGAGGCCGGGGGGTCGTTCGTCCGACCCCTCGTCCGTCGTCGAGGTAGAGCCGGGGGGTCGTTCGTCCGACCCCTCGTCCGTCGTCGAGGTGAAGCCGGGGGTCGTTCGTCCAACCCCTCGTCCGTCGTCGAGGTAGAGCCGGGGCAGTGGCTGGTTTCCGCAGTCGGTGTAGCGGGGGCCCTCGATTGATGGGCCACGTCTCACCGAACAATAGGCTGATCCTTGCCTTAAAAATGGTTGCTATGTTTAGCGTTAATTTATTGAAGGGTTTAGGGTACCCCTTACCTTCGTACCCGACACATAGCTTGTTGAGCATAGTAGCATTGGACATAACATATACACATTGCATTCGCACTCTTCGAGAATCATATATTAAAGTATTGATATTGGCATAAAGTCGGATTTAAAGCCGGGTATGGGAAGAATTATTTTTATTTTATTCGTGGAAGTGGTTTGTTTGTTGAATATCATAGAAATGTTGTTTACTTCTTTTTTTTTGACAATGTCAATTGAGAAATAACTTGATGGTTAATTTAACTCTCTATCCTAAACAAGACCTTTTAGTTTTTCTATATATATATATATATAAACTTTTTGCTACTCCCTCTTTTTCTGAAAAAATCAATTCTTAGAATCTATATCAGTCAAACTTTTTTAACTTTGACTAACTTTATAGAAAAATATAACATCTATAATTTAAAATGAGCACTTGTAGAAATATGATCTATGATAAATCTAATGATACTAGTTGGATCTTCTTACCGATCTTCTGTGCCTCCACACCTTCCTCCAAATTCCTCATGACCCACTCCAATGTTCTAAACCAAGATAACATTATTAGGTAGTAGCCTATTCTCAAGAGTATGAAAAGAATCACCTAAGAACAAGATCACCTCTAAATTTAGTTGTCACTACTATAGGAATCATTTACCGCAACGATGGCATTTGGCGCCCCGCAACGCACATCCTAGCTGGCCACCGGGGCTGCGGTAAACCGGTGGCCAGCTTGGGCAGCTGGCCACTGCGTTGCCCGCTGCGATTATTCCATTTACCGCAGCGGGCTACATAACCCGTCTGCTGCGGTAAATGAGCCTCTATTGCAGCGGCCAACATAAGGTGCCCGTTGCGGTAAATGGAATAACCGCAGCGGGCGCATTATGCTGCCCGCTGCAATAGATGCACATTTACCGCAGCGGGCACATTAAGTTGGTTACCCCCGTGCTATGTATAGCAGAAGCCCTCCCTTCTTCTTCCCCACGACCTTCTCCTCTTCCAAAATGTGGGGGGGAGGTTTTGCCCGATTTTTTCACCAAATCTTCAAATTGAGTTTTACAGCTTCGATTTGGGGGAGTAGGACACGATAAGAGGTACATGATTGCTCTCCTACCCCTCTTTCTCTCTCGTTTTCTCACTTTTTAGTACAATTTCTCATGTGGATCTAGATCTAGATCTGTGGATCCATCATGCATGGATCTAGATCTAGTTTGTGTTTTTAGTCTAGAATCTTCATAGATCCATGTACTAGATATATAAAACTTGTGTTTTTTAATCTAGATTCACCGTGTGATATATAGGTGCGCTAAAGTTTTGACTTGATCTCTCATCTTGTTGGGGGCGGTGTTTTCGCCCGAATTTTTTCATTAAATCATCAAATTGAGTTTTAGAGCTTTGATTTGGGGAGGAGAGGACAATAAGAGGTACATGATTGCTCTTCCACACACCTGTTTCTCTCTTTTATTCTCACTTTTTTAGTGTGATATGTCTCATCATGTGTGTCTAATTATCTAGATTCATGAAGTAGATCTATTTTTTTATATAGCACTTTGTTGTTTTGTCGTGTGTTAAGCTACGATGGACAGGTCCGAATGGATGTACCACATTGATAGAGTGCTTGATCTTCGGTACCTTAGCGAATTGAGGAAGTTTATGGCAGGTGTGAAAGCTCATCGTGCTAGTTTGATGTGGACGACAATCATATGCCCATGTTCTAAATGCCGGAACCTCAGAGGCTACCCAGATGGTACTGTGCAATCACATCTGATTGTCAACGGTTTTATGGAGGGTTACACGGTTTGGACTTCTCATGGTGAAAGTCTCGATGCGAGTTGTGGTGTATCTGGAGTGAGCTCATCGACGGCGATGGTGAACAACCAAGATCATGTTCGACCACCACCACCTTCAGTGCCAGTGCCAGCCGCCACCGACGACGACAACAATTCTCGTGACTACATCACAGTGGATGAACTGCTCGAGAACATTCCAGATGATGGTGTCGATGACGGTGACACTACTGAAGATGCTACTTTGAGGGAACCTGAAGATGTCCAGCTCTTTGAGGACCTGGTCAACCACATCGACGAGGATGATGTTATGTTTGGCAGTCCAAAGTGGTTGGAGAATTTTAGAGAGATGAAGCAGGAGGCAGTTGATCCTCTATATCAGGATTGTGGAAAATGTCCAGAAGGGTGCACGGTGCTCTATTTCAACCTCCATCTGCTGATGATGAAGGCTCGACATGGTTGGTCAGACATTGGCTTCAATGAGCTATTAAGTTACCTTGCTACGACGTACCCTACTGGTAACAAGGTTCAAGCTAATACATATCGAGCGAAGAAGCTGATCCGTCCAGTGGCGATGAAAGTTAGAAAGTTTGATGCCTGCCCTAACCACTGCATCATGTATCGGGGCGAGAAGTATGAGAACATGACTAGTTGTCCACACTGTGGATTTAGTCGGTACAAGAGGAATGTCGGTTGCCTCAAGGATGCAGAGGACATTCTTCCGAACAACAAGAAGAAGAAGACCAGTGCTGCGGCCAAGCAGATCTCGACTTAGCAAGATGAGGAAGAAGAGGGTTACACGCGGAGGAAAAGCCCCGCGGTATCTGTGTGGTACCTACCTTTGGTCGATCGTCTGCATGCAATGTTCGGTAATCCAGAGGATGCGAAGCTGGTGTCATGGCATGCATCTCCTTATCGGGTCAAGACCGATGGCAAGCTACGACACCCCTCCGATGGACACCGGTGGAAGGATTTCGATAACGACTACCCTGAGTTTCGTGACGAGCCTAGACATATCTAGTTCGCGTTGAGTACCGATGGGATGAACCCGTTCAGTGAGCTAAGCAGCTCGCACAATACTTGGTCGGTCGTTCTCAGCATCTACACCCTACCTCCCTGGGTGTGTCTGAAGTGCAGGTACCTTATGTTGACGATGCTTATCTCTGGACCAAGGCAGCCCGTCAATGATATAGATGTCCTCCTAGAGCCGCTCATGGAGGAAATGCAGATGCTATTTGATGTTGGTGTCGAGATGATGGATGCGTCCAAAAAGGAGAGCTTCACACTTAAAGCCATCATCTTTGTCACCATCACTGATTACTCCGGTCGCTTCTCGCTATCGGGGCAGATCAAAGGGAAGATTGGATGTGTAATTTGCATCGACAGGACTTGCTACACTTACCTTTTGAGTTCCACCAAGATGGTCTACACTTGGCATAGAAGGTTCCTCAAGGCCAAACACAGGTATAGAAGAAGTGATATGAATTAATACTTTGACAATAAGGATGAGCCACAACGACTTCCAATGTCGCAGACAAAGTGGGGGCCAAAGGTGTATGAGATGGTGAAGGATATGGATGAGATCGAGTTCGGCAAGAAGAAGAAACCACCAAAGGAAGGGACAAAACCGACTAGGAAGTGAAAGCGCGACAAGCAGGCATCTCCTGATGATGACGTCCCAGTCATCCCTTTCAAGAAGAAGTTGATCTTCTTCAAGTACCTGTCGTACTGGAAAACACTACATACACCCCATGCAATCGACTGCATGCACCTCGAGAAGAATGTGTTTGAGAGCACGATCGGTGTTCTGGTAGACATCCCGAGCAAGACGAAGGATGGGATCAAGTCACGGACCGAACTTGTCAATGAGGGCATTAGAAAGGAACTCCACCCTAGAAAGCCTCAGAACGGTAAATTCGATATCCCATTGGTTGCATACAACCTCACACATGCCGAGAAGGTGACCTTTTGCAAATTGATGAGGGGTATCAAGGTGCCGACCGGTTTCTCCTCCAACATCAAGAGCCCGGTCTCCATGAAAGACCTCACAATGACCGGCTACAACTCACATGACTGTCACGTCATGCCCACGGTGTTCCTTCCAATATTGATAAGAGCTATCAGTCCAGAATATGTGAAGATGGTGATAACACATATGTCATACTTCTTTAACTGCATCACGCAGAAGGTCATCGATAAGGCAGAGTTGCCTGCCTTAAAGGAGTTCATCGTGGAGACCCTCTGTCAGCTCGAGATGTGCTTTCCACCAGCTTACTTTGACATTATGCCACACCTGATGATGCACATGGTTGACCAGATCGAGCAATTGGGCCCAGTGTACCTACACCAGATGTGGACGTATGAGCGCTTTATGTCCACCTTGAACAGGTATGTCCATAACCGTGCTTACCCTGAAGGTTCTATGATCGAGGCGTACACAACCGAGGAGTCAATCAACTGCTGTATGAGTTACATTAAAGACGCGAGGTCGATTGGGTTGCATGTTCACCCGCACGAGGGCAGAACCGCAGGGACAGGGTGCGTGGGCCGGAAAGTGCGCACTGATATACCTAACAAAGAGATAGAAGAAGCTCATTATAGCATCCTCCATCAGTTGGTGAGCATGGACAAATACGTTGAACAACATTTGGAAGAGCTTCGCACCGCTCATGATGGAAAGCACATGGAGGAATGCGTCTAGAAAGAGCACAAGAACAGTTTTGTACAATGGATCAAAGAGCAAGAAATATCGCTTGATGACGATGACAGTGACACTTTAAAGAAGCTTGCGCAAGGCCCGTCGACCCAAGTCACCACGTGGCAAGGGTATGATGTGAAGGGGTACAGGTTTCACACGAAAGACAAGGACAACAAGAGTGCGGCATAGAACTGCGGTGTTCGATACGAGGGCGTAGACGAGTTGACACAAAAGAGGACACAATTCTATGGGCAGATCGAACAAATATGGGACCTTAACTATGGACTCAACTTACGCATAACCGGTTTCAAGTGCCATTGGGTCAACCCGAAATCAGTTGTAGTGGACAATTATGGGTTAACCACCGTGAACCTCAAAAGCACGGGCTACAAAGACGACCAATGGGTACTTGCAACCAATGTAGCGCAAGTGGCGTACTATATCTATCCACCGGATAAAAAGAAGCATGTGGTCGTGTCCGGAAAGCAACGAATCGTGGGAGCTGATGGGGTGCAAAGCCCCGAGCAATACAACAACTACGCGGAGCTCCAGCTTTTTACAGATCATCAAAAGAAGATCAAGGTAGTCAAGGTCAGTTGCAAACATAGCAAGATGAAGCCCTGGGCACGGAGTGGTAATGAGAAGAGGGTCGTGAAAGCTCCTGCACCAAAATGAGATGTGCGCCACACTTTTTTGTAATAATGTAGACCAATACAAGTTTGTGACATGTGAACCTAATTATAAATATAGATCTTGATGAGTTTGACAAACTTTGTATTCATAACTTTTCTATTTGAATCCATTTAGGATTTGAAAACTTAAAGTCAAAAAATGATTACCACAGCTGCCAGAATACAATGCCCGCTGCGATAAATCATTTACCGCAGCGGGCAACCTAAACGCCCGCTGCGATAAATCATTTACCGCAGCGGGCAGCTTAATGTGTCCGCTTCTAAAAACATTTACCGTAGCGAGCGTTTAGGTTGCCTGCTGCGGTAAATGCATATGTATATAAAGCCGCCTTGCCGGTTCGAAAATTCTAAGTCGTGGTTTCATTTGCTTTCTTCCCCGAAGGGCTGTCTAGTTCTCCAATCGCCGCCGCCGTGCGCCATTGCTACCCCACGCCACCGCACCCTACTCTGCCGCACGAGGAGAGCACCCTACTCATCGTTCGCACCCTCCTCTTGTCGTCCGCCGCATGAGGAGAGCACCTTACGCCGCGGGCTCCTCGCTGCGGCCGAAAACCCTAGCTTCGGGCCATCGCCGCCGTCGCGGGCTCCTCTGCCCCTCCTCGGTGTTGTGCCATCGCGGACCGCAGACTCTGCTCCTCGGGGTCTCCTTGTCATCTGCCACCGCGGTATCCTCGTCCGCCGGTGGTGCTCCTCTCCCCTCCTCTCCTCGTTGTGGAGCTCTGCTGTTGTGCTAGCTCTGCTAGCTGTGCTCGCTGGTGGTGCTCTGCTGCTGTGGTCTATGTTGGTGGTGGTGCTCTGTGTTGTTGGTGTTGTGTTGCTGTCCTTGCTAGCTGTGTTGGTGGTGGTGGTGCTCTGTGTTGGTGGTGGTGGTGCTCTATGGTTGTTGTAGATTCCTGGTGTTCTGCTGCTGGTTCCTATGGTTGTTGGTTGTTGTGAAAGCTGGTGTCTTGCTGGCTACTGTCAAAATTGGTTGCTTGCTAGTTGTCTCTGGTGCTCTTGTTATCTCTCTTGGACTCCTGCTCTTCCCACGTAGACAATCTACGTGTTGTGAGTTACTGTTGCCTTGCTCGATTTACATTTGGGATATTGAATTGTGCAATCTACTAGTTTCTATAAACTTGGGTGTGATTGCACTATTGGGCGGATTTCTTTATTTCTCGATGATACAAACCGGTGTAGTGAGACAATAACATGACAGTCGGGTTTCTATAACTTGTTATCTAGAATACTACTTGCTATCTTGTTATCTTGAATACTACTTGAATACTATCTTGTTACCTTACTGCTGATAACTTGTTACTTTACTTGAATACTACTCTTTACCTTGAATACTACTTGTTACACTTGTTTTCTTGAATACTATACTTGAATACTAATTGTTACCTTGAGCTCGATACTTGTGCTCTTCTAGTTTGTAAAACTTGTTAAGCTCAACACTTGTTATCTTCTAGTTTCCTTAACTTGTTAAGCTCTATACTTGTGCTCTTTAACTACCCCACTTGGTAAGATGACTGTCACATTAGTCGATGATCCGTGGTCACCACACAGCGTTGGATGGCTGCTTTGCGGAACCCGCTATTTTGAGAGGAATTTTACCTTAAACATGTTTATGCTTTTAACCTGTCTTGCTTTTGTAACTCCAATAAGGCTAAACTAGCAAAATTCATCATAGAATATAAATGGAGAACTCGAGCGAATGGAAAACACCTACCCCAAGTTCCTCTTCAATCTCACTGGCGAGTCAAGTATACCCCTCCGAGGCCAAAGAAGAATCGCACAGAGGAGGACGCTGATCCGACTTGGGAACCATGGGACGAGGGTGAAAGTGCGTCTTGGGTTCCGAGCTGAGATAGCACCCATGCCAAGGTAGCAACCAACTGGCTTTTTGCGCTTTATGCTAAAGCGGTTGAAAACTTGAATGCAAGTATCTCTGAACAACAGGTACTGGGTTCTACTCGGATGCTGGATTTCAGTGTAGTCGGAGAAGAAGAGGCCCCGGCTCCCTCCACAGGGACCTCGACATCCAAGTCTAAGGGAACCAAGCGGAGGAGGGGTGTGAACATGGGAGGCATAGAATCGACAGGAGCGAGGAAGTCCACGAGATACTTGAGGTGAGGCCTATGGGAGAGTCGCTCAAGCCTCGCGAGGTGATTGCAGTGTTCAGCAACCAGGTCGTCGTGATTACAAGGGACAAGGTGGAAATAACGTGGCCTGATTGGCACTCTGTCTCGGAGGATTACAAGGGCGTGATATGGACTCTGGTGAGGAGGAAGTTCAACTATCCCGAGAACGCTAATTTGGCCAAGTGCAGGGATTGGGTCATGCACGTGGCGGGGACTTCCCTTCGCAATTTCAAGTCAATGCTGGCCAGAGATTGGTTCAAGAAGGGCAAGAATCCATGTACCAAATACAATATGATCAAGGATGAATAGTGGGAGGCTTTTTGCAAACTGCGAAACTCAGACGAAGCAAAGGAAAAGAGTGCCCGGTACAGCGCACTCGTGAAGAAGAACAACTGGCCCCACCACTTGGGAATGACTGGGTTTGCCGGGAAGAGGGAAGAGTGGCAAAGACAAGATGAAGCTATGAGAGCGTCCGGGCAACCAGATCCGTACCAGGACGTCGAACCTAGGGCTAAGGACTTCATCAGAGCGTGAATTCCAAAGAAGCTCAAGGAGGGTGCAACCAAGTTCAACGAGCCCGGTTTCGAGGACATGGAGAAGGCTGTCATCGAAGCCTCCAAGGACAGCGGGTCCTATGAGGTTTAGAGGGGCTATGACCTACTTACTGAGGTCCTAGGAACCCTTGAGCACCGCGGCCGCGTACGTGGAGTGCAGTCAAAGATGAACTGGAACGCGATTCAGGCGTGGCAATCTGATGCTTCCTCATACAAGTCGAGGCAGAGGTACAAGGCGGGCATCTTTAAAAAGGGCTATGAGCTCGGCATGTCTGATATGATCAAGAACTCGATAAAGGAAGCCTTCACGAGCTACGATCCCGAGATGGTGGCGATGAGGTCACACATATTCCGCCAGGCTGGCGTGCCCGTCCCTCCGGCTCCACAAGGGGGAACGTTCCTCAACTCGAGGATTGCCCGCAGCACCCAATCGATGCCGTCAAGGAGATGACACATGTGCGGCTTCTAATTCCGTTTGGCAGGAGCAAGAAGATTGAAGTGGGCGAGGGAGTCGTATATCCGACCAACGAGATCCTAGAAGCATATCGGGCCTGGTTACCTGAGAACTATGCACTGGTGACCGTAACGTGTGTTAACCTAGAGCATAAAGAATATGAACTAGATGTTCCCCACCTACAACAACATCATACCCTTGAAGCAGCGGAATGTGATGACATCTTTTGGATGAAGGATGACCTTGAGATCATGCCAATGACGACAACCTCTATTGCTAGATCTTGTCCCCAGAAGGCGACGACAACGGCAATGACGAAGGCCATGACAAGGACCCGCCAGCTCATTCACCACTTGGCAAGAGCCCTCCTCAAAGCTCAAAAAGTCCGCCTTTGGGCCCGACCATTGAGGCAGGAGGTTCAGGGGCCGCTTCTGGGGGCAACACAATGCCTACAAGCCAGCCGAGCCCGAGCGGGCCACCTCCACCTCCCAACACTCAGCCTATGGCCCCAACAAATGAGGAGGGGGATAAAGGGGATGCACCAGGGGGGATGTACGGAGGGGGAATAGGCGACGCAGACAACGCAAGGTGTAGCAAGCCAACAGGGAGGTACGAAGGTGGACAACCCGAAGGACGACTCTACATCGCTCCCATACTCGACTATGTTTCCAAGGTACATTACAGACGAGCACACACAATGTTCAATTCACATTTGTACCTCAATTCACATTCGTACGTTCTATCCTAACTTTTCTAGGCCTAAAGATGATCCTCATCATCTATTTCCGGTGGATGATGATTGTCCCGGCCACTTCAAGAACTGGAAGTTTATGATAACCAAGCAAGCACTCCTTGATGAAGAATTGTGGGATACAAGGAGGTTTCATCTTTGGTACATGAAAGCAGCAAAAAGAGGCATGTCAAGTTTCATAGTGAAGATTGTAGCGGATTGCTTCCACTTGCCCGATACCAACGATTTCACTATTCTGGTGGACTTCCAAGACATGTATAGGCTGTTGCGGGGAGAAGACCTAGACATCATCCAACTCACCCTGTTTGCAATGTAAGTGACGACTTGCGAGTTAATTCCATAGATCTCTCCTATTGTATACGTCAACTCTACACTTATTAGACTATATGGTACGTTGACGTATCTATGCAGGATGTCTGGCACCGTAAGCAACAAAAAGCATCGTCCTACTCTTTTTCTCTCTCCAATGCATATTAATGAGAATGTCATCAAGGGTCACATGCCAACGGATAAAAAAAAGACAATCAAACGGAGAGAAAAGGAATATAGAGACAATATGAGGAATCAAAAGAAGAAAGTGGCAGACTACATGTGCTCAGTAACGAAGAAGGTCAAGGAGGATGGGCCACAGTGTATCATGGCTCTATATCACTTTGGGTAAGTATGAAAACTTGTCTGTATAGATCCGAAGTGGGTAGGATCAAGCTTTGTAATCATCCTAACTAATAGTCTGTTTGACTCGTGCAGCAACGGTCTCGAGGGCCATTGGGTTGCATATATCATCTATCCTCAAGATGGCAGAGCGGTCGTATTTGACTCATTGAGGACAATAAACAAACCAAGGTACAAGACATTTGAAGATTGCTTGAAAGTGTAAGTCAATAAGCATTTTCATCTTTTATGGTTATCATTATTATTCAAAGCATGTCTAACTCTATTACATTTTGTGTAGGGCTTATAAGTCGTACTTGAGAGCATAGGAGGGAAAGTCGATTTATGGATGGAATCAAATACGCAGTATTTACAGAAAAGAGTCTTCGTTTATTGGGAAAGAATCAATATACTTTGAATGTTGAATCAGGATTCACTAAGACAGAAATAAAGCATTGGGTCGAACTCTTCTTTGGTGTTAAGGTAGTAGCTGTGAATAGCCATCGACTACCTAGAAAGGGTAGAAGAATGGGACCTATTCTGGGACATACAATGCATTACAGACGTATGATCATTACCCTTCAACCGGGTTATTCTATTCCACTTCTAGATAGAGAAACGAGGATCCCGAACGCTATGATCGCAGGACTGAGAAGTGCAAGGTGAACAATACCGACCACATCAAAATTCGACGCGACTTCCCGATAAGTAAAGTAATTGCAAAGTTTATTTGTGCTTTGTTTCCATATGTGTTTGTTCTAAACCTTCTATAATGATCGTGTAGTGTGCCAAACAACCGGTTGGATCCAAGGCATGTGGCTTGTACACATGCGAGCACCTGAGGCAGTGCAGGGAGTACACCCAAAGCTGGAAGAAGCTCAAGGAAGGAGTTAAATATTGGGTGAACACCTGCAAGCCATCCTTCAAGAAAGTTAAGGCGGAAATCTATAAGTTCGTCATGGAGAAATGCGTCCTCGAAGGAGAACAATTCTACGATGAAGAATCTCCCTTAGCTACCGAACCCAAGTATGAGAGGCTTAGGAAATGGTCGACTATGCTGCGCCTAAGTGATTACAAATGGCACATGGACTTTTCTTAGAGGATTTTGTAAATGTAACTCAAAAGGACTTGTTGGTTTGATGTGATGTGTATATGGATGTTGAAAATTGTGTATTATGTCTTGTGCAATGCTTGGATGGTTTATATTTAAATGTTTACTGCATATATATGAAATCTGGAATCTATAAATGATTTGAATTCAAATTCTGGGAATTATTTGCATTCTGTTTTTTATTTTTTATTTGGAAAACTATTTACCAAAGTGGGCAACTTAACTGCCCACTGCAGTTAACCACTATTAACCGCAGCGGATGCTGTAAGGTTGCCGCTGCGGTATATTCATTTACCGCAGCGGGCAACAGAAGCCGTCCGCTGTGGTTAATTGTAGTTAATCGCAATGGGCGCCTTAGGTTGCCTGCTGTGGTAAATGGATATACCGCAGCGGCCCCTTTCGCCCGCTATGGTTAACCGTTTCTTTACCTTAGTGTGGCAGCGCAAGCGGACACTGCTGCCCATTGCGGTAAATCAGTTTTGACCGTTGCGGTAAAGATTTGTGTAGTAGTGTGTGTATTCAATCTTAGATCACTAGGCCTTGCATAACAGTTTGAGGATCAACGGGTGCATATGAAGGAGTCATGTCTTCATCATCCTCTCCCTCTTTTGTAACTGAGACATCCTCAACTCAAACTCATCTTCTTTTCCTAAATAAGGCTTTAAATCTACAATATTAAAGGTGGCACTAACACCGAACTCAGTGGTTGTTGGTATATTGAAGACGCACACAGATTAATCAGCAAACACACAGATAGCATTGTAGCTTCCACTTAGAGGGTTTCAAATATCGTATCCACAGGGAAACATGTGAGATCAACTATGTTTTAACTTAACTAGAAGGGGTGATAAGTGAAGATAGAAACTTGGATAGAAATAAGGTAAAGACTAAATTAAAGATAAACTTGTTTGAATGCAGCAATCAAGGATAAGGTCGATAATAGGAGTATAGAGAGGATAACTCAGGTTCTCTAGTTCTGACTTGGGTAAGATATGTCTTCTACAATTCAACCGGGGACGTTATGAAAAGGGAAAGACACCAACAGAGGATGATTGCCCTTGGTAACAATGGTCCTGCTAGGCCTACAAATGGGTGGTGGACTACAAAGGACTCAATGTACCTATCACATAAGAGATCTACCACCAATCCGAAATATAGGGTACATTCATGTTTACCTAAGTCTAAGTACCACGTCAACACTTAAGATGAAACTCTAACCCCAAGCATGCAATAAGGATTAAAGCACTTAAAAGAGCCATGAATCAAAAGGATAATATAAACATAATCTTACTTGAATTAGAAGACGAATACTAGAGACATCTCAGGAGCCAGTTCAGGGAGAAGCACCGATAGGCCGACACCTCCTCCAAACTCTTCTCTCGCTCTCCATCTCTCTATTATCTAGAAGACTAGATCCTATCAAAAACTAATATCTAGGGAGGTCATCCTTTCATGGGACACCTCTCACCTAATCCTGACTGGAGAATATAATTATGATTATGAGATACCTGAGGGAAGGGGGTTTGAGGCGGCTTATATAGTCCGGTGGGAAGAACCGTGAGCCTTGGATGAAACTAACCTTGAACAGCGGCTTAGATGCAATCTATAGGTCGGTGGAGCGCCGCCATACGAAGGAGAGGGACGTTGGTAGGTGGGCCAGTCTGGCTGGCCTGGTGGTGGGGTTGGTCGACCCCACCTGGTAGCCATCGGGCTTCGGCTTTGCTCTGTTGTGCTCTGGAGTCTTCTAGACCCTTCTAGCACCAGTGTCCGTCTCGTTTGTGTAATAATCTGATCTGTAGTAGTTGTACCTTGATTCCAACTATTGTTTTCCTGTTTAATCCCTATAAAATCATAATTCACCAAAACTCGTGGGATATTGTCAGTTTAAACCCTATTTTATGGTGGTGATCACTTTTATACCTTTTTCATGGTTTAATTGATGGTTTATAATAGGAGTTAATTACTATCAACAAGTTCACCCAATCTTAACCTTTGCTAGCCCCTGAGCAAAGCTAAAATCAACAATGGATCAAGAGTTGATTCGATGCTTTCATGCCTCAAAAAGTACACATGCATTCAATCAAAAGTTCTCCTCTGGATTAGAATAAACTACACTGACTTGCAAACCTACCCATACTATCTTCAACCATGGGGCTTATAACCTTCACTTGGGTTATGAGTAATTGATGACAGAACAGTCAAGTCAAGAACTATGGCTTGAGCTCTTTGATCAACCTTTATTGTTGAGTTTTGTAGATTCTCAAATAAAACTCAGAGATTCCTTTGTATGACACTTGTGAGTCTCTTGATATGTGGTATTTATGGATTCTTACCAAGGCAATAATGATGTTTTGCCTTCTCTCTCTCTCTCAACGTATGTAGTATTTTTGGAATAGGCAAAGTTACCTATGCCTTCTCTCTCTCACCCTATAACTAATAGGCTTATATCGAGCTCATAGGTTGAGAGAAGCAACACATACATACTTGCAAAGCATATATTGTCAAGTCAAACAATGGATCCAGAGAAATAGAGCATACAATCAAATCAAGATTTGCATGTGTTGGGATATATATGTGGACGTATTAAGGGTGTAATTATGAAAATCTAATTCTACTCTGCTCTTTACAAATATATCTATCTTTTGGATCTTGGGATTTTGAGAGAACTTGGGTTGCACTTTTCTTTTTCTTTCTTTTTTCCCTTTTAGAGAGGTGGGCATCTAAGTACCAATTGTTTTGATAGGACACTTGTCCATATTTACTCTCTTTATTTTTTCTCTCATTTTTTACAACCCCAAGCCTCTTTCTATAATAAAACTTTTGAGAGATTTCTAACTAGGGCTATGGAAAGTATAGGTAGGTGAATAACTAGGATATTTTTGGTGTTCACTCCCAGTGTAGGAGTAGAACATTTTCTAGGTGGATCTAGATGAAATGGCATGTTGTTGCATACTTCAGAGTGGAAGCAGCATATTTGGGTGTAGTGTGTGTGATCTTGATTTTAAAAGCATGACAAGTCTGTAAGGGTCAACAAAGCTTGAAAAAAACTCAATCCAAAGCAAACAACATAAATGAAGATTAAAGTTTTCCTAATCTAAATAACATGTATAGATGTGGTAAGAATTCAAGCTCTATCATATAAAGAACTCATCATGTAGCATTTTAAGTTTTCAAAAGATAACTCTAGTGACACTAGGAATAAGATAAATAGCAGCCCAGACCTTCTTATATCATATCCGTCCATTACCTAGACTTAGATCAAGCACTTGCTATGCACAAGTTTCAAGTTCAAGGTAGATCTTAGATCAAAACATTCATAACCAAGACTCAAGAGAATTTAAGGTTGAAAACTAGATACTTGAAAGGATATATGGTAGAGCAACTATTCATCATTTCCATGCAAAGGGATTATCCTAAGTGCTCTTTATTTTATTTAACTCTTTCAATCTGATTCAAGTAAACTAGACACACTCTAACATCATTACAAAAGAACACAATATAGAACAAATACTTGACTAGATAAATTAGACAATGAAAATTCTATAGATATTAAAAGTGTAGAAGTTGTCTCTTTTGTGATCTTATTATAATTATATAAGTGTGAACCTTCATGTGCTCACATATTTTTGAATTGATTTATGTAACTAATATCTAAATAAAAGTAAGCCTAAGAGGATAAGGATACTTACCTAGATACACTGAGGTGCTCCCCCTCCCCCAAGCTGGATGTTGATGTGGTCATTCTTGATGTAGTGGAGATGTACTTCCTCTATCAGAGCATTGATTGATGTTGATGATGTTGAAATTGTGCTCCAATACTGGATAGAACATCCACTTGCTTGTCAGCTCTTCTTGGTACTTCAAATCCTATGGAACTCAAATAGACGACAAAACTTGTGGAGTATATAAAGCATTAGTGATTGGCCACTTAAGCCTCAGTTGTCCAAAGTTTTGAGATTATTTCTTGGTTCTTCGAAGCAGAGTTTATGACTTCTTTAATATTTTTGTATTTTTACATTTTCTATGATGTGATGAAAGTCTAATAGGATGAATGCATATTTATTTTTTATGGCACCATGGTGAATATTGCTATAGGTTTTTACACACCACAAAAATATTCACATGAGGCTTAAGATTTATGATGCAATATAGCAAACAAATATTTTTATTTTCTATTTTTCAATGCAATGCTAATGCAGAAAAGTAATGCTAAGAAAAGAATGATTATGCAAATGTGGGAGGTTAATTATGCAGAAAAGATAAATATGGATAACTACCAATTTTACCTCTCGGCTAGGGGTCAGTGTTTCAAGTCCTCTAAACAGCTTCTCACCATGTTCATTCCTTAGGTAATCATTTGTTCCCAACGTAGATATTTGATAACTGCACCTCTTGATATGATACCACCCATGTTCTTCGTTCATCTAGCTAGATGGAAGCTAGCAACATCATGCTCTATGTGCATGTTTGTAGGTCTAGGACTTTCACTTGTAGGATATAGGGAATTGACTCCTCCATATTTTTCTCGAAGTGTGTCCTACTCATAAAACAAGGTACAGATCAAGTACATGGGCTTTGCTAGTGGAAAAATATCAACAGAACAAAAGGTTTATTCATTCTTTTCTAACCTAAGCACATTGAACAAAATTGAGTTGATGTTTTTGTATTTTATTCAACCATAACATGGGTGATAGCATCATAAGATGAGCATGAATGTAGCATTTTAAAAACAATTGACATATCAGATTGCTTTAACACATGGAAGGATTGTCTATGAATAATGTATCAATTTTTACATGATTGATATGATCATCTTCCTAAGGTTGGATGTTGTTGGTGACCACTAAACTCCAAATATAACTATCAACAATTGCATGAAATGATAAGGAATAAACTATAAAACATAGTTGTAGAGTTTGATTCTAACGAGTTCTACGAGTTGTAGTGTTCTTACTTGTTTTGCAGGATATTAAAGTTTCACTATATAAAAGTAACCTAAATAAGGAATTGGAGTACACCATTGCGAAGAGCTCATCAAGCCGATCAAAATAGACCTACCACTTGCTATATTTGGAGCCCGATGAGAAAGATATCAACACCGCAACGGAATTCAACATGGAAACAATCTAGAACGTACCAAAACAATCACCCACCATATGTTTGTGGGGTTAAACTCATAGAATTCCATAGCTTTGGTGAATCTATATTTTATATGTGCGCTTATAGATAAACTTTATTCTATATCTTTTGAGTAAATGTAATGATTATAAATACTAGCACGTCTCTGGTGTCATATTAGGGATGACAACTTAACTTAAGTGATGCTAGTAGATGTGACCCTACATTTCTGGTGCCATTGCTGGGGACCTCTTCCTTGGTGATGATATTAAGAAATGTCAATAAGCATGTCAGAAGACACCATCTTGAACCCTCTAGACACACCCCTTACCATTTCTCTTTCTTGTGAGTTATCATGAACATTGGTGTGGCATGACAATGCACCAAAGGACACTAGGAGGTCCCTCAGCCTCCTCATGACATCTTTAGTCATGTCCATACTCTCCACCATCATCCACTAGCTTTCAAAGACCCATTGACTCTTAAGACCAAGAACCACTCCTTGAAATTTAACTTTGCATATGCAAACACCTAAAAGAGATGACATTAGTACATGAATAGCTATAGCTAAACATTTCAACATATGAATTGTCCACTTACTTCATCCTTGTTTGGACACACAAAACTACAAATTATTCTCATGACTTATCATAGCTCGATCTCTGCAATTGTGCAGAGGGGGTTCCTCAAGTCGTCTAACTGAGGTTAAGTTCTTCTCCTTAGTAGTCAATGGTAGGGGATGAAGGGGAGGTGGAACCCACTGCTCGAAGTGCTCACGTGGATGTCTCCCTCTCCACCAACAGTTGAAAAGGAGATGCTTTGGGTGAAACTTGTATGCCCCATAGATCCACTAAAAGTAAAAGAACCTCTCATGGTCCTACACAACAAGACTCATAACTTACTAAAACAAAAGAAGAAGAAAAGGAACTCAACCAATGATTTACATTAAAATGACTACATGTGTAGAAGCAACGTGTTGCTATGTCTGGATGTCTCGATTGAAACATGTCTCGGGAAACCATAGTCACAGTTAGGGACAGGGAGGTCAGAATGTATAGGGGCATCTTTGCTTGATAAGGTACAATTCTCTAGACCAACCATGTTTTCACCACAATTGCTCTCGATACATGCCATTCATCTAATAAAAGGGTTCAAATTTAACATCAATCAAAACATTGAAAATTAATGTAACCATTTGCATTATAACATAATTATATAACCAACAGAACAAAATAAATATGCTAAACATACTTCAAACTAACTAATTAACCTTAACATTAACAAAATAAATATGGTAAACCCTAGCCCATTCATAATATTATAATCCACCATTCAAACGACAAATAAGAGCATCATTACCATGATGGAGGGCGAGGAGGAAAGGAGGCAGGGATTGTAATGGAATGGAAGAAATGAAGGGCAAGGGATATGGTTGGGGGCAGTGGTTGACGGTAGGGGAGAGCTAGAGATAAGGATGGTGTTGGTATTTCTTATGACTATTGGATAAATCCACAAGCGCACAGATTATACCGTTGTAGCACTTCACCTAGGAGTATTCCAAGGTATCGTATTTCCATGGGAACGAGAAGTGAGTTAACTAGGATTATGGATATGTCCTATGATGAATCAAGGGAGACTATGATAACTGGGTTGAGAGGATCGATATAGCAAAGATATCTAACAAGGTAAAGTTGGTTATACTGGCTTTATCAGCCCTTCTCTTGCAGGGGGCGATGGGATAGATCAGAAAGAGGACAAAACTCTAACCGGACCGCGCCATCAAGTTGTATTGAGGCCCTACCTTTTAAGAACTTATCTGACACACATGGTGGAATACGAAGACTAGATAGAGCTGTCACCTTCTACTAGCATCCACAAACAATCCGTGCGATAAGCGGTTTACAAAGGTAAGATCTAGTCTAGACACCACGTCTACACTATTCCTACTACTTTAACCCCACGTTAAGGCTAAAGCACTCTACTTAAAGTAAAGCGATGAACAAGCGAGAAAAGATGTATAACAGCTAAACCAGATTTAGAATATTGAATGCTATAAAGAACTCGGAGGAATCACTTACAAGTGTTGAACTTACAAGAGAATCGCATCCAGTGAGGTACAACTCGGAGAAGACGCCAGATAGGCCCGACTCTCAAATGGAAATGGAGCAGCTCTCAAAGCAAAGTCATCTTCCCAAATCATATTTTAGTACTTGGAATTTTTGATAAATTTTTCAAAAGAAAGCTCATAAGTCAACTTACTCCTCTTATAGTACTCTAATTCACTCAAAGTGTATGTTTCCTCACCAAGACATAAAGAGGTTGCCTTCTTTGTATCTCCCTATTTCTAAATGGCTTATGTGGAGCTTAGGTAGGGATAAACATGTAGCAAACTTACCTTGCATATATTGTAAAGTCAAATTCCAGATCCAAGGAGAGAAATGTCATACTCTTAGATCAAGATGTGCAAGTGTGTGGAAACATGGCAAATGATCAAAAAATCCATTATATGATCTCTCTTTCCTAACTTATTATTTTGAGACATAGCTATCTTTTTATTTTTCTATGAGCTTTGGAATGCTCTTTTTTTTAATGAACTTTGATGTGGTCATCATTTTTTTTCATAATTTTGCATAGTCTATGTCTCATTTACTAGCACATACTAGAGAGGATTTTCTATTACAACATGGAGCATGAACTATGTGGAAAATGTAAGGCATGTTTCTACGTACTTCCAGTGTAGAAGCAGCATGTATATGTGGCGTGTACGTGATCTTGATCTTGGGAGCATGATAAGTCTCTCAACAAGGGTCACAAAACTTGACCAAACTCAACACAAAGTAAGCAGCTTATGTAGAAAGCTTATATCATGAAAGAGCATATATGGCTTTGGTAGGAATTTTCTCACTATAGAGGAGTAGTGACATTATGGTTTTATGACGTTTTCAAAAGTTAATCTCCAAGAACCTAAAATAGATAGGGTATGAATCATGAGCCGAGAACTATATCACATTAATCAACAACTTAGTCAATATGGTTCCCTATCAAGATATTTTCCCACTAGCATAAGCAAAAGCAAGAATTCATCTTTATGTCGCTTTTACCCTCAGAACGTCATAGATCATGTCACTTTTCAAAATTTTAATTTTGGATGCGATCTTCTTGTTTTATTCAATATTAAAAGGAAATTAAGCTAAGTGATGAATTTCATGAAGAAATTATTTTTATTTCATTTTTATTTTGAAAGAGAAAATGAGTAAAACAAATGAAAAGCATAGAGGAAAAAGTGAGAGACGTGGCAAACCAGTCAGAATAGATGTTTGAAGTTGAAAGGATGTTGGGTGGTGGGCCCGAGGCCTAAAGGCACGGTCGGGCGACCGCCCTACTGGCCCATTTGGCCACTTTGATCTCTGCAATAGAATTCCTTACCTCTGAATGTCGATTAACTCTGTCTGTTCTGAATTTTGTCCTCCAAAGTGCATCGGCCAATGCACAAAAGTGGTCGTTTCGGTCCAACTTTTTCGTGGAACGTGTCATGACCATGTACATCATGATTCCATGGTCGATCTGGTGTAATGGTATGTTGGGGTGTCGACCGACCTCCCCCATACATGTTTCGGGGCATGCTGAAATCAGTGACAGAGACAGATCAAATGCAGGGGTTCTACTGGGGTAAGATACCAACAGAACCAAGAGTTTTATTTGTCATTGATAGCTTAGGCATAAGTTCTTTGATTCATGAGTGATAGACTATTAGGCCTAAGTATCTTATTGCTATAAAGGGCTAAGGCACCAAAGGAGAAGGTGGAGAGAGAAAGTCCTATGGCCTTAGCATAAGGGATGACAAGCATCTTGTCATGCTTCCTTCTATCAGAGCCATGAGGTAGGTTGTGTCGATGGCTCGAGGGGATGACTAAGGAGAAGGAGGGGCAAGGAGATCCTCTCTCTCAAAGGCTTTGGATAAGAGCTTGAGCTTTGCATTATTGATAATGCGAAGGTCATTAAAGCTATCATCAAGACCAAGACGCTCCATTCTCTCCTCAGAAACCCTTTCTTCTAAGTTGGTAGTGCTTTCTTTGGCAACAACACGTAGAAACTTTTCCATTTTGCTCTTCTTCTTGGTGGAACCATGGTGAGGTCAAGGAAGGTGAGAAGGGAAGCAAGAGGAGATGGAATTTCTACTTGTGGTGAAGAAGAATAAGGTAAGAGGAGGAAGAAGGAGAGGGAGAGGTTAAGAAGATAGAATCCAACGTCCTTCACCTCTATTTTCACTTGGATCATGCTGGAAATAGGATAGGAATGTTGGTCCATCACTCAAGAGCACCGAGCTTGGCTGAAGGGCCAAATCCACAGTCGGCCGACCGCTTTTTGGAAGCTTTGGCTCGACCGAGGCTGGATTGAAGGTCCCACGGGTCAGGTTAGGCAGGCCGTGCAACGTCGGGCTGAGAAGCCTCAACATTCGATCGGTCGACCACCTTTCGGGGCCAAATGGGCCCAAATTTTGTGTCGGAGGTGACAAAGCTAGGTACATCCTAATTCTAGGGTCAGACACAAAAAATGAACAAAAATTAAAACAAGTAGATTTTAGTTTTTAATTGGATTAAGGACAAAATCTATCATGTTAATTTAATGCTCAGGTGATTCATGTTTATGAAAATCTTTGAGACATTGACCATTTACCTTTGTAGGTATCGCAACCGTAATCTTGAAGCATGACGATTCCATGTGTCACAACATTGCTGATGACGAATGGTCTTTCTCCTGTGAATCAACACATTGTACTCAGACCCTTTCCTCCATTCATTTCTCTCTCCTGCGAAGGATTAGTGGACAACACATACCCGAAGGAATTCACATATGATTCAAAGCAGGGGCATTATTGTCATAGAAACAGAGGAAATCTTCTATGCTATAGAAAGTTGGCTTTAACATTTTAGCATAGAAAGAGATGTTCCATCATTGTTCACCAATTCTTAAAAGTTAAGCAAGGTTGAGGCAAAGATGCACAAGATTATTTCATTACTCTCAAACCTTGATTTGTCTCTTATGAATGATCTCATGACTTAACCACCAAAATTTTGAAGTTATCAAACATTGGTTAGTCCAAGAGTACAACCAAATTCTATACAAGCTTACTTTAGGTTCATTAATCAACCTTGACACCATGTCTAATTTGATTAAGGAAAGCTTTTTAACCTAGGCACCATGCTTAATTTAAAGAGCTTTTGGAAGCAAGATCTCTACTCCCAAACCAAAGCATACTTATAAAAGAATAAGGAAGCATGAAAGAATAAAGAGATTCATTTAAGAAGACAAGAGCATGGATGGTGAACCAGATGAGCATTTGCATTTTTATTTTTATTTATTTTTTTATTTCTGTGACTTAGCAAGATGAGCAAGGCATAAAGAGAAAGCAAGATAGAGACAACCAAATGAAATTAAATAATGAAGCATGACACTAGGCTCTTTAGAGAAATCCACTCCCCCACACTTGGATTTTGCAACCATTGATAATGAGCAAATCCAAGTCTAGGATGTGGAACTTTCTTTTGAATGTGCTTCATTATTAAAAGATGTTTGGTTGGACATACCTTGTGTTTTGTTCCATCATTACTTTTGTTCAAACCTGAAATGGTTAGTGACAAAAATACCCGAAGGAACACTTTCACAAATATTCCCTTAATCTCATTTTACAAAGTCATTTTAATTATGAATTTTGGGTTCGTAAGATAAGTCAAATGTGGGCATAGAGAAGGAGAGGATAGATTTGGCTTCTAAACACTTTAGTTCTTCTTCTATAGGCTCACTCGACATTTCTTTATCAAATATCCCAAGCTTTTCCTGATGTGCCATATGGGAAGTCGAGGCATAAGATGATGTTGATTTGGGAGGTTTTTGAAGAGATCCCTTCATGAGAGGTCTAAAAAGATGTTTCTTAGAAGGTCTCTTTAGGAAAGAATCATTTTGGGCATTCTCAAAACCAGCAAGATCATATGAATGGTTAACCTCAAACTCTAAGGAATGTTTTATGCGTTGGATTTCTTCTTCCTTCGAGATTTGTGGTATTTTTGGTTCAGGATCGATGGCAGAATCTTTGGATAAAAGTGGTGGTGATTCGGCTATCGAGATTTCCTTTCTAGGGACTGGTTTTTCTTCTTCTATGGGTCCTTCATCATAAACGTTAGTGTAGGGGGTGTTTTCAAGAATCTTCATGAGAAGACTCTTCCCTTCACTAACGGGTAAACACAGGAAGGCTCCCCTAGAAGTCATATCGAGAATTTGTGCAGAATCTTTGCTAAGACCGCCATAAAAGTGTTGTAACAATGTTGGCTCGGTTATAGCAAGATCAGGGCCAGATGATGCTAGATCTAAGAGACGGGCCCATGCCGCACCAAGAGGTTCTTTATCCTTTTGTGATAAGTTGATGACCTCTTTTCGAAGATGAACAACTTGAGATGTGGGGAAGAAAGCTAGGTAGAATTTGGATTGTAACTTTTCCCATTCTCCGTTTGCGTCATCTACGTGGCGAAGGTACCATTGTTTGGCTATTCCCATCAAAGAAAATAGAAATAGCTTCCACTTAAGGGTACCTCGCCTCATCCCATGGATTTGGACACATGAACACAATTGTTCAAAGTCACGTAGATGAGTGTAGGGATTTTCGTCTTCGTCCCCAGAAAAAGGTTTGTTCTGAACCATTGCTATGAGACTTGGGCGAAGCTCATAAGGAATGGTCAATACGGCCTGAGATTAACTAGGTGGCTCCAACCTAGCGCCCATTGGAGCACCATACTCAAAGAGAGGTGTTTGATCCATAGGTGTATATGTGGAAGGAAAGGTTTAAATCAAACAAGGATAATAGGACCAAAGGGTTCTAGTTAAAACAGCTACCGTTCCCCGACAACAGCGTCAGAAATGCTTGTTGGTATTTCTTATGACTATTGGATAAATCCGCAAGCGCACAGATTATACCATTGTAGCACTTCACCTAGGAGTATTCCAAGGTATCGTATTTCCACGGGGAACAAGAAGTGAGTTAACTAGGATTATGGATATGTCCTATGATGAATCAAGGGAGACTATGATAACTGGGTTAAGAGGATCGATATAGAAAATATATCTAACAAGGTAAAGTTGGTTATACTGGCTTTATCAGCCCTTCTCTTGCAGGGGGCGATGGGATAGATCAGAAAGAGGACAAAACTCTAACCGGACCGCGCCATCAAGTTGTATTGAGGCCCTACCTTTTAAGAACTTATCTGACACACATGGTGGAATACGAAGACTAGATAGAGCTGTCACCTTCTACTAGCATCCACAAACAATCCGTGCGATAAGCGGTTTACAAAGGTAAGATCTAGTCTAGACACCACGTCTACACTATTCCTACTACTTTAACCCCACGTTAAGGCTAAAGCACTCTACTTAAAGTAAAGCGATGAACAAGCGAGAAAAGATGTATAACAGCTAAACCAGATTTAGAATATTGAATGCTATAAAGAACTCGGAGGAATCACTTACAAGTGTTGAACTTACAAGAGAATCGCATCCGTTGAGGTATAACTCGGAGAAAACGCCCGACAGGCCCGACTCTCCTCCAGGCTCTCCTCACTCTCTTCCAACTAGCATAGCACTACTACAGAGCTCCGCTAAGATACTAAGGAGTAGTTTCTCCAATGAGGCATGAGTGAGAGTGAAGGTCTAGGGGGTTATTTATAGCTAGAGGTGGAGTAGGGGCTACTCCGGTGTCACGTCAGCGATCCGCGCCATCTCCATCAGCCACCGTAGGATCAAACCGTCCTTGCAACCACCTTAGATCAACGGTGGAGATCAATTGGATGCATGGAGGCATGCAGGAAGGTGGTGGAGAGCTTGGAGCATCTTTTGGACAACTTGGCACGGTCGGCCGACCGCCCAATGGCAGGTGGGCCTTCCCACTTTCCCCCAGGAGGTGTCCCCATAGCGCAAGGGGCTTGTGGGTGGCCTATGGGCCCATATCCATGGTCGGCCGACCACATATAGTGGTTTGTGGGCCCCTCTGCTCCTTCTAGATGATGGCCCACTTGTCAGGGACCAAGTGGTGGCCTGGTGGGTCCACCTTGAGGTCGGCCGACCCCCATGTGGGGCCTCTGGCCCACCTCTGCCCCTTGGGTGCTGGTCCCACTTTCATATGCGTTGGATGTTGGTTCTGAGTTGATTTGTCACGCTAATTGTCGGGTACAAAGGTAAGGGGTACCCTAAACCCTTTGATAAAACTAATGCTCAACATAGCAACCATTTTTAAGACAGGATCCGATCAGCCGCTCGGGTCCATGAAGAAAGGCCCATCACACGAAGGCCCCCCGCACCGGCCACAGCAACTAGTCGTGGGCCGGCCTATTCCTGGAAATATAGAAGGAGCAGGGGTCAAACGAACGCCCCTCCGCCTCCGCCTCGACTCCGACTGACGGACAGGGGTTGAACGAATGACCCCTCCGCCTCCGCCTCGACTCCGACTGACGGACAGGGGTCGAACGAACGACCCCTCCGCCTCCGCCTCGACCCCGACTGACGGATAGGGGTCGAACGAACGACCCCTCCGCTTCCGCTTCAACCCCCCGAATGACGGACAGGGGGTCGAACGAACGACCCCCGGGCGGGAAGCTCGATCAGCTCACCTGCTCCCGGTATGGGATAAAGGGGATCCGATGCACTTACCTGCCCCCGCCTAACGCCATGGGCGCCCGCGACCGCAGTCAAATCCATCATCTCACCGCCCATGCCCTGGACCTCTATCAACTGTGTTGCCGCTGTAGCCATGTCACAAGTACGGACCTCAGAGGCACCTCCTCGAGTCGTGAACAGGACAGTCGTCGACTGTGTCTTCAGGGATACGACAGGGCCATGCTGGTCTCGACCCCCCTCGACCAGGGAGCTCGACCCCTGCATCCAACCACTCTGGTATGGGACTCGTCCCGTCCGCCCCGTCCCGCTTCAGCTATGGGACTCGCACCCATCTTCCGAAGGTCAACCCTATTGCGCCATGCTGTGCGGTGATGCCTAGTCAGCCATCACTGCGCCCTGAACACCAGAAGGACGGGAAGGCCACGCCGCCACAGTGATCGACGCCCCTTCACTAGCATGGCGCCACGGACGTGCCTCCCATGCTGCTACAGTTTAGGACTCTGTACTCTCAGGCCTCCCCTTGGTCTATAAAAGGGGACGCCGGGATAGAAGAATGGACACGGCAATTGGCACGAATATACACATTCGGACATCAGCTCCGACCCTCATACACCACACACCCGATTGCTTGATCAACCTCTCAAGCAACCAATCGACCACCTAGGATATCCCCGCTAGCCCTAGGCCTTAGCTCATCTCAAGCAACCAATCGACCACCAAGCACGTCGCAGTCGCGGGAGATGGTGACGACGTCCGCCTGGAGCTCCTAGACACGCCCCTCGAGGGAGGTGCGGTCGGTAGCCGCCTGCATCAGGTCGGCCTCGAGCTGGTGGACACGGTCTGCCGCTCGGGCCAGCTCCTCCTTCAGCTGGGCGGACTCCTCCTCTGCCTTGTGCCGGGCCTCCTGGGCAGCATCCCGCGGTTGCCCGACCTCAATAACCGCCTTGAGGGCGGCCTCAACCCTCGACTGCACCCCTGAGGCCGTCTCCTGGGCGGCCAGGGCTCCCTCCTGTGCAGCCACCACCTCGGCCTTCGCCCGGGCAACCTCGCCCTCTGCCTTCTCCACCGAGGCGCGGAGGACAGGGAGCTGGCCCAACAACTCCTGCGTCCGAAGGATGAACTGGGACTTGTCGTACGACCTCGCCCTTAGTGCCTACCAGGGACAAAAAGGAAGGTCATCAGAAAGGAGCAGCGAAATAACCGAGGTAAATCAAAAGGGAAAGGACAAAACTTACCTCCATCCCCCGGAGCAAATCCGCGGAAGCAACCTCCGCTGACACGCGCGCCACTTGGGCAAGCCACGCCCGAAACTCCTCCAGGTGCTCCCACTCCCCGAGCTCGGCTTGGTCATCGAGCTCGAGGGAGGTGCGCCCTGGGTCTTGGGGGTCGGCCAGCTTGAGGGGCTCCTGCCCCCAAAGCCTGCTGCGGCGCTCGATCCTCTCCTGGACCTCTCGCATGATGCCCTGGCGCATCTCGAGGTCACCCCCGTGGAGCCTCACCCGGTCCACCAAGGTGGGGAAGGAGATCGCCCCGTCGAGCCCGGCACCCCTGGCCTCAGACAACTGCCCGGCCTCAACGACAGGCCGAGCAGCTGCCTCGGACACTGTCGTGTCCGGCGTGCTGCTCCCGTGCACCACGACGGTGGTCCCCTCTGGTTCCGACTAGGGGGCCGTCGCCGCAGCTGTCTCCTTCGGGACCATCAGCTCTGCCACCATATCGGCCACCTCTTCAGCAGTGGTCATCACCAACATCCCCGCCATCTCCGCCGCGGGCGTCGCCTCGACCTCCTCGGCCCGTCCGCCCTCCTCAGGCTCGGGAACCGGTACTGAAGTCTCCTCGACGAAGGCCTCCGCCAGCGGTGGCTCCTCCAACACGGCAGCAGCCGCACCCCCGCGCTCGAGCCGCAGACGCGCCTCCCGTGATGCGAGGCTCTCGGGCCACCGCCTCGGCGCCGGGCGCACCGGCGTCTCTTCGTCGCCGGTAGAGGCCGGGTCGACCACCTCCACCTCGGCGACGACGAGGGGCTCAACCCCCTCAACCATGACCGTCGTCAATGTTGGCTCCACGTCTTCCGAGGCTGCTGGTGCGTCCCCCTCCGACGGGTTGGCGAGCACGGCCTCGACGGCTACTCCCGCGGATCCCGTCGGTTCGACGGGTCGACCCGCCTCCTCCGCCTGGGCTCGCTCCGCATCGGCCAACGCATGTCCACGCCCTATGGCTACCCGCGCCTTGGCAGCCCATGCCTCGCCTGGGGTGGGGGTCAAGGGAGACGAGGTGGCGGAACCGGCCCCGATGGCCAACTTGACCGCGGCTTCTGCCCTTAGCCTCTTGGCCGGAGTGACGGTCGCGCCCTCCGACGAGCATTTCGCCCTGAAAAAGGAACTCATACACGACGATAACCACAAGTCATAACCAACGAAAAATACTCGGGATCGACAAGGAAGCAACTTACCCCAGCGGAGTCATGGGGGTCTGACCAATGGACCTCAAGCAGTTTGGGGGCTTCTGCGGGGCGCGACAGGAGCCACTTCTCCCGCCAGCACCGACCACGGCAGGGGTCGAGGCCGCTCCCGCCGCCGTCTCTTGGGCAGGGGCCGACGATGTCCCCGTCGCCCCCCTCCCGACCTCCTCCTGCGCCGACGGGCCCGACGCCCATGCGCTCGACCAAGTGGACGCGGGAGGCATGCTCGACCGACCCCCCGACGGGGATCGCGACGAACGGCCGTGTGCCTGCCGCGGCACTTCACCCCGAGGAGCCACGGGGCCCTCGTCCCGCGGCTCGACCTCGCCGGTTGGGGCTGACCCCGACGTCGACCCCTCTCCTTCTCCGGTTCCGGCGGCCGCCCTCTGCCGCTCGGGCACAGCTCCTACTTCCTCGAGCCCTCTTTGTGGCTCGGCCTCCCCATCACTGCTCAACTCCTCCTCCTCCGAAGGCGACTCCTCCTCGGAAAGACCGACCCGCCTCTGCCTGGCCCGGCGTTGTTCACGCTCCTGCTTCTCTCGGGCCCTTTTGCTCTTCTCCTTCTTGGCCTTGTCCTTGGCCTTCTTGTCCTGCTCGGCCTGAAGGCGTCTCGACTAGGAGTCGCCCTGCTCCTCCTTCACTGGTGACGGCGAATTTCCGGAAGACGACGTCCCCCTGAGGAACGCAAGGCAGTTAGAACGAGGGCGAAAAAGGCAAACAAGGCACACAAGAGGACACTAACGGAGAAAGGGAGTCATACCAGCTGGACGTGTCCCTGGTCCGGCATCATGGGGACGCTGGCGACGCCCCCGGTCTCGAACGCTCCGGCGAAGGAGGCACGTACCCATCGGACCACTCTCTCGGGGGGTAGCTCGTCCCCCAGGAGGCACCCCGTCAGGTCCACCCCTGGGCGCATCTCCTCGAGGCGTCGCGGGCGAGCCATCAGCAGCACGACCCGCCGCTGGTGGAAGGCCGACGCAATGATCGCCGCCATGAGTCCCGCCTCCTTCAGACGGGCGATTGCACCGAGCAGGTGACCGAGGCGCGACTGCTTCTTCTTCTTGACGCTGTACCTCCAGTGGTCGGGCCTCGAGTCGATCGTCCTTCCGGTGTAGGCGGGGAACAGGCTATCGTCGTTCTTCAGGTAGAACCACACGGAGTGGCTCGACGTAAGCTTCGCCGGGATCCAGTTGTCCGCCCTCTTGAGGGCGATGCTGCAGCACCCCGTCCTGACCACCCTGCGGCTGCCGATCCCGGCCGAGGCGTGGAACAGGCTCGCCTTGAACAGGTGGAGCCACAGCTCCCAGTGCGGCTCCATCCCTAGGTTTCCTTCGCACACGGCGGTGAAAACCGCCGCATGATAGATACCGTTGGGGGAAAGATGCTGGAGCTCCACGCCGTAGTGGTGGAGGATCCCACGCAGAAGTCGGTTGGGGGGGATCCCAGCCCCGCCCGGTGGAAAGCTTCGAAGCTAACCACGTAACCCTCCGGCGGGTTGGGCTCGGTATCTTCCCTCGGCGGCACTACCCACTCTGGTCGGTTGACGGAGGTGATGGGCCAGAGGAGACCGCTCTCCACCAGGTCTCCCAGGCGCGCCACGGTCGCCGATGACGGGAGCCAGGCATCAGGGCCGCGCAGGCTGTAGCTGGCCATGAGTGCAGGAAGACTGGTGCGCTCGAATGTGGGGGTGGGAGGTATGTTCCCAATCTCTCCTCTCCTTACTCTCGCGCACGCAGAGGTCCGGCTCGGAGGGCGACTAAGGCAATGGCGAGAAGGAGGCAGGGAAGGCAATGGCGAGAAGAAGGCAGCCGACCTCCCCACTTCAGTATTTATAATCGGAAGCTCAACCGGCAGACCCGACTAAAAGGCAGGTAAATCTCCGCATTTAATGCGCCCGCCTACCGCCTCCTCATATTCCTACAGGATAAGGCGCACCCGTCGCGTCATCGAGTTCCACACCGCACTCCGCGCCACGCCCTACTCCTGCTGCGGTTACAGTCGAACGGACACCTCCTAAAAAGGAGTGCCTACGGCGGACAGCGCGCAACAGTGGGCGTTATCTTCGGAGGTAAGCAACCGATGTCGACCCGTCCGTCAAAATCTCGAGGGAACGAGGGCTGGCCCTCGAACGGGGTTCGACAGCCGCCCTCGAGTACCTGAGGTTAGAAAAGACCCAGGGTTACGGACTCTGGTCCACGCCCAAAATCTCGAGGGGTCGAAGGTTGGCCCCATGGACAGGGTTCGATAGCCGCCCTCGAGTACTCGAGCCCAACGGGCGGATCCAACAAAAACACAGGTATGTCCCCGCGTTTAATATACCTACCTACCTACCCCCTTGTATTCCACAGGATGGGACGTCACCTTCGGAGGCAAGCGGTGGACGTCGACCCGTCCGTCAAAATCTCGAGGGAGCGAAGGCTAGCACCTAGCATAGGGTTCGACAGCCGCCCTCGAGTACCTGAGGTCAGGAAGGACCCAGGGTTACGAACTCCGGTCCATCCCTAAATCTCGAGGGGGCGAAGGCTGGCCCCACGAACAGGGTTCATAGCCGCCCTCGAGTACTCGAGTCAGGGATGACCCAGGGGGGGCCAGGCGCGAGCCCCTAGCTCGAGAACGAACTCTCGAGGCCCCCGAGACATATCCGAGGCATAACCATGGAATACCCAAGGATCCCTACGCCGGGAGGACTCGAGCCACCAACTCCCATCGAACGGAGTTGGCACCGGGGTAAGCCACACGGTCTTGCTTAATGAGAACGCCTCAGGGCTTCTATCGACCCCTATCGAATGGGCATGAGTTCTCACTTGGATTTTTACCCGTACCGGGCAGATTTCTGCCCAACACCAGCTCACAGAGGACTTCGAGGCTCGTCCTAACGAGGATAGCACGATGCTCTTCGCCCCACAATCCGAACACAAGGATCCGTGGGAAGGACGCTATGAGGTAGTGAAAGCCCAACCACACGAGGCTCGGGGGCTAGACTACGCACAGCACCCCTCGATGAAAGAGGGTCGAAAACACTCGTAGCTTGGCAGACAGAGTTGACCCCTTGGTAGGGGCACTATGACTCCAGTGTAACACTCGAGGGAGCGAAGGCTGGCCCTCGGAAGGGTTCGACAGCCGCCCTCGAGCACTCCCTCTTTTTCAGGAAGTGAAACGCTCATAACCTGGCAAACGGAATCGACCGCTCGGTAGGGCGCCGCGACTCCAGGTAATCCTAAACTCCCCTCAATAAAACACACATCAAAGCCCCCAGAGGAGTTCTTAATCACTCCTCTGAGGCCTCGGGGGCTACCCCCGCGGGGTGCGCTCGCGCGCACCCCACGGAGAATCGAACCTCCTACTAACTGTGCAGGTCAATGCCAAAAGCCCCTATGCGGATTCTTCTTATCCGCACAGAGGCTCGGGGGCTACTGTCGGGTACAAAGGTAAGGGGTACCCTAAACCCTTTGATAAAACTAACGCTCAACATAGAAGCCATTTTTAAGACAGGATCCGATCAGCCGCTCGGGTCCATGAAGAAAGGCCCATCACACGAAGGCCCCCCGCACCGGCCACAGAAACTAGTCGTGGGTCGGCCCATTCCTAGAAATATAGACGGAGCAGGGGTCGAACGAACGACCCCTCCGCCTCCGCCTCGACTCCGACTGACGGACAGGGGTCGAATGAACGACCCCTCCGCCTCCGCCTCCGCCTCGACCCTGACTGACGGACAGGGGTCGAACGAACAACCCCTCCGCTTCCGCTTCAACCCCCCGAATGACGGACAGGGGGTCGAACGAACGACCCCCGGGCAGGAAGCTCGATCAGCTCACCTGCTCCCGGTATGGGATAAAGGGGATCCGATGCGCTTACCTGCCCCCGCCTAACGCCATGGGCGCCCGCGACCGCAGTCAAATCCATCATCTCACCTCCCATACCCTGGACCTCCGTCAACTGTGCTGCCGCTGTAGCCATGTCACAAGTACGGACCCCAGAGGCACCTCCTCAAGCCGTGAACAGGACAGCTCTCGACTGTGTCTTCAGAGATACGACAGGGCCACGCTGGTCTCGACCCCCCTTGACCAGGGAGCTCGACCCCTGCATCCAACCACTCCGGTATGGGACCCGTCCCGTCTGCCCCATCCCGCTTCAGCTGTGGGACTCGCACCCATCTTCCGAAGGTCAACCCTGCTGCGCCATGCTGTGCGGTGATGCCCAGTCAGCCATCACCGTGCCCTGAACACCGGAAGGACGGGAAGGCCACGCCGCCACAGTGATCAACGTCCCTTCACCAGTATGGCACCACGGACGCGCCTCCCATGCTGCTACAGTTTAGGACTCTGTACTCTCAGGCATCCCCTTGGTCTATAAAAGGGGAAGCCGGGATAGAAGAATGGACACAGCAATTGGCACGAATATACACATTCGGACATCAGCTCCGACCCTCATACACCACACACCCGATTGCTTGATCGACCTCTCAAGCAACCAACCGACCACCTAGGATAGCCCCGCTAGCCCTAGGCCTTAGCTCATCCTAAGCACCCCCGTGTGAACCAGCTTGTACCCCCTGTATGAGCACTTCGGTGCAAGATAATACAATCCATCCTCCCCCGCTGGACGTAGGGCCTTCTGTGCCCGAACCAGGATAAATCTGGTGTTCTTCTTGCATCACATCTGGGAGAGGGAGCACTGAAAGGATCAAGATGCCCAAGAGGGGGGGTGAATTGGGCTCTTTTTAATTTCTAAACAAGAATTAAACCTATAAAGAGCCAATTAACCCCCTAGTGCTTACCGCTTGTGTGTCCTAGCTAGAAAGCGGTAACAAAGCAAAGGAAAGCGAAAACTTCCTATACAATTCTAGTATGAATTGAAAGACAAGTGCGGAAAGTAATGCGGTAATAAAGAGCTAGGGAAAGAGATGCTTGACACGGCGATATTTTGCCGAGGTATCGAGGAGTCGACACTCCTCCCTAGTCCTCGTTGGAGCACCTCGCAAGGTATAGCTCCCCCTCAATCCCACGCAAGGGATGAGTGCTCTCTATGGGCTGATTCTTCGCCACTCCGGCTCGGTGAATCGCCCACAACCGATCACACACGTCGATGGAGAAGGGCCGCCGACAATCTTCCGGCGATCACCTTCCTCCGAACACCACCGGACCGTCTAGGTGATGTCGATCACCAAGAGTAACAAGCCTCGATCTTCGCTTGACTCACTCAAGCTTCACAACTAGAGGATGCACACTTGAACTCTTGGATGAACTAGAGAGAGGATGGGTGGATTTGCGAATCACTCTCTCTCTCTCTCTCTCTAGGGCTCTTGCTCTCTTCACAACCTTTTCAACGAACTCAGCAACTCAAATGAGCAAAGGCCAGGCGGGAGAGAAGTGGGAGGGGCTATAAATAGACCCTCTGAAAACTGCCTCGGGCTGGCATTTTAAGTTGGCGACGGACGCTCCGTCGACTAGGCGACGGACGGTCCGTCGCATGCCCAACGGCTAGTTTATGTTCATAATTGAGGCAACGGACGCTCCGACGCCTAGGCGACGGACGGTCCGATGCCTCTGTCTAACGGCTAGTTCTGACACAGTGTTCCCAGCGACGGATGCTACGTCACTGGGCGACGGACGCTCAGCCACAGCGTCCGACGCTAAATTCTGGCTAGGGTTTGAAATCACCCTCTCTGGAAGGTCGACGGACGCTCTCCGCAGCGTCCGACGCCTGGCCGACGGACAGCGTCCGACGCACCCTAAAAATCTTAGCCAGAAAACAACCTCTCTGGAAGGCCGACGGACGCTGTGGACTCAACCACCCAGCGTCCGGCGCCTTTGTCCGACGCGTCGGACAGCGTCCAGCGCCCCTGCCAGGAGCGTCCGTCGCCCAGAAAATGATTTTGACAACTCCGTTTTTCGTCGCGATGAAAATGGAAGTTGTTCTAGGCTATCTTACGGTCACCATAGGCTTGCTTAGAGCTAAGGAAATCAAGTGTGCACCACACCTAAACATGAAGCTTTCCTAAGTCAAGCTACTAGTCTCAACCCCTCTTAATAGTACGGTCAAAGGTAAAAAGAGAAGCCCTATCTAATTCTAAGTGCCCTTCATCTCCTTATGGCACTTAGCCTATCATTCTAGGGTCTTCATCATGTCTCCTTAACAACCGAAACGATATCCATCTTGGGGGCTAAGTGATGACCTTTAGAGCCCATTTTCCTTGATCACCATGGCTAGGCTACGCATAGCCTCTGCAAAACACACGTTAGCCATAATAATCTCTAATTGTCGTTAATCACCGAAACCAACCAGGGCCATGATTCTTCAATCTCCCCCTTTTTGGTGATTGACGACAATAGAACCTCGAGTATGGATAAGAGTTTTGGTTAAGAATCGAGGGTGACTTGGAATGGTTGAGCAAGGGTTAGTGAGAAGGTAATGAAGTACACTTGCTGACCCAAGCCAAATCACAAAACATGGTACTTAAGGATATGAATGAAGAAGCAGTACTTCATAATATTCTCAAAGGATGTATCGGAGTAAAGCGCGGAAGCTCAAATATCGTTAAGCAGGGAGATATATCATGAACATGAGACAACTCACAAGATGTATTAGAGATAATCAAGAGTTTGTCACATGCAACCATATATACATCAACCATCATCACATCACACATATAGACAAATGCATAGAAGTAGATATGATGAAAGAGTATGGGGAAATAAAGCATACAAAGATCCAAATCCCTCCCCCTATCTCTATACTCGACCCTCTCTCCCCCTTTGGCGTCTAGCACCAAAAACTACGAGTCTGGGGCTGGAGAAGAAGGCGAAGTAGCGGCAGCTCGGTGATCCAGCATAATGAAGTCCTGAAGGTCAGACTCGTCTGACTCATCTGACACGGTCTCTGCTGGTGTAGGTGCAACTGGGGTGGCCTCTGAAGCTGTCACTGGCACCTCTGGAGCTGCGGTCTCAACTGACTGTCGTTGAGACTCTGCTGGTGCCTCGGACGGTCCTGCCTCAGTAGTAGTGGGCCTGGGGGCCCGACGAGTGAAAACTCGAGGCGAGGGGGACGTGGTCACTGCTAGTGCCACTAGGGACACTGCCGCTGCAACCTCTGCAGGCTGAGTCTGACCAGGAGAGGACACTGCCACTGTAACCTCATCTGCTAATGATATGGCATCCGTCTGAACGGCAGCTGGAGGTGTGGTGACTGTCTGTGCCGACTGCTCAGGTGCGATCTCCGATGACGCAACTGAGGACTGGTGAGTGCCTATCGCCGGAAGATCCACTGCGGTCTCTGGAGCTAGTGTGACCTGCTGAGGTGCTCCTGGGGAGTCTTCTCCCGTGATCTCCAGGTACGAAGCAGACAGATCTCGCGAGGCCTCTGCTAGTGTAGTTCCCCGGGTGGGAGTGAATCCCGTCTGGAACTCTCCGGGTGAACCTATCCAAGAGGACACCTGGGTCCTCGGAGTCTGGTACTCTGGAGAAGCTGCTGGCTGGAAGGGAGGTGTAGCCGGTGCCTGACTCTGCTGTCCTCTGGACGGTAACGCTAGAGTGGGCACCACTACTACTGGAGGCTGCGGTGGCGGAGAGGTGAACTGCTGCTGCTGAGAGACTGCGGGCAACTGAAAGTGTGGCGTCGAGGTCTGCCCGGAGCTAGAGGCCAGAAGACGCTCAAGTAGAAGAGTCTGAGTCTTCTGTATCTCTGCCTGCTGGAGCTGATAGGCTAGGAACTGGCGCTGGAACTCATCCTGCCTAGCCTGTGTCTGTGCCTGAGCGGCCAGCTGCTGCTCAGTGAGCCTCCGTAGGTCTGCAGCCTGTCGTCTCTGCTCCTCTGCCTGATGAGATTGCTCCTCCTGCATCCTCGAGAGTATAGAAAGCAAGGTAGCCTCTGAGGAGCTGGAGCCTGGAGCTGGAGCTGCTGCAGCTGTGCCTGACCCACCAGCCTCGTGGTCATGTGTCATAGGTGTATACTCGTGCACGGGCTGGTAGTCCTCGTCCGAGCTGTCAGAGTCGAGATCCTCTCTAAACACTGTCTCTGCAGTTGTATCGATCTCGGCGTCCAAACCAGCTAGCTCTGCCTGAGCTATCTGCTCAACTGTGGCATCGGCGACCTCGGCTGACTGTGGTGGCACTCCGGCCTGTCTCGTGTCTGGTCTGTAAGCTCTGTTGGGGCGAGGTAGCTGCCCATGAGCCACAAGCTGGCTCATCGAATAGACAGGAAACTCTGTAGCTGACCTCGTGAGGGTGACTCTCATAACCCCTGACCCAGTCTTGGCAACTACCAAGTAAGAGATCCAATGTGCGAACTATAGCTGCCAATGACCTCTAAATCCAGCAGCTATGATGTCCTCGAGCTCGCTCACTATCAGATCCCATAGATCGAACTGCTCTTTCCGGACAATGTGAGCTAGGAGCCAAAGCTGAAGGCGAGTGATAGTATCCCTAGCTCCAATCCTGGGTAGAATGGTCCGTCTGAGAACCTCGTGGAGGATCCGAGCCAGAGGAGTGAGGTCTCGTGGCGTACGGCTCGAACCCTCAGTGAACGGCTGCTGAAAGCACGGACTGACAAAGTTTGTGGATGGTACTATGCCATCGTGAGGTCTGCGAGGAGCCTCCTGATCCCCATAGCAAAGGCTGTGGATCCTGGTAGGAGAAGATCCGAGGTGAAAGAGCTCTCGGAACCTGGCAGCTGTAACCCTGAAGTCACGTCCCTTATATGCGAAGTGAAGGAACTCGTGATCAGGTGAGATCCACAGAGAGGCGTAGAACTGATAGACCCACTCCTTCTGATATGCCCCTGAGCGACCCATCAGATCTGTCAATCCCTGGATGTACTGGAGATGCTGCAGGATCTCTGGACCGCCGATCCCCTCAATCTGAGTAGCTGGGCACATTCTGTGGGCCCTGAGGGGAGCATCGGTGTCAACATACGCTCGGTAGAAGTCCTCGTGCACTGTGGTATAGAACTCTGGTCCGGCACGGGGGTCCCTCTGAGGTGGGAACCAGGACTGGAAGTCGACGAACCGAAGCATCTGAACTTGCTTCGCTGTAAGTGTCCTGACCTGGTGCCTCACGGGGTCTGGGAGCCGGGGTCCTGGAGGGCTGGGTGGTGCACCTGAGCCTCGGGAACGAGTAACGCGATGGCTCATCAGCTCTCCAATAGAAGAGTGACCCGCGGCCTCGGTCGGCTCAATCGCTGGAACTGGCTCTGTCGCTGGTGCCTCTGTAGCCTCGACGGGCTCTGACACTGGAGGTGGAGGGGACTCACTACGCGCTCCACGGCGAGGTGAGAGCCTCAAGCCGGCGCGACGTCCTCCTCGCTCAGCTCTCTCGGCTGCCTCTGCTACTGCAACAGCGGCTACTGAATCCGGATCCATGGCCGGTCTCTTGCGCTTCCTCGAGATAACCTTCTGTTTGCCCTTCCCGCGGTCAGTGGGTGGACGCGGTGGAGGTGGAGGGTCACCACCACTGCCGGGAACGGGACCTGCATTCTTCGTCCTTGCCATACCTCAAATCTATAACCAATCCACTAACAAGAAAGCTCAAGAGTCCAACCAACAACTCACTGCCAACCAACCACTATCTCTGACCACTGACAATCCAAACAGCTGAAAGAGTGGCACGCCGGCCTTGGACTGTCCTCGCGAGGCTTTGCCTCGGTCCGTACTCGCGGGCTTTGCCCCGAGTTATCTATCACTGCCCACTGTCTGATACTCGGATCAACTGACCAACTGACCCTGCTCGTCGGAAAGGATAGAGATATACATAAGAGCCATAAGCATATAGCTAAAAGGAAAGTGGTTCTATAGAGGCAAGAAATAAGGAAAGAAAAGAAACGCGATATCCACTGTCATACCTCGAGCCTCTGACCAAGAAGGGAGAAGAGAAGAGAAGAGTATCCCCGACCTATCAACTGCAACTCGCAACTCCAATCCGCACTGAAAACAAGATGGAGAGGAGAGGAATTAGGGTTGGTATGATTTAGGGTGGTGAAAAGATGAAATGGCTTGATATTCAGAGGAGTAAACAAAGGGACTGAACTTCACCTCTGAGTACAAACCACCTTCAAGGATGGAAGCTTCTTGATCAACAAAGACTCCTGCTCGACTGGATTTTGGGGCAGAGAAGTGCAACGGCGGCGCAAGAGCAGGCTCGGCGGCGCAGGAGCAGGCACGGCGGCGCAGAAGCAGGCACGGCGGCGCAGAAGCGGGTGGCTCTGGGTGGAGGAACAGTGGGCGGCGCAAAGAGATGAAGCTCGCCGGCGAGGAGTGCCCCGGAGCTCAGCGGCGGCGGATGGACGGCGGCTAGGGTTTGGGAACAGCGCGGCGGCGGACTGAAATGAGCGAGAGAACAGAGAAAGGATCGGGGGTTTTCAAAAAAATTTCGCCGATTAGTTCGCGACGGACGGTCCGACGCATAGGCGACGGACGCTCCGTCGGCATGCGACGGACGCTCGGGGAGCGTCCGACGGCATCGTCTGTCGGGCTTCCAGAGCCGATTTGGAACGCCCAGCCGCATTGACCACGACAGACGCTTGGGAGAGCGTCCGTCGCCCTTTTTGCGGGCAAGGTTAATCTCCGGACGATCGCGACGGACGCTGAGGCAATTGACACCGAGCGTCCGTCGGCAGCGTCCGACGCCTAAAAAGTGGAATTTTTCAAATTTTCTTTTTGCGTCTTTCTCCCAACCAAGTTCCAATCCCAATAAGATCCAAATAACACTTGATTGGACTTGATATAAGAACCATCTCTCAAACACTCATTTTCAATTAATTTTCCATAGGCTTAAATTTAGTTTTTAGCTCAAAACATTCAAGTGGAAGCGCCAAGGAGTCATCGTATGGCCACAATAGGGGTAGAGAAGTGATTTGAGCTTGGAATACTCCCCCTAAGTGGACTATCATAGAGGATGCTCAAGAAACTTAACCGAAAAAGAAAAAAAAGGGCAAACAACACACATGCAAATGTTATGCAATACGAAGAGTGAATCTAGGTTGCTTGCAAGTTTAAACCGCGGTTAAGCTTTGTCACACGCTTTGAGGGCGGTTATCTTAACCGCGTTAGCCAAGCCTATGTGCATTACCAAATTAAACATGTTATATTACATATGAATGCAAGGTTCACACAAGATCATCTTTTAGTGAAATTAGAGTGATCAAGCACATTTAACTCGCTTCTCAACCTACAAAAGGTTGTTTCATCGAGTGGTTTAGTGAAGATATCCGCCAATTGCTATTCGCTCTTAACTCCAACTAGTGTTATATCTTTCCTAGCCACATGATCTCTAAGAAAGTGATGGCGAATATCTATGTGCTTGGTGCGAGAGTGTTGAACGCGGTTGTTTGCAAGCTTTACGGCGCTTTCATTATCACATAAAAGTGGAACTTCTTTTAAAAACACGCCGTAATCAAAGAGTGTTTGGGTCATATATAAGATTTGTGCACAACTTGCTCCCATGGCAATGTATTCTGCCTCGGCGGTTGACAAAGCCACACTATTTTGCTTCTTTGAGGACCAAGAAACAAGAGATCTTCCTAGCATGTGGCACCCGCCGGAGGTACTCTTCCTATCAACCTTACACCCGGCGTAATCCGAATCGGAATAGCCAACTAGTTGGAAGGGAGCTCCTTTGGGATACCAAAGACCCATGCTAGGGGTGTGCCTTATGTACCTAAGGATTCTTTTAACCGCACAAAGATGCGACTCCTTAGGGTTTGCTTGAAACCTAGCACACATACACACACTAAACATGACATCCGGCCTAGAAGCAGTGAGGTAAAGTAAACTACCGATCATAGAACGATATAGAGTTTGGTCGATCGGTTTACCTCCCTCATCGAGATCGAGATGCCCATTAGTAGGCATTGGGGTCTTGATTGGCTTGCAATCCTCCATCTTGAATTTCTTGAGCACATCATAAGTGTACTTCTCTTGAGATATGAAGGTGCCCTCCCTCAATTGCTTCACTAGGAAGCCTAGGAAGAAGGTTAGCTCGCCAATCATCGACATCTCGAACTCCTTGGACATCAATGCACCAAATTCCTTGCTATGATCTTGGTTTGTTGACCCAAATATAATGTCATCGACATATACTTGGCAAACAAAAATCTCTCCATCTAGCACCTTGGTGAAGAGTGTGGTATCCACTTTCCCGATCTTGAAGCCCTTCTTGAGTAGGAAGTCCCTTAGCCTCTCATACCAAGCTCTTGGAGCTTGCTTCAATCCATAGAGTGCCTTGGACAACCTATACACATGATTAGGACAATTTGGGTCTTCAAACCCGGGAGGTTGTGAGACAAAAACAAGTTCATTAATGAAACCATTAAGAAAGGCACTCTTCACATCCATTTGAAAGAGTTTCATTTTATGGTGTGAGGCATATGCCAAAAGGATACGAATGGCTTCTAGTCTTGCAATCGGTGCAAAGGTCTCCCCAAAGTCCAAGCCTTCAACTTGGGAGAACCCCTTTGCCACCAATCTTGCCTTGTTTCTCACAACCACACCTTGATCATCTTGCTTGTTCCTAAACATCCACTTGGTGCCAATGATTCTTGCTCCTTTGGGCTTTTCTACTAGTGACCAAACTTCGTTCCGGGTGAAGTTGTTCAACTCTTCGTGCATGGCGTTCACCCAACCCGGATCCGCAAGTGCATCCTCCACACTAGAAGGCTCAACAAAGGAAACAAAAGAGTGATGTTCAACATAAGAAGCAAGTTTAGATCAAGTTGTTACCCCCCTTGATGGACTCCCTATGATGAGATCTTGAGGATGTGCTTGAAGCATAGGTGTAGATCTTCTATTGATCACTTGAGGAGGAGGTTGCGGAGCTTCAACATTGCTTGCTTTGGCCTCGGCTTGATCTTGAGGGATGTGAGTGTCTTCTTGAGCTTCCCTCACTTGATCTTCTTCATCAACTTGAGGCGTGTGAGGTGGAGAAGGATCTTGATTCGCTTCATCTTCAACTTCTTCCACCTCTTGTGGGTTGATAGCACCAGTTGGCATGTTCTTCATGGCCTCCCTCAAGGGTTCATCACCTACATCATCAAGATTTTCATGCTCTTATTGAGAGCCATTAGTTTCATCAAACTCCAAGTCATACGTTTCTTCAACTAAGCCGGTGGCTTTGTTAAATACACGGTATGCCTTGGATTTAAGTGAATACCCAACTAAGAAACCAATGTCACATCTTCTTTGAAACTTGCCCAAGTGTTGGCGCTTCTTGTAGATGTACACTTTGCAACCAAACACTCGGAAAAAGGATATATCCGGTTTCTTTCCATTCACAAGCTCATAGGGGGTCTTCTTGAGAAGCCTTTGGACAAATAGCCGGTTGGCCGCATAGCATGCGGTGTTGATTGCTTCGGCCCAAAACTTCTCGGGGGTGTTGTATTCATCAAGCATTGATCTTGCAAGTGTGATAAGTGTCCGGTTCTTCCTCTCTACTACACCATTTTGTTGAGGAGTATATGTGGCGGATACTTCATGCTTGATTCCAACTTCATCACAATAGTCTTCAATCTTGGTGTTTACAAACTCGGTCCCATTCTCACTTCTTATCATCTTGATCTTCACATCAAATTCATTTTGGGCTCTAGTTGCAAACTTCTTGAATATTGATTGAGTTTCTCCCTTGTCTTGAAGAAAGAACACCCAAGTGTATCTAGAGTAGTCATCAACTACCACCAAGCAAAAGAGATTGCCGCCAAGGCTAGCATAGGTAGTAGGTCCAAAAAGATCCATGTGGAGTAGCTCTAGAACTCTTGAGGTTGACATGAAAGCTTTGGTTGGATGAGTGTTTGCTACTTGCTTGCCGGCTTGACACGCACTACAAGGTTTATCTTTCTCAAACACCACATCCTTCACACCTCTAACCAATTCCTTCTTGACAAGCTTCTTCAAAGTTGACATTCCCACATGTGCTAATCTTCTATGCCATAGCCAACCCAAAGAACTCTTGGAGAAAAGACATGTTTGCAAACTAGCTTCATTTGAGGTGAAGTCCACTAGGTAGAGATTGTTGTGTCGAAACCCTTTGAATATCAATGATGAATCTTCAATCTTGGACACAACTACCTCATTTGGAGTGAAGAGACATTGGAAACCAAGATCACATATTTGTCCCATGGATAGCAAGTTGAAGCTCAATGATTGTACTAGCAAGACATTTGATATAGATTGATCATTTGAGATTGCCACTTTGCCTAGACCTTGCACTTTGCCTTTTGAATTGTCCCCAAAGGTAATCTTGTCTTGCCCTTCACAATCTTCCTCAAGTGTGGTGAACATCCGGGAGTCACCGGTCATATGTTGAGTGCATCCACTATCAATCACCCAATGACTTCCACCGGTCTTGTAGTTCACCTACACACAAGCAACTTGGCGTTAAGCTTGTTGTTTGGGAACCCACACTTGGCGAGGTCCCATAGCCTTGTCCACCAACTCCTTAGCAACCCATAGCACTTTGGGCTTGTTCTTCATCTTTGGACCGAGAAAAACAACTTGAGGTCTACCCTTGGAGTCCTTGTTGATGATGAAGTGTGCATCATGAGCGAAAGGCCTTATGTGCTTGGGCAAGGTCTTGGGAGGTGGAGTCTTGCATTGGGATTGAAGATGACCCTCTTGACCACATCCAAAGCACTTCTTGGGTTTGGGCTTTGGTGTGTCATAGTTGCTTCTCATAGCCTTGTTCTTGTAATAGTTCTTGGCTTCTATCTTGACCTTGGCCTTCATGATTTGGTTCTCCTTGAACCCAATGCTGGTCTTGTCGGTCTTCATGATAGTGTTCATCAAGAGCTCACTTTGAAGGTTGTGGCCCTTGGTGAACTTCTCCAATCCACTTGTAAGCTTGATCTTCTCAACCTTGAGCTTTGCATTTTCCTCTTTGAGAGACTTGATCAAGGTCATTGCATCTTTGTCATCTTGTTTGGCCGACTTGATAGTGAGTGGCTTGCTTGCCTTGAGGTTGATTAGCTCTTCCTTGAGCTTGGAGTTTTCTTGCCTCATCTTCACATAGTCATCATGTTTGTCGGCCTCAACTACCTTCTTGCCCTTGCACTTTGCATTTTGCTCACTAGCAACTTCATCAAGCAAGTCCTCACAAGAAGTAGCTATATCACACTTAACAACCGGGTTAATAGCAACATGTGTAGCAAGATCATTTGAAAGCAATTCATTAGCTATCACAAGTGTGCCATGTTCATTTTTAACCTGGTTGTAGTCATCTTTTAGCAAGTTGTATCTTGATTGGAGCTCTTGTGTTGACCTCTCAAGCTTATCATGTTTCTCATTTGCTTGCTTGAGTGAGGCTTTGAGCTCCCTAGTGCTAGATGAGAGAGATTTATTCTCAAGCTTCAATTCATCATTAGCACTAGTCAAGTCATCAAGCTTAGCATGCAAGTTACCATTTGCTTTCTCTAGTGATTCACTTTTGCCTTTATACTTCCTAATGAGCTTAGTGTATTTATTGCAAATTTCAATTAGCTCATCATAGGAAGGTGCCTCGAACTCATCATCACTATCATCACTAGAGCTAGCCTCATCATCACTATCCTCTTTTTGTACCTTTTTGTCACCTTTAGCCATGAGGCATAGGTGTGTAGAGGATGAGCCCGGAGATGATAGAGGGGGTGGCGGTGGAGTAGATGAACCAATCACCAAGGCGGCCACCTTTTCTTCTTCACTTTCATCTCCGGATGAGTCACTTGAGTCTTCAATGTCGGTGAGCCAATCACCAACAATGTAGGCTTTGCCATTCTTCTTCTTCTTGTGGAAGTTGAAGTTCTTCTTCTTCTTGAATGGCTTGTCATCCTTCTTCTCCTCATCACTTGACTCAACCTTGTTGCCCTTGTTGTACTTGAATTTGTTGTTGACCTTCTTGTTCTTGTATTTGTCTTTCTTTTCTTCGGGGCAAGCATGAGCTAAGTGTCCAAGTTTGCCACAATTGTAGCAATCCATCTTGGAGAGGGGCTTTCTTGAAGAGCTTGTGAAAAAATTCTTCTTCTTTGAGTCAAACTTGACTCCATTCTTGCTTAGCTTCTTTAAAATCTTGGTTGTTTTCTTCACCATGAGAGCGAGATCATCATCATCATCATCATCGCTTGTGCTCTCATACACGACTTGCATCTTGTGCTTCTCCGACGAGGATGCCTTGAGAGCCAAGTCCTTCTTTTCCTCCTTCTCTTTTTCTTTCTTCTTGGAGGAGGAAGATGAGCCACTATCACCTATCTTCATGTACATCTCATGGGCATTGATCTTGCCCAAAATTTGTGTTGGTGTAGCGGCGGAGAGATCTCCTTGGTGAAGCACCGTGACGATGTGGCCATACTTCTCAATGGGCAAGACATAAAGAATCTTGCGTACCACATCGGCCGGTTCCATTTGGTTGAGACCGAGCCCATTCAATTCCTCTACAATAATATTTAGTCGTGAGTACATTTCATTTGCATTTTCATTTGCATGCATAGAGAAAGAATTGAGCTTAGCCATAACCAAGTGATAGCGTTCTTCACACTCACTCTTTGTGCCTTCGTGAAGTGCACAAATAGTGGTCCACAACTCAAATGCGTCTTTGGCATTACGCACTCGGTTGAAGACATCCTTGCTGATGCCACGAAAGAGTATGTTCTTTACCTTGGCATTGTGCTTTTCAAAGTTGAGGTCCTCCGCGAAGAGAGTACCTCCCTTTGTGGCGGCTTTGAGCACGCCCATGTCAACGGCCTCTAGGTAGGCCTCCATACGAACTTTCCAATAAGGAAAGTCGTCTCCATCGAACATGGGAGGTGGTCCATCCCCATGGGACATCTTGCTCTAGGCGGTGAAGCCTAATTTAGAGCAACCTTGCTCCGATACCAATTGAAAGGATCAAGATGCCCAAGAGGGGGGTGAATTGGGCTCTTTTTAATTTCTAAACAAGAATTAAACCTATAAAGAGCCAATTAACCCCCTAGTGCCTACCGCTTGTGTGTCCTAGCTAGAAAGCGGTAACAAAGCAAAGGAAAGCGAAAACTTCCTATACAATTCTAGTATGAATTGAAAGACAAGTGCGGAAAGTAATGCGGTAATAAAGAGCTAGGGAAAGAGATGCTTGACACGGCGATATTTTGCCGAGGTATCGAGGAGTCGACACTCCTCCCTAGTCCTCGTTGGAGCACCTCGCAAGGTATAGCTCCCCCTCAATCCCACGCAAGGGATGAGTGCTCTCTACGGGCTGATTCTTCGCCACTCCGGCTCGGTGAATCGCCCACAACCGATCACACACGTCGATGGAGAAGGGCCGCCGACAATCTTCCGGCGATCACCTTCCTCCGAACACCACCGGACCGTCTAGGTGATGTCGATCACCAAGAGTAACAAGCCTCGATCTTCGCTTGACTCACTCAAGCTTCACAACTAGAGGATGCACACTTGAACTCTTGGATGAACTAGAGAGAGGATGGATGGATTTGCGAATCACTCTCTCTCTCTCTAGGGCTCTTGCTCTCTTCACAACCTTTTCAACGAACTCAGCAACTCAAATGAGCAAAGGCCAGGCGGGAGAGAAGTGGGAGGGGCTATAAATAGACCCTCTGAAAACTGCCTCGGGCTGGCATTTTAAGTTGGCGACGGACGCTCCGTCGACTAGGCGACGGACGGTCCGTCGCATGCCCAACGGCTAGTTTATGTTCATAATTGAGGCGACGGACGCTCCGACGCCTAGGCGACGGACGCTCCGATGCCTCTGTCTAACGGCTAGTTCTGACACAGTGTTCCCAGCGACGGACGCTACGTCACTGGGCGACGGACGCTCAGCCACAGCGTCCGACGCTAAATTCTGGCTAGGGTTTGAAATCACCCTCTCTGGAAGGTCGACGGACGCTCTCCGCAGCGTCCGACGCCTGGCCGACGGACAGCGTCCGACGCACCCTAAAAATCTTAGCCAGAAAACAACCTCTCTGGAAGGCCAACGGACGCTGTGGACTCAACCACCCAGCGTCCGGCGCCTTTGTCCGACGCGTCGGACAGCGTCCGGCGCCCCTGCCAGGAGCGTCCGTCGCCCAGAAAATGATTTTGACAACTCCGTTTTTCGTCGCGATGAAAATGGAAGTTGTTCTAGGCTATCTTACGGTCACCATAGGCTTGCTTAGAGCTAAGGAAATCAAGTGTGCACCACACCTAAACATGAAGCTTTCCTAAGTCAAGCTACTAGTCTCAACCCCTCTTAATAGTACGGTCAAAGGTAAAAAGAGAAGCCCTATCTAATTCTAAGTGCCCTTCATCTCCTTATGGCACTTAGCCTATCATTCTAGGGTCTTCATCATGTCTCCTTAACAACCGAAACGATATCCATCTTGGGGGCTAAGTGATGACCTTTAGAGCCCATTTTCCTTGATCACCATGGCTAGGCTACGCATAGCCTCTGCAAAACACACGTTAGCCATAATAATCTCTAATTGTCGTTAATCACCGAAACCAACCAGGGCCATGATTCTTCAAGCACGCAATATACAAATTTACTAGCCGGTGGTCTTAACCCCCTGGGTCATAACACCGTCACTAATCTCCTTGATGTGGGCCCATGGATCGTCGTGATGCGAATCTGAACCGTTGGGAGAAAACACACTTGGATCCAAGGGGTAGAAAGTGCTCTAGAAGGTGGTTCTTGGATAATGGGGGCTTGGGAGGTCTAGTGGTCCCACAGGGTGGTCGGCCAACCCCCTAAGTGGGCCCACTAGCTCCCAAAAGTCCCCATTTGTCTTTACCTACACTCAAATAGTCAAGGGACATGTGGAACTAGTTGTTGGGTAAAATATGTTCATGTGATACTTGTTTTCCTTTGAATATGAGGATGTTGAGGGTATTTTGATGGTGACAAAATAGCTCGTAATTACCGTCAACAGATGGCAACATGGCGGGTTCGGATCGGGTGGAGGCTTCGCGGACCCAAACCCAAAACCGGAACTCAAAACCCGAAACCAAACTGAAACCAGTTCGAGTGACAATCCAAACCTAAAACCCAAACCAGTGGATAGTTGAAACCCGAATGGTTAACTGAAACCCGAAACCCACCACTATATAGCAATAAGAAAAAAGAAATGTTTAGCAACATATGTATGATATATATTACATATTCAAATGTATAAATAATAGGCAATAAACAATGCACAATTTCATGACTCAACATAGAACAAATTTTTAATATCTTACATAAATAATTTATTAATAAAAATACATAAGTTTTTATTCAAAATGTTATATTTCAGATATCCATTGGGTATCTGCGGGTAAAAACCAAAACCCAAAACCAAACCTGATAAGTTTTAGGTAGCCGAACCCAAAAACCGTGGGTGAAAAATCGAACCTGAACCCCTGGACCCAAAATCCGCGGATATCCGCCCCGAACCCAATCCGCTGCCATCCTTAACTAGGGATGGAGTTGGCTGAGTGAGTGTTGCTGTCCTCAATTACTCAGCGCTATCGCGTCATGTTCTGTGGCGTGACAGCTCCTGCCACACCAGCAGCCACGCCCGCAGCGGCTGCAACAACGTGGTTTGGCTATAGGCGCGGTCAAAAGTGTTAGTTTTTTTAAAAATAACTGGTGTTAGATTTAAAATTAGTTTTTAATAAATATTAAAAATAAAAAAATTCTAGTGGATGGATTAAATTGCACTTTGCCAGGCTCATAAGTTTCAGTTTTTAATATGCATGGATTAAATTTGATAAAATCTAGAAACATGCACTAATGAATGTCTATTTCTTGTGATTTTGATTGAGGAATTAGGTGTTTTTTTGGTTGATACAAGGAATTATCTCGATCCAGATGGAACAATTTCAATGGTGGCTTTGAGCCTAACAAAATCTCATGTAGTTCTGCTCTTTATATTATACTAGTAAACGTGCCCGTGCGTTGCAACGGGAGAAACAAACTACCGAAGAGGGGAGATGGATGCGGATGAACTTTTTTTACTTTTAAGATGCTCTAATTTGTTGGACGGTTGGGCGTTGGAAGATAGGATACGGAAAAAAACTATAGTTTGAAAAGAAAGAAACAAGCTCGACCTATAAAGAAAAATAAATTTGATATGGAAACGATCTTTGGAGCTTTAGTTTCCAAAACAAATAGAAAATTCAAACCAAACATAAGGAGAATATCTTGTATTTGGATTAAGATAGGATTCCTAGTTATAATAATACACATGCAAGAGAATTTTCATATTTACGGAAGTTTGTTTGCATGAAAAAATGAATGACAAAAAAAATTATACACATATATATGTAGGTAGGGATATAGATTAGAAATTGATCTCTGCTTCATACCTCCAATGTCTCTCATTATTCCGAGTCGTTACAGTAGATATATCATATTATTGTGGCTTATGCTTGGACTATCTCGGTGTTATAGCACCCACATGCAAGATGATCTTGTGCATATACAGGCGCATGAGAAGTAGAGCTACTGTAACACCCCCGGTGTTTAAAACTTAATTAAACTTGATCATGCCATCATATGCATTAAGCATCATTCACTTGATTAAGAACCTTGCTATGCATTGAACTAAAATGAGTTTAATTGTTTGTGTTTAGCTCAATTGTCTGAATGCTTGCCATGATTTCAGATTCAAATTTTCAAATTCTGTTCCAAACCCTAATTTCCAGAGGGGGTGGATTAAACCCTAAACATGGTTTTCAAAATCTAAAAAGAATTTTCATATGGTTGTTAAAGCGAAGTTGTAGATCTCTGTTTCAATTGCAAAAGTTGTGTTTAGAGTTTTTCAAGTGTTATTCAAAATTCTTGAGTATTTGAAAAGGGGGTAATTCTTTTAAAAGAGGTTTCAAATTTCAAAAATGCATTTTTCATTCTAGGCCTAATTTGAAAAAGTGCATATTGACAAAGTTGTATATCATGAAATTTTGAGCAACTTTGGTATTCAAAGTTTTACATGAAAACCCTTGGAAGCTTGAGCAAATTGCAAAACAATCCCAGGGGCAGTTCAGGCATTTCACCGAGCACCTACATGTCGAGCTCGTCCATGGCCGTGACACCTGGCCGGCCACCTGCCGAGCTCATGACGCGCCTCCTGGCGTCGACGAGCGTTGCATCATGTGCGTGGCAATGCCACGGCCCCATTGCCGTCTTCAAAACGGAATGTCGTTCACCCCTACCCTCTCTTTCCACGTCGCGCGCAGCTCTGCTCTGCTCCGTCGAGCAGTTCATCGACGACGACGACCTCGCGCATGTCAACCAGCCACTGCCAAGTCCACAATCCACTTCCATTGCCTTCGCCTTGACCTCGCGCACCTCCTGCGTGACTTGGTTGAAGCCGCCGAGCCCCCGTTTTCCCGGCGCGACCTCGTCTTCTTCGTCTCCGGCGAGAGCGTCGCTGCTTTGGTCCGCTATCGTCCGGGCTACTCAGGAGCCGCATTGTTCTTTCATCGCTTGTTTCTTACTCCTTGTTCGCCGCTGATTTCGTTGCTCTCCTCCGTTTTGCAAATGGTGGACCGTAGCTCCGGGAACATCGACGTTGCCGCTCGGCTCCCCACTTCCGCCGACACGGTCTTCGTCGCCAGCTCATTCTGCTTCATCTCTGGCCTCGTTAGCAAGCGCTTCACGACAGGGGTGAGCTCCTCAAACTCTCTGCACACCTAGTTGTTCTTGTTTCGAGTCGTACTGCTCTGTCCACAACGCGTCGCCGCGGTTCATGGCCGTCGCGACGGTGCGCTCGTCGGTAGGACTTGGTAGTCCATCTTTTTCGTGTCTGAGTCTTGCGCTAGCTTCGTCTAGCCGTCACGAGTCTAGCTGGGGTGTTGGTTGTTTGAGCACGTGCTTGTTTTGGCCGGCGCACGTCGCGCGGATCTCGGCCGCCCGCCATGGCCATCGGTGAGGTCGGCGTTGTAGGTTTTAGTCTCGTTTTCTTGGTGCGTTGTGTTCGCGCTTGCTTCCTGAGTCTATTGCGGTGCTTGGTTGAGTCGGTCGTTGCTTGTACTCGCCGGCGCACGAGCGACCAAACTCGGGCCGCCGCGGATGTCGCCGGCGAGGGTGCTGCAAGGGACAGAGGTGGCTCTATTGTACCTCGTTGGGTTCGGGTGAAGAGAGGAAGCCAGCGCGCGAGACGGTTGTTCGTTTGGTTCACCGACGGCGACGCGCCGCCGTGTTCTTTGGTCGTCGGCGCCGCTGTTTTGGCGCTGACTCGCTGATGTGCGGGACCCATGCGTCAGTGAGAGAAACGAAGAGTTTTTCTAATTTTCTGTTTTGCACAGTATTGCTTTTTGTTATTTTCATATATTTATTTCTGTGCATGCTTAAATTCTAGAAAAAATTGTGTATGTTTTGTGTGATGTGTAGTATTTAACAAAAAAAATAACATGTACATGTTCAATAAAGTTTTAATCCTATAAAAATGCTCAAATTAATTAAGAAATGGCTTGTCCATGATTTTTCATGCTCTGTATGTTGCTCCAAAAATTATGAAACTTTTTGTGTAACCTTTATACACTTATATCTTGCTGTACAAAAAGTTTGGGAATTTTTGGATGAACTGTTATACATGGCTATTTAGTTAATTAGGTTTTAATTAAATAAAAACCCTAATCTCTTTAGGTTTTGTGTGATTTTGAATTGTTTGATGCTAATGGTCATTTGTCTAGTGACAACCACAGTATAGGCTTGTATGATGTTGTGTTGTTTGCTCAGTTCTATTGGATATAATTATTAAACTTGATATCAATTTAATCATGGCTTAATTAAATTGCTTATGATCATGTTTAGTTTTCTTTCATGAAGGTAAGTTGTACTCAAGGTGTTTAATCTGTTTTTGTCATTCTCTTTAATACATGTTTGTGTGTTGCAAAGCATCATATCTATTATTGCAAGCGTCATCTAAGCATTTTATCATATCGTGTAGATATCTCGTTGGTTGGGTTGGATAGCCACCCTAGTGAAGGGGGTTTTTCTGTTAGTGAATCTGAACCCGAGTTTGTGTACCCCTCCAATGAAGGCAAGCCCTAGTGCATTCAAACCCTTCCTTGTATTTAAAATGATTGTTTTAAATACACTTATTGTTATTATAATGCATTGTCTTACTTTATTAAATTCTTATTTGATGCATAGCCTTTATCCTTGTGATATTGTAACCTTACACCTTGAAACTTGTTTAAAGATGCAAACTTTTGCCAAAAATGCTTAGAATGCTTAGAACTTTTTAGTAAGTGATTTTCAGTCGCTTACACATAGCGTATTGCTTCGGCAAATGGTTAAGATCTTTTGAGAAAGGGATGTTGTTGGAAGTAATAATCGGGACCGGGCAGACACGGTGTTTGGGAGCCACCAGTGGTGACTTGTGAGCGGGTTCTTTCCGCCTGTGTCATTAGGGCCTTACCGTTGTGGATGTCCAAGAGTCGTGACTTTGGAGTACTTATCACATACTTCGGGAAGCTGGACTCTGGCAAATCCAGTCCTAAGAACGGTTAACCCGCACTGGGAGTGGAGAGATGGCGAGAGTAGTGTGTACCCTCCAAGTTCAAGGAACTGGATGGAGACGTACTGTGCTCTCGGGTGGCGGAACCCCGGTCTTGGATGGAGGATCCAGGGAAAGGTAGTCATATGTGTGCTTTAGTGATGTATATGTTGTGTGGTTAGGAAGCCCTAGCTGGGTTTAATCGATTCGGATCGTCGTGTTCCTTGGATATGGAAACACAACTCTGACTACCACATCGTAGTTAATCACGGTTTTAAATCTCCCGCTAAAGCTACCGCTATAGCCCGCTATAGCTTTTTGAGACAGAATGCCGCTATTTATGCTCATGTACAATTTAGCCGCTATATCTCACTATAGCTTCGCTATTAGCTTTTTTAGAGATATACCGCTAAATATCTTAGCCCGCTATTTAAATCATTGTAGTTAATGAAACTTAAATTGGATTGGATACTTGATGGTTCCCTTTTGTGGATAGTTTATTACCTGGTTATCGATCATAAATCTAGATCGGTACTTGAGTAATCTTATGAACGAATTAAATGAATTTTAATTCTTTTTGTAAATACTCATTTATGTAAAATTCTTGATTCTTGCAAACCACACCTTGAATCCCATGACTTGCATATCTTTTGTCCACCAAATATTTTTCTTTTGTCGGATAAGTCTTGTTGAGTACTCCCGTACTCAGGGTTTATTAACCTCTGTTGCAGATGAGGGTGATAACCCGATCTGTGTACCCTCGTGCTGCATGACCATTGTCACTGTGGATAAAGAGGAGGATTGAACTATCTTTGCTTGACTCTTGGGCAAGAGTACCTCGGTTGCTTTGTTTTAACTCTATCACGACTTGATGTAATAATATTGTATGACATTATGTTATATTTCAAAAACCTATGGTTTGTAATATGACTTTAAATTTCCGCTACTTTGATGTAAAGTAAATTATTATATTACTTCCACAATGTTTTTGATGAGGATGATCCTGTTCGGAAAGAGGTGGATGATCTGCTGCAAAGTGGTGACACCTGACGGATTGATTAAGACTTGGATCATTTGTTGGGATTAAGTCGGATGGACTATTAATCCTAGCAAGTGGGCCATGTCTTAAGAGGTTTTGTCACAGTTACGTTGCGTCAGGGTGTGGGACATGAATGCATGGTACTCATCTCGTCGGGAAGAGAGCAGGCAGGCATCTAATGCGGGCAAGCTGTCGGACGTGCAACCAGATAACAGGGCCGACGGTGGCTGATGGGCAAGTTAAGACTGCTTTTATATTTTTTTTATTTAAATTAGGATTAGGTTTCTATTCTATTCAGGTTACTTATAATATAGAGATCTTGGATTTGAATTATGAGTCTGGTCACACGTACATGACTCAATTTATTTGGAATCGAACGGGACTCTTGGGTTCTTAATTTTGGTAAATTTCAAGTGGCAACTCGTATTGGAGTAGAACATAATCTTTATAAAAGTTGGCATAGACGAATATTCATGGAGTTAGTTAGGGAAAGACGGACAAAAAAAGGCTGAAATTTTGACTCTTTATTATTACTAGCAAATATGTTCGTGTGTTACGACGGGAGAAATAACCAAACATTAATTAAAAAACACAATCAAGAGTATTGAATATTTATTCATATTTCAACCTATTTTTTTCATTATCAACTCATTGTATTGTTATTTTTTTCAAGATAAATACATGGTCTTTTCAGAGTCTCAAATCAGAAGTCTGTGATGAAGTCCATTGCTATTTATTTCTATTTCTAACTTTTTCTTTATAATATATGTGTCATTGTTTTTTTTCCTAAACACCATAGGATTATGTGACGAAGTCTATTGCTATTAATTCATATGAAATACTGGTTATTTCAGAGTCCAGATTACATACACGATTCAATAGATTTTGAAATTGAACTATCTATAATGTTAGACAAAAGCTACTCAAACCTCTATGAGCACGGTATAGAATTAGAAATAGATTTCTGCTCTTATCTTTTACTATTTGGATTTACGTTAGAATAAGAATCCCTATTCATTTCACTCGGAGTTATTCCATCATGAGGCATATCAGAATAGAAATCATATGGAAAGCTAGTTGTTTTAGAAATAGATCTTTTACTATTTAGATTTGGATTAGGATTAGGATTAGAATTAGAATCCCTATTCATTTTACTCGGAGATATTCCATCATGACACATTGAATAAAAGAAATTGAAAGGAGGATCGTGCTCCGGAAAAATGAAAGGCAATTGAACGACAATTGAATGGATGGAAAAGGAAAATAGGAAAAGGAGAAGGTGGTGCTGGACAAAAAAGAAGAGAAAAACGGAAGCTGGTAGGTACTAACGACGGACAGACTATGACCGATTTAGGATAGGATTTTGTTTGGTCTTTTTATTTGGTTTAGGACTCCTACTTATTTACAATTCCATAATATCTCAAGAAATCATATCCTAGATATATATAAAGAGATGGATAATATAAGTTAAATAGAGACACTTAGAGCATCTCCAACAGATTAGCTAAATCATTTTCTAAATGTAAATTTGGCTATTATAAAAGGAAAAGATGTCTCCAACAGACTCTGTAAATGACTCTCCAAATTTAGAAGATCTCTATTCCACCCCATTCGCTCTTTATCTTTGGATAGCCTACCTCACTAGCTATCTAGACTCTTTATTTTATAGAGTCTGTTGGAGTCTGTTGGAGTAATCTAATATTATCTATTTTAGAGAGTAACTAAATCACTAAATTTGGCTAGTATATTTACAGAGTCTCTTGGAGATGCTCTTACACATTCGGAGTTAGAAATGGGGGGTGAAATTTTACTCTTTATTATTAGGTATAGATATAGACATAGACTAGCAAATGTGCTTGTGCGTTGCAACGGAACTCAATACGTATAGAAATCAGACTTTGTACTTTGTCCAGTAACCATGCGCGTGTGTTGTAACGGAACTTAATACGTGTATGAATCGGATTAGAGGAGCCAGACCAAAAAAAGTGGGAGGAGAGAAATTTTGTCTCTTTATTATTATAGAGAATATGCCCGTGCGTTGCAGCAGAAGAAAAAACATAATGTAATCTCGTTTGTAGCTTGGTTTTTGGTTTTATACCTGCCATCATGATTTATATCGGAATATGATTTGTATTGAAAAACTGTTTTTTAGAATTGGTCAGAAAAATTATAATATAATCCTTAATCATAAGTCATGTTAGAATAGATTTCGTATGGATATAGAGAGAGATTAATTTGATATATTTTTCCAATGTAAAACATCGAAATATTTACTTACTTATTATTTACTGTATTCATTAATTTCCAACTATCCATGTGTCGATAGAGTTAGATATTCCAAACCCATCTTTGCGAGGCCTTGTCGCTATCCAAGCTCTGTGCTCTCTCTACTATGCTGGTCGGTCGGATGGAAGCTTGTGTCCGTCCGACGGTGTTCTACCTTGACGAATCGACGGCGCCCCGTGACCCACGCCTCGACAAATCGACAGCGCTGCTCCATGTCTCCGTCTCGTTGACAGGTTCTGTGACTGTGTTGTGAGCCAATGGTGGCCCGTGCCTCGGCGATGCTGCTCCGCTCCGGATTTGCGGTCCCCTCACCCCACGCCTCGACGAACGACTTGCTCCATGCCTCGTGTGTGGCTCGACGGCAGTGACGCGTGGCGGCGGCTCGACGGTGCGCCGACCGGACCCTCCCCTGCCTGCAGCGCCCTCACGATCAGGCTTCAGCGTCAGGCGTCTCGGCATCCCACGCCTATGTGCTCATTGCGGCTCCATGGCCTTGTGGCGTCGGCCTGAATTTTTTTATACTTGATTAATTCGATTTATTTTTTGATTTATGGTCTATTTGGATTGCAATTGCGTGTGTTGTATTCCTGATCCGTTATGATTCCTTTATGATATTGATAAAATTAGGCTAGAAAAAAAAGAGGTATAGATTAGAGATTTTCCTGATCAGTCTGCTACAATCTATATACGATTTTCTTGTTGTACATTTGTACGTGTCCGGAATTGTTTACCTTTCTTTCTGGTTTATCGTGTTCGCATCCGTTTGTATGTCTTTTACAGAGTACAGTTTTGGTTCTTGTCCATGAGTCTGGTTTTGTGTCGTTTCTTTCTGGTTTTTCGTGTTAGCATCCGTTTGTATGTCTTTTCCAAAGTACAATTTTGGTCCGTGTCCATGAGTCTAATTTTGTGTCGTGTCCGGCTCGTTGCTGTGTTTTTTTTCTTTGATGAGCCAATAAGTGTTTTTTTCCTTGATGAGCCAATAATTAATGGAAGTAATTGTTGGTTGGCCGACTTTTCCCTGAGCCGACTTTCTTTCTTATTCCAAGTAATGAACGTGGCATATGCACCGGCAGGAAAAAAAAATCAGAAACTACCCTTGCTTGGCACACCACGTGCTGACGTGTGCATATACATATAAGGTATTCTTATCTTTTTCTATTTGGATCCGGATCTAATCACGTTAGTTTTTAGGAAGTGGTGCATGCATTAGCCTTATGAGCCTTATGGCACGCAGAGTCCAAATAAAGAAAAGAGACTGTTTTTGGCAAGATGCTAATTGAAAAAGTAACCTTTTTTGGTAAGATACTAATTAACAATGGCTTGTTTAACTCAAAAACTACACTTCCGACACATTTTCCCACCTGGAAGCTTCTTCAGCTTTTCCCGTTGTTTTGCTTTTCCAATTCCGGAGGCAAAACAAAAGGTGTTCGTATGAATACACAAAAAATACTAATTGGCTTCTTAGCTTCTTCTCGGTACCAAAATTACACAAATAATAATAAAAAGAACCAAAGCTAGATCTGTTCCTAGAAGCAGTTCAGCTGTTTTACATCACCTAATATCAGATCTGTTAATAGAAGTAGATCTAACAAACTGATAAAGCAATTCAGTTATTTTGCATAAGCAAATCAGTTGTTTTGGTTAAGCAAATCAATTTACAAAAAAAATTAGTACTGTAGTTCCTGCTGCTTACTGCATAAGCAGATCTGATTCCTACATATTCCTACTGCTTGCTACACATTTTGTTATGCTATTATGCAAATATCTCCGGCTGTAACATCATTTTATATCTCAGCAAAAAAAACTGATTTGCTTTTGGATCATTCAACATATTAAATCATGAGGCAAATCTGCACAAACAAAAACAGTGGGAAAAGCAGGTTAAATACCATTCTACCCATACAGAATAAAATGCTCAGGAAAGAAAATAATGAGATCTATCAGGAACTTAAAAACTATAGTGCCAATTCACCAGTGTAGAAATTACTTAGACATACCAATTCATCTATCAATTCAATATCACAATGTGAACTCCAGAACCTTCACAGCCAGCGACTAGTTAAGCAATTTAATATCACTAGTTAAGAGATTTAATATCACTAGTTAAGTAATTTAATATCTTTAGTCAGGAAAGTTTTTAGTAATCTGGTAGCAATTAATTAAGCAATTTCTTAGGCAATTTAAGTGTCATTAATTAGGCAACAATGTATTTTTAAATAAGTAATTTATGTATTATGGTTGCTGGATCAGAAATAGAGACTAACGGCAACTGATGTTTGAGCTGTCCAGTAAAAACTGCAGACGGGAAGCTCAATGTTTTTTGGGGTGCAGAATAAACTATCTACTCAATGGTCTATACTATTGCAGCATAGTTTTTCAGCTTTATATACAGCATGGCTTAAATTATTATCAGGTGAATGTTCCATCTTCTATAAGTTCCAAACATAAGCTAGTACATATTCCATTAACGAACACACAAACTAATGCAGGCATGTTTGAAGAGTCTGATATGTCTATTAAAGTTCCAGAGCTAAATGTCATCACCGGTTTCCAATAAATTTGTGAGATACATGTCCATAAAATGGGAACCATGAAGAACAGAATTGTCGTCAAACCAACGCAGGTACTGAACATAAGGAAAGCTTTGATTCCCATCAGAAATTGCATTCCAATAAAGATCGCTATCATGAAACCTTAGCAAATCTGTGGAATCCATCTGAGGCGGCTTTCCAACAAAATCAGGTATGCATTCTAGTGATTGGTTGGAGATTTAACCTTTGCGCAGTAGAAAATTTTCACCTCAATCAGTCAATGGTCCAGACTCCAGAACTCCAGATAAGGAGGGCTCCATATTATTTTTGTGTGCCAGAACTAGGGGCACCAATTCCCTCTTTTCTTGATTCAATTACATTACCAAGATGATCAATTCTTTTCTTTATTATGTCATGTCTCTGCAAAATGGATGCTTAGCCCATCAGGAAACCGTTTATGCAGTAGAGCTTGGGAAACAACTTAAGACGTAAAACAAAGCACAAAACAGGAAAGTGGCGGAAATCTTTGCACATACTATATCATAATGTTGCTCTCCAGTGACATCCATCGTATCAACAGCAACTAGAAAACAAGGAAGGGCCGGGAACGTAACATCAAACTGCGAAAGCGATTATGTACATTAATTAACAACCCAAAAGAAAAGCACCATCTTCACATATAGCAAAAATGACATATTCTGGGCCTGGACCTCGCCAAATTAGTAATTTCTGAATGTTCTCAACTACCTTCTTCCTAATTGTTCTTTCATATTTGACTGTACAAACACTACAAAATAGCTTGTACACTAACTGCCAAGTTCTAATGTGCCAAGAACATAACATGAAGACAATATAAGGTCAAATCTTTAAGCAAGAAAATCCAAATTTTAACTAATAGACCATAGACTAAGTTGAATGGATGAAAGATGGAAAAAAAACATAAGTTTCGATAGCCTGCTATCTAAATATGGTAAGAGCTGCTAGAATATACAAATAATTTAGAAGGTTTGCAATGGGGAATAGCATTGGGACTAACATTGATATGTAGTCTTTCCCCTCTCGAGGTATCAACAGTAAGCTTACTTTCCGTAGCAGAATATAGATAAAGCCCTACAGGAAAGTTATCAGAATATTAAGTTAACATACAGATAATGAACTATTATTATCTAGATAAAGAGGCATGGAGAAAGCTAAATTGTGAGATATAGTGGAGGATATTCCTAGGGCCTCTATTGGTGGAGGTTGCTGCCAGTAATGCTGTAGTTGATTGTATTTTCTTATGCAATTAAGTATTATTCATTAGGCAACAATGCCTTCTACAATAGGCAATTTATGTATTTGAATAAGCAAGTATAGGGTCCGTATTCATTTACAATCCCCACCCCACTCCTGGTTTAATGACTGAACAGAAATTATCAGAATAACAGTAGAAAGATGGAAATAATGATCTGTCAGCAACAATATGTCATATGCATTACACCATTAGTCAACAACCTCTCCTAAAATGTGTTTCCCTACTCGAGAAATGGAATCTAAGACTTACCCTTGTCACCTGCACATGCAACTCATGAGACCTGCCAAGCTATGATTTTTAAGCAGCCACAACAGTTGTACGTTGGTGCTTATTTTCTACTACTACAAGAATAGTAGATGTAGACAAGCTTGGCAGGCTTGCTGCAGCGGCAGCCGCAAGACGCTTGTTGCAGCCGCAAACATAGCAGAGGCACCTAACTACCTAAGTGCATATCTGCTTTGTCCAGTACAGTACAACATATATGTTTGTCACATGATCCATCTTTCTAAATAAACAACCACAGCCTATCCGTATCATTTACGTAAGGAAATGCGTGGAAACGATCCTAGTTAATTTCATATCTCAACATACACCCTCACTATGCTCCCCATCACTGTCTAACCATGTGCAATACAATATCTAGCATGCAGTGCCTTACTTTTCTCTTCTTGTCATTTATTGGGATAAGTGCCAGTCTTACACCCTTACTACATAAAAATACTTGTATTCATGGCATTAATATTAAATTTTAGAAAATGCAGAATAAGGTACAGATGGATCTGAATCAACGCAACTCAAGCCAAAGTTAGTATTAGCCTTTTTTTGTTGGGAATAACTACCAACGCTGTATTCGGTTCAGATGAGCTCAACATGGTCAACAGACTCCTGTAGGTTACTTTCATCGTATAATAAGTACAATTTCATGATCTCTAATCTGGACATCTTTAAAGCATACGCTAAATAAATAACAAGCTAATTAATGTATCTGGAGCATATATATGAATAGCATGTCACTCAATATATTTGTGTCATCTGGTTGCTTGGCAAGATAAAACAACATATATTAAGATGGTAACCCTGAATTCAAGAATTAAGATAATGGAAATACCTCTCCCTCTATAGTTAGTGCAGTTAAATGCAAGCCTCCAGCAACAATGTCAACCTGCAAGTAAGATGTTGGAGTATATGCAGCAAGTGAGTTTCTACAATCCATAGAGAATGTGTGCTTCATATGTAAGCATGACCAAATAATTTTTTGACATGTTCATATAAGGAGATAGTTTCACACCAGAAATGATCATGTTTAATTCAGTGGACAAGCAGGTTCCATACAGGCATACGTCGACTTGTTTAATCCAGCCGGCTTGTTTAATCCAGCCAACAAGCAAAACACAGGTTTCAAACAAAATTATCATGCCATCAGACAGCTAAGGCTGAAAGAATTAAGATTGAAAATTATCGTACCATCAGACAACTGACTGAAACAACTAAGATTGAAACAAGACTGAAAAATACCATGCCTTCGGTAGAATTTCCTTACTGTCCAGCAAAAGACAACTCACCATGGCTTCTTACTAGTATTGATTTGCTGGATATGTATTTATCAAACTAACAAACAAGTAAGACAATATAGTAGCTTTGTTCTATTTAATTTTGTGAAACCGGAAATAGTGTCAATTTTTTTACTGAAACCGAGACATGCAAAAAGTCATTCTACCACTGAAAGACCAAAAACATTCAGTTAACAATTCTATTGATTAAACATTCAGTTACAGAAAACAGTCAGCTACCACTGATAGCAAAAATACTACACCAAAAACACAAGTAGAAACTAGAAATAATACTAGTATGGAAAACTTTAAAAGAAATAGTTTCAGAAGGGACCTCATCGCCTTCTTCTGCACTCTTCCTCCCATGTCTGTAGGGACCACTTCGGCCTCGACGCCAGCCGGCCAACCGACGGCTACGGCGGAGGCAGACCCTGGGTAGCAGACTAGCAGTTACTTGCTTCCATGCTTATTGACGACAGGGACAGGTAATATACCTGTGGTGCGCTGAGCTATCTTGTCGAAGAATGCTGCTCGAGCAGAGGGCACCTGAAGGACGCCCAAATTATCCGCTGAATTGAAAGGCCCGCCCACAGCCGCTAGAGGAAAGACCGTCGCGGCCGCCGGGGGATCCTCAGCATCCGGAGGAAAGCATCGTTGCGGCCGCCGGGGGAACTGTTGCGGGCGCTGATGGAATCACAGTTGATGACGTCGGGTAACCCAAAGTGGAGGATGGGGTTGTACGCGTACCGGCGGGCGTTCTCCTGGATGCGGAGCCTGGCCTGGGTCGGTGTGGGCGGCCAGGAGTAGTACGCGGTGCTTGAGGGCCGACGAAGGCGAGTGACCAAGACAGGGTTGGCGCGCCCAGGTCGGCGGTGGAGAGGCCCGCAACAAGGTTGAACGCGAGGAGCAAGGCGACGGTGCGCGCGAAGGCGAGGATGTCGGCCTCGACGTCGGAGATCCATCCCCTGTCACTGCTGCTGCTACGCCCCCTGTCCCGCGGCGACGCCAGCCAACTCCAATCCCTAAGCAGGGCCTCGATCTGGATTTGGCATAGAGGGGGGGACGAGGCCTACCAGGCATGGATCCGCCGTCTCCGCAGCCGGATCTGCCGTGGACGCCACACTGGAACCCTAAGGAGCTCGCCGCAACCTTCTGCTCGCCGGAGAGAGGAAGGAGCCGCATCAGAGAGGAGGTGAGGCGCGGACGCAAGCACAGCACGGGCACGGAGAGCACGCTTGATGCAGGGGAAGACCTCGCCGGTCGCCGAGGAAGAGAGAGAGCGTGCGGGGGAGGGAGCGATGTAGAAGAAGAACTGTAATGAGTCGGGTAGTTGTGCAGTGGGAGCAGGTGTGGACTGGATGGTGTGCGCCGAGTTGGAAACGAAAGAAATAAGCCGACTGTTGGATGGTCCATCGACCATGAAGGAAGCGTGCGTGAGCACGCACGTAGGGAAATAAGTCTTTACCTAGTTTTTATTGGAGTGATTTATCTGAATTAGGATAGGATTAGGATTTGTGCCCATCAAGTTAACTTCCACATTCACGGAATTAGTTATGAAATATCATACCACGGAGAAATTTTATCTCTTTATTATTAGGTATAGATATAGATATAGATATAGATATAGATAGAGGTATAGATATAGAGGATTAGGGGAGCCGGACCAAAAAAAAAAGTGGGAGGAGAGAAATTTTACCTCTTTTATTATTATTATTATTATTATTATTATTATTATTATTATTATTATTATTATTATTACTAGAAAATTTACCCGTGCGTTGCAACGGAAAAATAGAAAAGTTAATTTTAACAGCCATAAAATAGAACAAAAAATCGTTGCATAATTGCGGATCTACACCTCTCTTCCCTCTCGGTACCTCTCCTCCTCTCCGTGGAGGACCGTGTCAACGCTGTGAAGTCGGGATTTCATCTCCACCGCGAGCTGGTGGCCACCTCGCCCGGCCTCTGGATCTGCGACAACGACGATCTTCTCCGCCGCTCCGACGTCCCGACATCTCCACTCCATGACGTCACCACACGGGCATCGCCGAATAGTTGAGCTCCGACCACTGATCTCCGCGCCTATCCCAAACCTCTCACCATTGTTTCCATAGACACTGATGACGTTGTTGACGACCCAGGCTTCAACAATGAATTTTATTAGTTTGATTTAAGGAGTTGTTGCCTTATTGAGGTTGTTTAGTCCGAAATTGGTTTGCAGTGGCCTCGAATTTGATTTACACGATCCGGTTCTATTATTTGGGTTGTGCTGCTGCTATGTCCAAGACATGGCTTCCGTATTGGAAGCAGTTTTGAGCTCTGTTGTATGCGTATAGGTTAATGGAAGCCAAAGCTGGTGATTGAACACATCTAAAATTGCATCCTTGCACGGCTAGAGAAAAACTATTTTTTGTAATGGATTGAGAGCTCTTTTTTATTTCGATTAGGATCTTTGACCAATTATTATTATTATTTCCTTCTTTTTGCTCGCTGAAACTCGTTGTTTTTTTCCTATTCTTTAATTCGATTTAGAGCTCTTGATGGGCAGTCACGTCCTCAGGGAGTTCTTATACACGAAACATGTATAAAATCTAAAGATAATATTGTGCTTGTTTTTTATTTAATCTGGAGCTTTGTCGATTTCTCCTCTTTATTTTTACTTTATATTTATATACATACGCTTCAATGTATGAATTGTATTTTTAAATTTTACCTTAACCCAATATGGTTTGGAATTAGGTCTTTCTTTTTACTTTCCAATTTTTATTTCATGTACTACTATTCTTGTGGATGACCTAATCCGTTTTGGAAGTGGGTTCTGTATCGCGTTTTGGAATTGGACTCTGTATCACGTTAGACATTATTCGGTAAGTTAAAGAAAGTGACGGACAAAAGAATGGATGGACGAAAAAAAGAGCTAGAAATTTTGCCTCTTTATTATTAGGTATGGATATAGATATATATTATTATTATATATATTATATATATATTATATTATTATTAGTAGTAGTAGTAGTAGTATTAGTATATATATATATGTAGATTAGGTATAGATTTCTAAGTATGTATGAAATTGTGTAGTGGTTTGAAATTTTAGTTTAAAATTATACATTTATATGGGCTGATTGTCAGAGTTATAATGATTTTTTTCTTTTTGAGAAAAGTCAGAGTTATAATGATGTTGTATCTCCCTAAGGCTTCACAGAATTTCTATCTCCGGCCTTTGGGAATTTCCTCCAACGCGGCCTTGCTTCGGCCTTTGGGCTGAGAATAGGTCTGGTCTCTCTTAGCCACAAGCCCACACAACTGCTTGGGTGGCTCACAGCGTCCATTTCGGAAGCCCGACGTTCTCATCTTGCAGGACGGAGAGTCCACATTATTAAAAAAAAAGAGCAAAGTGCATGGCCGGCCCATAAATTTGTTAGGTTGTGTCAAGCCGGTCCATCAACTCTCAAAACAATTATTTGGGTCCGTAATCTTAGTTTTGGTGTCGTTTAGGCCCAATCGACTGCTGGTCTGACGGACGGCGTCAAATGCTATTGCAACTAGGTCCTCCCGTACATCAAACAAATTAGCCCAGTCCCTAGGCTATCTTTTTTTTTGCGACTGTCCCTAGGCTATCTCCGTTCATGTGTCTTCGTGCTACTCGACGGAGGGCGGCGAGGGCATCAAGGGGGCTGGAGGATCGGTGGCGAGTTGAAGCTATCTGCGCTAGGAGCAGGCGACGTCGGAAGGAAGCAAGCACACTGGAGCCATCTTCCGTCGCAAGATCGAAGGATGTGGCTACGTTGCGGCAGAAAGGGGCGCCTCCCCCTCTGTATGGTGAGTTTGATCAGTGCCTTCTCTCATCTATTTATTGGATTTGGTAGGCTAAGATGTTGCACATAGGTACAAAGGCAAGATTTTGCCATGTTTGGTCATGGATTTGAATAAAAGTTTAGGTTTTCGTCATTTTTGTTCTTCACTGTAGGGATCCTTATTTGGTCGATTTCTTGTGCATTCTGTAGGTGATTGTGGATACGAATTCACAATCGAGATTCACCATGGTGGTTTATTCATTGGTTTAGGGCATCTTAAATCATACATTGATGAAAAGGTGTCTTTGTTTGATCATGTAGAGGCAGATACATGGTCTCCATTGTGGTTTCCAGACTTTGCAGATCAGTTAGGATACCAGAGCAATCTCAAGGTTAAGATATATTGGCTGCTACCAGGGAAGACATTAGCAAATGGGCTCTGTCTCATACTTTCGGATAATGACACCAATGTAATGGCAATATGTGCTGAGGATGTCAAAAATCTAGTAGTATATTTTGATCATGAGGAATTATTCGATGAAGTTCATTGGGATGATGTTGTTGGAAATCCAGTGTCTAAATTGCCAAAGGTTATCAGCCCAAGCAAAGTGCAGTATGTGGACAAAAATCCTAAAGAAAAGTTGTATGTTTTCTACACAAATTTGGATAATATTAGAGTGGAACAATCTGGTGACAGTGAAGATGATGTGCTCTGGGACAATGATAATGAGATAGAAGACGAAGATGCAGATCTATTTGAAGACCTTGGAACTTCTCATGTGAAGGAGGTTAAAGACCACAAGAAAACAAAAGGTAGCAAACTGAAAATATTGTAGATATCTAGACCTGTACAAGGAAGTGATGAAGAGGATACAAATGAAGATTTGGACCTTCCAGAATCAGATGGGGAAGGTGATGTGAGACTGAGGTTTTCATCTTCCAGTGAGGAGGATATGCAAAACCCAACCTTTCATGTTGGCTTAGTGTTTTTAGATGTCCAAAAACTTAGAGATGCCATCACTGAGTATAGTGTTAGGAACAGGGTTGAAATTGCAAGGACATGTGATTGCAGAAGGTGGCAGATGTGTCCCATGTTGCCTTGCTATCTCATGCTTAAGAAGTGAGAGGATCCGGCCTGAAAGTGTCCTTGCTAACTGTTATTCTGTGAAAGCTTACAAAAATGCATATGGATTCAATATATGGCCTTGCAAAGACAAATCTGAGTGGGAAAAGGTAAATGGGCCTGAGGTAAAACCACTGGTGTATGAGAAAAAAGTGGGTCGACCACCAAAATCTAGGAGGAAACAACCACAACAAGTTCAAGGAAAGAATGGACCGAGGCTGTCGAGGCATGGTGTGGTCATCCATTGCAAGTTTTGTTCAGATGCTAATCATAATTCTGCTGGCTGCAAGCTTAAGAAGAGGAAGCAAAGGAATTAGTGGCCACAACACGTGCTACATTAGCACAGGAAACTGAGCAAAAATCTACAGAGGCAACCATGAACCAACAGCCACAACAAGATCTCCCAATCAACCAAGAGTTGAGACAAGAAGTACAGGCTCAAACCATGACTCAAGGCTGCACAACATTGGTAAGTCAAATGTTGGAGGAGGTAATATACAGAAACTGAATGCATATTAACATTTTTGTGTTAGGTTATGTGTTAACTAGTAATTTCCTACAGGACTCTCAATCCACATCACTGTCTCAGCCTCAAGGTCCATTGCCCTGTACCAAGACCTACACCGCTGATGACATGCACAAAGGTAGACAAGGCTGCTGCAACAAGGAAGAGGAAGGCTGCAGGACCAAGCACCAATGAAGGCCAAAGACCACCAGCTAACCTGCCTTGATGTACAAGAAGCAGCAGCTAATATTAGCAAGCAGTAGGCAGTAGCTATGAACTTTTAGCTAAGAAGCTGGTTTAGATCTTTTGCTTCCTTATGTGATGCTTGTTAACATTTGTAAACATCTAAACAATCTCTGGATGATGCAATGATGTTACACCTTTTGTGACTGCTATGAAATGCAATATCTGTCAAGTACACGATTTTGGCACTGAAATTGCTTTGACTGCTATGAAATGCCTTCAATTTTTTTAGTTCACGGGCCTGGCACCCCGGCCTTTCAATTATTAATCAAAAGACCATATCTCCATTACAACATTGATCAACAAGAAAAAGCCTAGCTCCAGCCGGCAGTAGGCATAGAAACAATTTGAAATGCCTGCAATAAATACTGAATTTTCAACAAGAGCACATTTCATTCATTGAACCATTCAACAGTTACATGTTCCCTATTTAAATCCTACAAATACATCCTCCTCTTTATGTCCTACAGAAAAAAATACATACTAGTATGACATACAAACACATATCATAAACAGGACTGTGATCTCTCTTCCAATTCCAACTAAAGCAATGCATTTTCAGAGATGTGTACAACTCCTTCATCTAACTTATTCTGGTTCACCTCTCCTACTCCTGCACTCTGAATCTCCATTGCGTCTAGCTGCTACACCTCCTTTTGCCTCCAGTTGCTTCACCTCTAGAGGGTCTCTCCCATAGCCAAAATGTATGGTACAGGAAGCACTGATATTTTTCTTCACCATCAGAACAGGGTCTCTTGTGCCTACTCACTAGAGCAGATGACATCGAGGAGCTAGGCATTGAAGCAGGTGGGGCGGCGGCCAAGCAGATGGTGAGCAGGGAGGGGGCAACGGGTGGGTGGGAGGGCCTGACGCCTTAGGCAGGTATGGGGCAGCGGCGGCTTGGTGGCCGGTGAGGTGGCGGTGGGGGTGGCGTAGTGGCCCGGGAGGGTGCGAACACATGGTGGATAAGTACCCATGATGTTCAGTTTTGTGATGAGTGATTGCCCAACACTTGAGCGTTTCAGTTTGAGTGGCTTACTACTAATCTTTGCGAAAGCAAATGTGTGCCTGTCTATCGGCTTGTGGTGTGCAGGTGCTATGCCTAGTGACAGTGGTCAATGGCGTGGAGAAGGTCGAGTAGAGGCTTGCCGTGCTGATGGACTGAGAGCGGTGAAGGGCGGAAGCGGGGCTCGGACTGAGGGACCATGGGCGCCGGCGGACTAGCTGTGGTGGCTAGTGCCTGGCACCGGCGAGTGCGAGAAGACATGGAGATAGACCGAGTCGATCGAGTCAAGACGGCGGACGAGCGGGTCGAGCGGAGGCTCAGGGGACTCGGAGTCCGACCGGGCGAGGACAAGGTGGCTCGCGTCGAGTGGTTTGGTGGTTTGGGCCTCAAAACCATCCGCGTCGGTTTCCGAGTTTGGGCCGCAAAACTCGGGGTTCGGTAGTTGAGCCGAAAGCTACCGGTGGCGGGTTTCGCGGGTTTGGGCCTCAAAACCCGGGCGGAGCTTCCGAGGAAGCGGGGATGGCACGTGGCGGAATCCTAGAGGTTGCGTCGAGGCGACGGCAACTCCTGGCAGGAAGCGGGGCCGTCCATTCAAATCGAGGGAGATATTTACCGGAGCTTGGACTGCAATGCTTAGGCTAGGTAGTTCACTCATTGTATCTAGGGGGGTCTTTGGGAAATAGCCAAAGCCTCTAATAAATAGAGGATGAAGGGGTATCCTCATCCTATCTCTTGAACCCTAATCATTTGCCCCAACTCTCTCTCTCTCTAACCTCTCTCTAGTTCATGAGATCCCTAGGTTGATCCCACCAACCTTTGTAAGAACTCGAGTTTGTTGCAAGGAATCGGAGGCCGTAACCTCCGTAAGCCATGGCGGCTTCGATTTCTTGATCGTGACCCCGTTTTGCTTGTGTTCTTCGTGTTTTGCTTTCGCTCTCTCTTTTTCCGAGATGATTTCTTTTTGTAGGGAGTAGCTCTTGCAAATCCGTTTGAATCAAGTTGTTCGTATTCGAAAGGAGCATCTTTGCACCGAAGGATCCATCATCAAACCTCTCGAGTACACAGATCGGGCGTTTTCTTTGCGGTGTGCTTCGTTTTCCCTTTTTCCCCCAAATCCGAGTGTTCCCGTTTTTCCGACCCAAATTGAGCGATGATTTCTTCGGGATAGCTCCCCAACTGCTCAAGGATCATGCCTACAAAGTTTGGTAGCAGTTGGTGATCGTTTGGTCGAGTTTTGGAAAGATTTGGCGGAGAGAGATCCGTTTTTCGCGTTTTCTGCGTTTCGGGTGCGTCGGACGCTCTGTATTTGGGCGTCGGACGGTCCGTCGAGGCTTCTCCGTCTAGGCGTCGGACGCTACGTCGTGCTGACGCCAGCGTCCGTCGCGATCGTCCGTCGCGTGGGGTTTTCTGCCTGTTTTTCTGAGTTTTCGTCTGGCTCTCTGGAAGGCCGACGGACGCTCGCCTAAGCGAGCGTCGCGCAGCGTCCGACGCCAACGGACGCTCATCCAAGCGTCCGTCGCCCAGCGTCCGACGCCCTGCCTTCTGCTTCTCTTCTGCAGTGCTCTCTGGAAGGTCGACGGACGATCTCTCTGCGTCCGTCGCCAGCGTCCGTCGCCCTGTCCTGGAGCGTCCGTCGCCCTGTCTTTCAGCGTCCGTCGCCTGTTTTTCTGGCTGTTTTGCTTAGGGTTTTTGCCTCTTTCTCATAGGGGTTGAGAACTCTATCTTGGGGGTTTCCGGTGAGTTTTCCTCCACTGCCGGTGAGCTCTCATTTCTCCGATTTCGTCTGAATCCCCGCTCGCGTTGCTCGGGGGAGGTTGAGCACCCAGCAACTGGGTTTGGCTTTTGGGAAGAGTGGCCCGAATATTTCTAGAGAAATTTGAGGCTCCCATTCACCCCCCCCCTCTGGTCGCCGTTCTCGGTCCTTCAATTGGTATCAGAGCTGGTTAAGGATCTTTCCACCTTAAACGGTTCTTGATCCGCGAAGGCGACATGGAGCGAGGTGTTGGCAAACCTCCGTTCTTCGATGGAACGAATTTCGCCTATTGGAAGGTGCGCATGTCCGCTTACCTTCAAGGGCTTGACTCGAAGATCTGGGAGATTTGTGAGAATGAGGACTACGTGGTTCTTGGTGCTCGGATCACTGAGCTCCAAGCTACACAACATGCTTCAAACGCAAGAGCCCGTAGCATCCTCTTCTCAAGTTTGTCTCTTCCTGAGTTTGAGCGGGTTTCGAGTCTCACTACGGCACGGGAGATCTGGCAAACACTTGTGCGATATCATGAGGGAAACCCTCAGATCAAGTCCAGACTCTTCGACACGTACCGTAGGGAGTACGAGAACTTCGTTCAGTTGGCCGGCGAATCTGTTGACGGGATGTTCACTCGCTTCCAATCTATCGTCAATAAGATGCGTGCTAATCGGACCAACTTACCTTATGATGATCATGAGATGGCTATCAAGCTTCTGCATGCTCTTGATCGGAAGGTATGGGAGATGAAGGTGGCTGCCATCCAGGAGTCACCAGGCTATGACACCCTGACCGTGGACGAGCTATTCAGCAAGCTCAAGTCCTCGGAGATTGACCACCAGACCCGGGCCAAGCTTGAGAACCCGTCGAACCCATCCATGGCGTTGGTTTCCGGCCCCGGCGGTGTGTCTTCTTCTTCCTCTAACCCCTCACACTCTTCGTTCGCTTTGTCTTTGATGTCTGTGACAGAGGAACAAGTGGAGGCGCTTGGAGATGATGAGCTGGCTTTGGTCATCACCAAGTTCTCACGGTTTCACAACAACCGTTTGAACCGTCGGCGTGGTGGCTCAGCAAAGGGGTGCTACCGTTGCGGTGATGAGGATCACTTCATTGCAAACTGCCCCAAGAAAGCTGCGGGTGACTTCACCAAGCGCAAGGACAAGCGCGAGCACCGCTTCGAGGACAAGCACAAGGCCAAGGGCGGCTACAACCGAAAGTTCTCCAAGAAGGTGATCGACAAGGTGAAGGCCAAGCACCGAGCCTTCCTCGCCTCTCTCAGCGACATCGATGCCTCCTCCGACGGGGGTTCTTCCTCAAGCGACGATGAGTCGAAGGGAAAGGTTGAGGACAAGCTCAACGGCCTCTACTTCTACGCCAACGCCAAGCACGGTGGTTTCTGCACCATGGCGATTGAAGAAGGCAAGGTCGGGAAGTTCAAGGATGGCCCCGACTACGACTCCGACACACCCGAGGTATCACCCACCATCGAATCCCTCTCTCTCGAGCTTGAGTCTCTGAACGATACCTTGCTTAGTCAGGATGCTTTGCTCAAGCGTGCCGCTTGTGAGAGGAACGATTTCAAAGCAAAGTACCTTAGCACGCTTCATGAGCTGGAGTTTGCTAAGGCACAAGTGGTGGTTACCGAGGAGGTAGAGTGTGATGCTTGTGCCACCCACATGTCTGATCTTGTCACACTTCAGGACAAGTATGGCACTCTACTTGAGGAGATTAGTGAGCTGAGGGCTAGACCTAGCTTACTTGGTGCGTGCAAGTCTTGCTTAGGCTTGCGTTCTGAGCTGGCACAGAAGGATGCTAGGTTTGCTGTGCTAGAGAAGGTCAGCTCAGATAGCACTAGAGAGTCGGATCGCTTTGAGGCTTTGGAGCTTGAGATCGCATCGTGCAGACACGACAAGATGCGTGCCGAGGAAGAAAACACATACCTTCGGTCCATCTTGAGCTGGGTGTCTTGCCGAGAGCCGCAGTTGGGGATGATGCTTAGCCAGTGCAAGCGAGCTGGCAGCACGGGAGTAGGCTTTGCTGTAGGTGGGAAGGACGATAGCTTGTTCGGTAGGATCGGTGAGTGCAGTGGTTTGAGCGAGAATGAGAAATCCACCACAACACCCAAGCTTACCAAGATCACTCCACCTAAGCCTATCGACCCCTCCAAGTTTCCTGTGAGAGATGGTGTGTTTGAAGAGCCACCCAAAACCACTCCACAAAAGCAAGTGTGGATTGCCAAACCAAACCACCTTCGCAACCCACTTGACACACTGCCAGACATCTCTAGTGATCCCCTTCCTAAGAAAGCTAGAGCCACCCAACCCAACAAGAGAGTGCCTACCAAGAGTGTGGTGAGGTACCATTGTGAGTATTGTGAGCGGGATGGGCACTTGGCTGAGTTTTGCTTTAGGAGGAAGAGAGATGATCGGAGGCAGGTTGAGTTGAACAACCGGGACATGTACCACCCACGAGTTGGGGTGCGTGAACCGGAAGTTCAGAGGCGCACTTCTAGGCCTAGAGGTACAATGCCTCAAGGTGCTAGGCCTCAGGAGGCGAGACCACGTGGTGGTCGTGCCCGGCGGGGTACCGGTCGTGACCCATACGACTACGGGCCTCGTGGCGGTGGCTTTACTCCACCCTTCTTTAGCGGACCACGTTTTCCCTATCGTGGTGATCGCTATCCTCCCGTGGGGCAGGAGATGTTTGGTTTTTCTCCTAACCCATTCATTGGGCAAGTGGGACAACACTGGTATCCTTCACAGTTTACTAACCCCAGTGTTGGTCCGTTTGCTCACCCTATGTCTTTTTATTGATGTAGGAAGGAGGACTGGAGGAGACTTGGCTTGTGGATTCTGGATGCTCACGCCATATGACCGGAAGTGCCAAGTGGTTTTCCAGCCTCGACCCCGTGCGCCACACCGAGTACATCACTTTCGGGGACAAGAGTAAAGGTAAGGTTGTCTCCCGGGGGTCCATCCGAGTCAATTCGTCTTTTGTCCTCAAGGATGTTGCTTTGGTTGCGAATTTGCATTTTAATCTTCTCTCGGTTTCGCAACTCCTTGAAGACGGTTTTGAAGTGAGTTTTAAGCCAAACTTGTCTCGGATTTTGGACTCTCGTGGTGAGCTTGTTTGCCGGGTTTTACCCTTCGGGAAGGTTTTTCGTGCGGATTTTTCTATCTCTTCCGGACCTTCTCGTTGTCTTCTTGCCGGTTCTTCTTCCGAGCTTTGGAAGTGGCATAGGAGATTGGGACATTTGAGTTTTGACTTGCTTGCAAGGCTTAGTTCAATGGACCTTATCCAAGGATTGCCAAAGCTGAAGTTCGAGAAAGATTTGGTTTGCCATCCTTGCAGACATGGCAAGATGGTTGCTGCTTCCCATCCTCCCGTAACTCAAATTATGACCTCTCAACCTGGCGAGCTCTTACACATGGACACAGTTGGTCCAGCTCGGGTTAGGTCGGAAGGAGGGAAGTGGTATGTGATTGTAGTCGTTGATGACTACTCGAGGTACTCTTGGGTGTTCTTTTTGGAGAGTAAGGATGAGGTACTCTTGCCGTGCTGATGGACTGAGAGCGGTGAAGGGCGGAAGCGGGGCTCGGACTGAGGGACCATGGGCGCCGGCGGACTAGCTGTGGTGGCTAGTGCCTGGCACCGGCGAGTGCGAGAAGACATGGAGATAGACCGAGTCGATCGAGTCAAGACGGCGGACGAGCGGGTCGAGCGGAGGCTCAGGGGACTCGGAGTCCGACCGGGCGAGGACAAGGTGGCTCGCGTCGAGTGGTTTGGTGGTTTGGGCCTCAAAACCATCCGCGTCGGTTTCCGAGTTTGGGCCGCAAAACTCGGGGTTCGGTAGTTGAGCCGAAAGCTACCGGTGGCGGGTTTCGCGGGTTTGGGCCTCAAAACCCGGGCGGAGCTTCCGAGGAAGCGGGGATGGCACGTGGCGGAATCCTAGAGGTTGCGTCGAGGCGACGGCAACTCCTGGCAGGAAGCGGGGCCGTCCATTCAAATCGAGGGAGATATTTACCGGAGCTTGGACTGCAATGCTTAGGCTAGGTAGTTCACTCATTGTATCTAGGGGGGTCTTTGGGAAATAGCCAAAGCCTCTAATAAATAGAGGATGAAGGGGTATCCTCATCCTATCTCTTGAACCCTAATCATTTGCCCCAACTCTCTCTCTCTCTAACCTCTCTCTAGTTCATGAGATCCCTAGGTTGATCCCACCAACCTTTGTAAGAACTCGAGTTTGTTGCAAGGAATCGGAGGCCGTAACCTCCGTAAGCCATGGCGGCTTCGATTTCTTGATCGTGACCCCGTTTTGCTTGTGTTCTTCGTGTTTTGCTTTCGCTCTCTCTTTTTCCGAGATGATTTCTTTTTGTAGGGAGTAGCTCTTGCAAATCCGTTTGAATCAAGTTGTTCGTATTCGAAAGGAGCATCTTTGCACCGAAGGATCCATCATCAAACCTCTCGAGTACACAGATCGGGCGTTTTCTTTGCGGTGTGCTTCGTTTTCCCTTTTTCCCCAAATCCGAGTGTTCCCGTTTTTCCGACCCAAATTGAGCGATGATTTCTTCGGGATAGCTCCCCAACTGCTCAAGGATCATGCCTACAAAGTTTGGTAGCAGTTGGTGATCGTTTGGTCGAGTTTTGGAAAGATTTGGCGGAGAGAGATCCGTTTTTCGCGTTTTCTGCGTTTCGGGTGCGTCGGACGCTCTGTATTTGGGCGTCGGACGGTCCGTCGAGGCTTCTCCGTCTAGGCGTCGGACGCTACGTCGTGCTGACGCCAGCGTCCGTCGCGATCGTCCGTCGCGTGGGGTTTTCTGCCTGTTTTTCTGAGTTTTCGTCTGGCTCTCTGGAAGGCCGACGGACGCTCGCCTAAGCGAGCGTCGCGCAGCGTCCGACGCCAACGGACGCTCATCCAAGCGTCCGTCGCCCAGCGTCCGACGCCCTGCCTTCTGCTTCTCTTCTGCAGTGCTCTCTGGAAGGTCGACGGACGATCTCTCTGCGTCCGTCGCCAGCGTCCGTCGCCCTGTCCTGGAGCGTCCGTCGCCCTGTCTTTCAGCGTCCGTCGCCTGTTTTTCTGGCTGTTTTGCTTAGGGTTTTTGCCTCTTTCTCATAGGGGTTGAGAACTCTATCTTGGGGGTTTCCGGTGAGTTTTCCTCCACTGCCGGTGAGCTCTCATTTCTCCGATTTCGTCTGAATCCCCGCTCGCGTTGCTCGGGGGAGGTTGAGCACCCAGCAACTGGGTTTGGCTTTTGGGAAGAGTGGCCCGAATATTTCTAGAGAAATTTGAGGCTCCCATTCACCCCCCCCCTCTGGTCGCCGTTCTCGGTCCTTCAATTGGTATCAGAGCTGGTTAAGGATCTTTCCACCTTAAACGGTTCTTGATCCGCGAAGGCGACATGGAGCGAGGTGTTGGCAAACCTCCGTTCTTCGATGGAACGAATTTCGCCTATTGGAAGGTGCGCATGTCCGCTTACCTTCAAGGGCTTGACTCGAAGATCTGGGAGATTTGTGAGAATGAGGACTACGTGGTTCTTGGTGCTCGGATCACTGAGCTCCAAGCTACACAACATGCTTCAAACGCAAGAGCCCGTAGCATCCTCTTCTCAAGTTTGTCTCTTCCTGAGTTTGAGCGGGTTTCGAGTCTCACTACGGCACGGGAGATCTGGCAAACACTTGTGCGATATCATGAGGGAAACCCTCAGATCAAGTCCAGACTCTTCGACACGTACCGTAGGGAGTACGAGAACTTCGTTCAGTTGGCCGGCGAATCTGTTGACGGGATGTTCACTCGCTTCCAATCTATCGTCAACAAGATGCGTGCTAATCGGACCAACTTACCTTATGATGATCATGAGATGGCTATCAAGCTTCTGCATGCTCTTGATCGGAAGGTATGGGAGATGAAGGTGGCTGCCATCCAGGAGTCACCAGGCTATGACACCCTGACCGTGGACGAGCTATTCAGCAAGCTCAAGTCCTCGGAGATTGACCACCAGACCCGGGCCAAGCTTGAGAACCCGTCGAACCCATCCATGGCGTTGGTTTCCGGCCCCGGCGGTGTGTCTTCTTCTTCCTCTAACCCCTCACACTCTTCGTTCGCTTTGTCTTTGATGTCTGTGACAGAGGAACAAGTGGAGGCGCTTGGAGATGATGAGCTGGCTTTGGTCATCACCAAGTTCTCACGGTTTCACAACAACCGTTTGAACCGTCGGCGTGGTGGCTCAGCAAAGGGGTGCTACCGTTGCGGTGATGAGGATCACTTCATTGCAAACTGCCCCAAGAAAGCTGCGGGTGACTTCACCAAGCGCAAGGACAAGCGCGAGCACCGCTTCGAGGACAAGCACAAGGCCAAGGGCGGCTACAACCGAAAGTTCTCCAAGAAGGTGATCGACAAGGTGAAGGCCAAGCACCGAGCCTTCCTCGCCTCTCTCAGCGACATCGATGCCTCCTCCGACGGGGGTTCTTCCTCAAGCGACGATGAGTCGAAGGGAAAGGTTGAGGACAAGCTCAACGGCCTCTGCTTCTACGCCAACGCCAAGCACGGTGGTTTCTGCACCATGGCGATTGAAGAAGGCAAGGTCGGGAAGTTCAAGGATGGCCCCGACTACGACTCCGACACACCCGAGGTACACAGATCGGGCGTTTTCTTTGCGGTGTGCTTCGTTTTCCCTTTTTCCCCCAAATCCGAGTGTTCCCGTTTTTCCGACCCAAATTGAGCGATGATTTCTTCGGGATAGCTCCCCAACTGCTCAAGGATCATGCCTACAAAGTTTGGTAGCAGTTGGTGATCGTTTGGTCGAGTTTTGGAAAGATTTGGCGGAGAGAGGATCCGTTTTTCGCGTTTTCTGCGTTTCGGGTGCGTCGGACGCTCTGTATTTGGGCGTCGGACGGTCCGTCGAGGCTTCTCCGTCTAGGCGTCGGACGCTACGTCGTGCTGACGCCAGCGTCCGTCGCGATCGTCCGTCGCGTGGGGTTTTCTGCCTGTTTTTCTGAGTTTTCGTCTGGCTCTCTGGAAGGCCGACGGACGCTCGCCTAAGCGAGCGTCGCGCAGCGTCCGACGCCAACGGACGCTCATCCAAGCGTCCGTCGCCCAGCGTCCGACGCCCTGCCTTCTGCTTCTCTTCTGCAGTGCTCTCTGGAAGGTCGACGGACGATCTCTCTGCGTCCGTCGCCAGCGTCCGTCGCCCTGTCCTGGAGCGTCCGTCGCCCTGTCTTTCAGCGTCCGTCGCCTGTTTTTCTGGCTGTTTTGCTTAGGGTTTTTGCCTCTTTCTCATAGGGGTTGAGAACTCTATCTTGGGGGTTTCCGGTGAGTTTTCCTCCACTGCCGGTGAGCTCTCATTTCTCCGATTTCGTCTGAATCCCCGCTCGCGTTGCTCGGGGAGGTTGAGCACCCAGCAACTGGGTTTGGCTTTTGGGAAGAGTGGCCCGAATATTTCTAGAGAAATTTGAGGCTCCCATTCACCCCCCCCCTCTGGTCGCCGTTCTCGGTCCTTCAGAGGGGGCGACTGTGGTGGCGTGGTGGCCGGCAGCACCGTGGTGGGCTGAGAGGGCGTGACTGCAACGCCATGGTGGCCGGGGAGAGGGCGACAACGACAACGTGGTGACCGGTGAGGGGCGACCGCGGCAGCGACGAGACTTCGATGGCCATGAATGGGGAATTTTTCCTGCTGTACCAATTTGAAACGAGCAAAATGGACGAAGGGGCCTAATTGCAATAACATTTGACGCAGCAGCCGATTAGGCCTAAACGACACCAAAACTAAGATTAGGGATCCAAATAGTTGCTTTGACAGTTGATGGACCGGTTTGACACAGCCTAACAAATTAAGGGCCGGGCGATGCACTTTGCTCAAAAAAAAATATAGATAGAAGAAGAAAAAGAAAACCTTCCGGATCCGTCGCCGCTGCCCTTGCCGCCGATGGTCGACCTGGCCACGCTGACGGACGACGTCCTGACGGAGATCCTCCTCCGGGTGCCGTCGCCGCAGGACCTCGCGCGAGCTTCTGCGTCGTGCTCCTCCTTACGTCGCGTCATCTCCAACCCGCACTTCCTCCGCCGGTTTGTCGCCCTCCACGCGGCGCCTCCGCTCGGCGTCTTCTGCTGCTACCCGGCCTGGGGCGGCGGGGTTGGTGGATCCCAGTTCCACTCAGCCCTGCCGTCGCACCCCTCGGCGGCCTTCGCCCGCGCGCTCGCCAGTTCAGCGGACTTCTGCTTCAACTTCCTCCCGCCGGCCGCCAGCGACTGGCTAGTCCGCGACTGCCGTGACGGCCGCTTTCTACTTGACCGCGTCCGGGACGGCTCCACGGCTTTCACCGAGGTTGCAATCTGCGACCCCCTGTTCCGGAGGTACCGTCTGCTCCCGCCCATCCCCAACGACCTCGCCGCGTCCGTGGGAAATCACCCCTACGTCCAGCGCGGTGGCGATGGTCAATTGCAGCCACGCAGCAGTGAAATTTTCCTGGTTTCTCGTAGTAATGAGAAGGACACGGCGTTCACCGTGATCTGGATGGCATACTGTCGAGGGAAGCTGGTAGCGTTCTTCTATTACTCAGAGTCACAGCAATGGTGTGCACTTTCACCCCCTGAACACTACGCTTTGAGCACCAGAAGAGTCATGGGTGTTCGACTAGGACAGCGCAACTATGCTCATGGGTGCTTCTACTGGAGGGTAGCTCTCACACATAGGTGGCTTGTGTTGGACACACGCAAAATGGAATTCTCCATCGTGGACATCTCACCTGTCCTGACAGGCCGTGCAATGATGTTCAGTAATCAGATTACCACTCTGGAGTCAAGCGATGGCCGGACTACCGTTGTGGTCTCCGATGTTTTCCCGCCAGATAGAAGATGCATTCTGTATTTTTATACATTCTTGTATTTCAGCGACCGGTGGCAGCTTCTGAACAGAATCACCTTGCCTGAGGAATGGGGGTATCGGTTTAGAGGCATCATAGGGGCTGCTGAGGGATACTTATTTATAAAGCTAGATGATCCTAAGGAGAACCTGAATGATCAGATTGAGCGACATGTTGAATATTTTTCGCTTGATGTCAAGACAATGCAGCTTGGGAACTTTTGTCGGACAACCCTTTTTACTGTGACTGAAGCCTACCTTTATTGTGGTTTTCCCCCATCATTGTCACTGCCTTCTATATGATTTGGTAAGTCAGGATCCTAACTTACTGGTGATTTTCGTACAGCTTTAGTTTTGATATCATATCAGTTATCATTTGGTAGTACACTTTTGTTGTTTAAATGGTTGTGTTCTGATACGTACTTGAGCCTTGCCTCTGGTGGATCGAAGGTTGTAGGGATGTGGATGGCTGGGCGAGGCTTGAAGGCTGCGGCACGGCGACGGGGCGCCGTGGTCGCGTGCGTGCGGGAGAGAACAGGGGGCAGCGGCTAGGGTAATTCCCGGCTCCCAAAGGAAGCCGAGTAAATTCATTACTCTTGCTTAAAATCCAATAATCCCTGATTGCAGTATTTATACTTCTATGAATAATAATTAAGGTAAATAGACTAAATATAATTTTGGGGCCTTAGCCACTAATAGGCCTGCGCCTGGAGTACTGCAATCCCGTCATAACATGTTCAGTCATTAATAAGCTATCGTTTGGTAATTGGTAGTATGCTCTTTTAGCCCTTGCACCCCTACACTTTTACTGACATTGGTATTTGAGTACAATAATTCAGTTATTATCTGTAAGTTTTCAATGATTTTTTTTTCTTGTTCTCCACCTATGTTCAGTGAATGTTCTTATCTACTGTTGGCATGGAAGAATCAATTAAACTTGGAAAGTTTTTGTTCCTTTCTTTTACCTTTCCTGTGTGGCTCATGTTAGTTTTCCTATCTATCTAACCACAACTTACTCGGTATAAACACTGGTTTGGGTTGTTTTTTCATCACTATACTATGTAAGATATAATGGCAAAGAAAAATGATGATGGAAAGAGCATAAATTCTATGAATTTGTGAACTGAAGATATAATATGGAACTGTCCAAATATACTGGAGCAATAGCTTGTACACATATGATTTCAATTTACGGTTGAGTTCTTTCTTTTAAGAAAAGATCTTTATATTGAACTATTTAACGATGGAATATTTGGTCATAGCTAGTGTCATGTTAGGCTGCATGTACAACAGCTGGCCTCAATTTGTTGAGTTCGTTAGGGTCACACTAAGCTCTATATAAAGAGCATTTAGCTCCTACTTAGATTACACAGTAATAAATCTCTCTACTACATCCCTTTCTCCTTGTATTCCTGACTTGTATGGTAGCTGATCACAGTTCCTTGGCCTGTCATGATGATGCACCCACAAACAGACCTGCATGTAACAACCTAGTTCATTTACCAAGCTGGACTGAAAAAGTTCCTTTCAGCATGTCCCAGGTCTGCATCCCACCGCTTAAAGATTAATGGATATGAGCTTTAGAATCTTTACATCGTTATGGACCCTTGGGTCTTGGCTAACCTGCTCTCACTATCCTTTTTCAACTATGTGAACTTGTTTTCTTCTTCAAAGATGAACTCATCGATAAGAATCTTTGAGATGTTGAAATCTGCCAAGTGAAACAAGTTAGTTTAAGATTTAGTACAATTGAAAGATTACCAATTCGTCATTGTCCTTGTGGAGGTACTGGTGCAAAAGTCAGTTTTGTTGCAATATGAATCCGTTGGAGGGCATTCCATGAAGGCATGGGCTGAAATACGCTACACCGAACTAACAGAACTGCCCCGAATTTTTTTTGTTGCTCAGTGTTTCTTGCGGTGGGGGGGATTGCTAACTATTTGGTTTATGGTGTTAAGTATGGTTTCTGAGTCTCTGAAACCGAATCACTGAAATCATCGAATGTCCGAGCACTAGCCTAACCCTATGACTCCCTATGCAAGGATCCAAGATTGCAACTCCCTTCTCCATCTCCAATCTGCATGATTGCAAGGCAGTGGCCATGACGAGTGCACAAGCCTCCATGGACACAATAGAGGTCAAGATAAGTGATGAGCAGACGGCCCTGACTCGCTCGCTACTCTCCATGTCCAGGGGTGTGCAGGGGGGCCACGAGTAGTGGTGATCCGATGGCCATGATCGGCTGCTAGCCTCTGCAGGCACACAGTCAGTTTTAGTGCTGATCACCTAGACAGAAGGCATGCAGGCAGCAAAAGGTGAGCATACAGGTCTGTGTAGTGGGCTTGGTGCCTTGCTCAGCTCTCGATGCTTCATCAGATCTCTGAGCTTGGGGTCTCTCTTATACATTTTCTTTCCTTAATTTGCTTACCACGTGTTCGTTTTTTGATAAAAAAAAAACACCACACCACAATAACCTAAACAAAAGCTTGTAGTTTTTGTTTTTCTTGCAACTACTTCAGTCCACAAGTTCTGAAAGCTGAAATATTTCATCACTAATGAAACTGAACAGAACAAACCAAACAAACTGAATACCCAGCTCTAATTCCAGGCATCCTGGATTCGTGGTCCCATCACTATGTCCTTGATGTAGCAACTCTTACACTTCCATTAACCATCAATTTTGACGCAACCCAGTAATGTGGGGGTGGGGCGTCAGCAATGACGCCATCCAGTGGTGAGGAGCCAGGCCTGTTTGTCATCTGTCTCAACTTGACACTCAATTTTTTTAAAAACCAATGAGTAATCACTGCTCCGCACTGTTCCAGCAAAGCAGTTAGCCTCCAGACTGTAATGGTACTCACCCCGGTGCAGTTCCGATCCAGCTCTTCCCCTGACACTATCAACCAGGGTTCAAACCCTGGGTTCACAAAAAAAAAAAAGAGGGGAGCTGGGTGAGTTATGGTGTTTTCCAAGTGTTTCTAGGTGGTTTAAGTCTTTGGTCCCTTTTCATGAGAGAGGTCTTTCCCATGGGTCGAGCTTTTTTAACATGTCAGAAATCACCAATACTAAAACCAAGGCTTTGTAGCAGTTGTAATTGTGGTTGCAAAGGTTTTAACAGGGCAATTTTTTTCCTCATTTTGTTAGTAATCACTTTACATTCTTCTGTGAAGCTGAGACTACAATTTTGAAGATTTAGTGCCTTTATATATACAAACTTTGCATATAACTACTTAACTAGTATCATGCTTAAGTGCTTTACTTTTGTGGATAGATCAAAAACTTTCTGTATCAATTGACCTGGTCGTTTTAAAACCATCTGTTTCTCTTGCTAACCTGAATGAATTATCATTTATATACATTACAATGATTAGGATATGATCGTTCTTGATCTCTCTATTCTTCTTGCTCCTGATGAACAAGATTTCTGTTGATAGAGTTAATAATAGTGACATTTTCTTGTCTTCCCTGTTGGTATTTGAAGGAAAAAGAATGGCACCACAGAATTTGTCATTTCCTTGAACTGCTATGAGGCTGCATTCAGGAACCGAGAAGACTACTCTGATTGGCACCTGACTTGTGATTTTGTTAAAATAGATACTCCCACACTGGGGCTCTACTATGAAAACTATTATGTAATATGACCATCTTGTATTTCATAGTTCGGGTCAAACTCCTCACAACTCTGCTGACGAAGATTGAGATGGAGTGATCTTTCGTGGATGCCATTACAAAATGTTGAGTCTATGATCTTTGTTGTAATATTTTGTTATCTTTGAAAATTTTATGGAAGTTGCTACATTTCAGGTGCTTGAATTTTCATGGCAACAACCTTCTACAACTAACTAGTACAAATAAAACGAGAACTCACCAGAGAATATTTATAATTTTTCCTATAGTAAAAAACAAAATTATCTATTGCTTGAACAAAAATAAAAATCCAAGGACTTGAGATATAAAAGTGAAAATTTTTACTATAAAATTTAAACTTTTAGTACAATGGATTCTTAGTTAGAAATATTTCTAATATTTACACTTTTATTGCTATAAATTATATATTATTTAATAAGATAAAGTTAGTGGTTAAAGTTGATCTTGATGACTGCACCTAGCCATGTCATGTTTTGGGATATATGAGAGTAACTCTAACAGTTTGATAATTTTGGATAGATGAGAGCAACTCTAACAGTTTGACAATTGAGTTTGACATATTTGATTTTGAGAAAAAATTATAAAATGTGGTGTCCAACAGTTTGTCATTTAGGTTTGGTATTTTTGCCAAACTCCTCAATAAGAGCCTATTGTGCGCATTCGGCTGCTGTTGCTTGCTGCTGTGCTCTGATAAAGCCGATAGTACACTGTACACAGACAAAGAACACATGCTCGTACTGTACCTACCGATCATGCTCCATGCACACATGCACCTGCTGTGCTTCGCCTGTGAATCAGAGAACGATCATGCTTCGCCTGGTAGTACATGTCCATGGTACCGTGCAGCTACTGTTCTTTTTTTTATACCGAGTTGGGTGTGCAGCTGCTGTTACATTCTTTTCTACTTGCATGCTACATTTTGTAATCAGAGCACGACCCGTGAGGGTTTGGCGACTGGCCGCGCGCGCGCGAGATGTCGCGTGAACAGAAAAACGATTGGGAAAGTTAACGTCCGGGTCCACTGGGTCCATAATTTTCATTTTTGCCAAGTCATTATGGGGAACGGTTGGAGATTGCATATTTTTAGCTTTGGCATATCAATTTAAGAGCAAATTCCATGTTTTGCCAAACCCAAATTGCCAAATTGTTGAAGTTGCTCTGAGCTATAATTTTATTTTGTTCGTGCACTTTTAAATAGTTCAGCTATGGTAGAGAGCAGTCCTTGCGAACTTCCTCATTCTAATTGGAGAATTTAAGCATCTCAAGTTTGATCAAAATTATAAACAAAATTATAAAGACTTATGTATCAAATAGGTATATTATAAAAATATAATTGATAAAAAATCTAATGATATTTAGTTAGCATCATAAATGTTATTATATTATTATATAAGTTTGGTCAAACTTGAGATGTTTTATGTCATAGTATGACAGGCGGGCCCCAAGTTGTAGCGAGGTGAGATGACAAACGATTACGCAAGGAGGGCGGGTGCACTGTGGTCGGTCGAGCAACAACTGTCGTGTGTGTTGGTTGGGTATATAAGCCATCGTAACTGAAAGAAACAAGCAGAAATTGATACCAAGATACTCAATAGAATTTGTAATAGAAGTAGATGTGGTGTAGGTGTATTCCCTAATTCTCAATTTTCCTGAATTACTCTATACCTTAACCTTGTTCATCACAATTGGTATCTGATTGAATTGGGGAATTTTTTTTCTCGATTCGATTCCACAGCTCTGGCTCCAAAGAAGGAACTCACCAAATACTAGTTAGAGATGTCGACTTCGATCGATGACCTCAAGGCCACCATGGAATCCATGGCCAAGCAGCCCGTTGGCTTTCAAGACATGGCAAAGCAATTTGCTGGATCTAGGCGGTGATGATGACCACGCTTGACAAGCTCAACGACTTGGAGGCTTGGCGCACAATCGTGGAGACATCCATGGGGTCGATGATGCACCAATCCAAGGAGACGTCGAACCGAGTACAGAAGCTATAGGGGCAACCTCCTCTGCCTCTCCCGCCTTTGGAGCCGTTTCCCTACCCTTTGTCGGCCACGCTGCAGCATCCTCTTCCGCCCTGCCACTCCCCATCCACTGGTGCCGAACCCGCTGGTGGGCCTTCATTCTCAACATCCTTTAGGGTGGTTCAACTCGAACTTGGCACCGACGTCGGCTTCGAGCTCATAGTCACCCAACAGGGCACGGCCAGTGACACAAGCACCGGATTGTTGGTGGTGGGGCCCCATGCGCCTTGTTGCCGCACCCGGTCACGGGTATGCCCCAGGACCATAATTTTCATGCCTTTCTGTCACTCGATTTTGAACATATGCAGTCCTCTCATTCGCCATGAGTTCCCAAATTCAATGGGGGATAATCCTCAACTATGGCGTGATCATTGCATCCTTTTTTTAGGTCTATGGGGTACACCTGATGATGAGGACGAGGTTCGCGGTGCTCAACTTCCAAGGTGCAACGGCCACTTGGCTTCAGACTATTGTGCGCCATGGCAGGATCTGTGATTGGGACCAGCTTTGTGGGTTGGTGTTCGCCAAGTATGACAAAGATCAATATCAATAACAATTGAGGGCATTGGAGACTCTGAGGCAAACGGGATCGGTGGCGGATTATCACACTCATTTTGAGAAGTTGGTTCATGGGATTCTTCTTTACAATCCATCATATGATCATATGTATTTTGTCACCCAGTTTCTAACAGGCCTCAAAGAAGACATGAGAGCACCCTGTAAGAGAGTAGAATGGAGAGAATGCTCGAGTTCTTCATTACAGTGTGCAGGTACATATACAAGATGCCGAAGCACTGCAGCCGATCAGCACTAACTAACTATACTGAATAATCGGATCGCAGCTGAAGAATAGGAGAAGCGCTAGCTACCGTTGAACTGACCAACGCCTATCCCTGTCTATCAGAACTTTCAGAGGATGATCGTTGACCCCCCCCCCCGCAGTTGAAGCTTCGTTAGACTAAATGCACAAACTGTCTCTAAACTCATTGAACAATGGCGTTGGCAATACTTTGGTCATTATATCTGCAAGTTGTTGCCGTGTCGGAATGTGCAGGACCTTGAACTGCCCAAGTGCCACCTTCTCACGAACGAAGTGAATGTCTAGCTCCACATGCTTGGTTCTTCGATGATGAACTGGATTTTCAGTCAGATAGACAGCTGAAATGTTGTCACAGTAAATGACAGTGGCCTTGTTAATGGTGAAGTGAAGCTCATGAAGCAAATTTCGAAGCCAACAACACTCCGCCGCCGCATTGGCCACCGCCCGATACTCTGCCTCCGCGCTGGACCTTGAAACTGTGGTTTGTCGCTTGGACGACCAAGAGATAAGGGAGTCACCCAAGAACACACAGTAACTAGACGTCGAGCGGCGAGTGTCTGGGCACCCCGCCCAGTCGGCGTCCGAGTACACCCGGAGCTCTGTGGACGGACGCGCCGAGATGCTGATGCCGTGGTCGATGGTGCCGCGCAGATAGCGCAGTATGCGTTTGACAAGGTTCCAGTGAGCAACTCGTGGAGAATGCATGTGCAGACACGCCTGATTCACCGCATAAGCCATGTCCGGGCGTGTTAGTGTGAGGTACTGGAGAGCTCCGGTGATGCTGCGGTAGAATGTGCCGTCGCTGATCAGTTCGCCGTCGTTAGCAGACAGCTTGGGCTTCGCGTCCACGGGTGTCGTCGCAGGCTTGCAATTGGCCATTCCAGCGCGTTCCAATTGATAGGGTTCTAGGATCGTCTAGGAGCGGATCCAGTAGGATAGAAGTGATTCGGGTAGGTAGATAGATGCGTTTCATGTGATGCAGAGAGAAGTAGAGAGAGAGAGATCATGTGCAAACCAGAGGAGTCGACGGAAGGCAGTGCTGTGGCGGCGGCAGTGTTAGGGTTTGAGCCGCCGTCGGCCATGGTCGTCGGTGTAGCGTCTGCAGTCGCATCCGTAGTCATCTGAGTGCTTGCCGGCGTCGGTGGAACTTCCCGCCGCTGGCAGCGCTCCCTCTAGATCGGTCTAGGGTTTAGGATGTCGGTGGGGTGTGGCGGCGCACAGGTGAACCTTGGTTAGCGTGCCTGGAGCCCCCGCCCCCACCTTTCCTTATATAGCACTGTGCGACGGGGGCCCACCAACCACATGGTTGGGCGCCCCCGATCAGGGCGTAACCTAGGGCCCGTTAGTCCGTTGAGCCTAACGGGAGGAGATCTAATTCTAACATTCTCCCCCTAGATCTCATACAATTCTTTTAATTCTTCAATTTTATTTCGAGTTCAATATTCCAATTCTTTTCAATTCCATCACAGATCAGTATATAGAGCATGCTTCATCGTCACAACAATTCATGTTGTTAGACTAACAGCTACTACACACCTTTCTTATTTTGGAAACAAACTTTTCTTCATTCTGGGCCCTTCTTATTCTTCGGGAATCATAGGCTCTCCCTTAAACCCATGCCGGCTATGTGTCCTCTGAACACACTGGGTGGAAGGCCTTTTGTGAGCGGATCCGCTAGCATCTTTTATGTTCGTATATGCTCAAGATTTATGATATGATCCCGAAGTTTATCTTTCACAACATAGTACTTTATGTCAATGTGTTTGGCAGCACCACTTGACCTATTGTTGTGAGCGTATTCTACCGCTGGGTTGTTATCACAATACAACCGCATCGGTCTTTCTATACTTTCAATTATTCTCAGTCCGGGTACAAATTTCTTCAACCAATTTACCTGCCCCGAGGCCTCATAACAAGCTACAAACTCTGCGTACATTGTCGAGGATGTAGTCACTGTTTGTTTCGAACTTTTCCACGATATCACTCCTTTAGCAAGAGTAAAGATATATCCTGATGTGGATTTTCTTTCATCTCCAGCATAGTCAGAATCTGAATACCCCTCTATGTGCAGGGAATCAGTTTTTTCATATGTCAACATGAGACCTTTCGTACCTTGCAAATAACGTAAGACTTTCTTCACTAATTTCCAATGTTCAATTCCTGGATTCTTTTGATATCTGCCAAGTAACCCGGTAACAAAAGCTATGTCAGGGCGAGTACACGTTTGAGCATATTGTAAACTTCCAATTGCCGAAGCATACGGTACCGCTTTCATTTGATCAATTTCATATTTGTTCTTGGGACACTGATGTCCCCCATATTTATCGCCCTTGACAATCAGAGCAGGAGATGGACTACACGCATGCATACTAAATCTCTTCAAAAAAATTTCTATGTATGTCTTTTGCGATAATCCCAATACCCCTTTTCTTCTATCTCGATGAATCTCAATTCCCAAGACAAACGAAGCTTCACCAAGATCTTTCATATCAAAGTTCGAGGACAAGAATTTCTTCGTCTCCAATAGTAGATTGACATCATTACTAGCAAGTAAGATATCATCCACATATAGGATCAGAAATATGTATTTCTTATTCTTGAATTTCACATAGACACAATTGTCCTCGACATTTTTTTTAAACCCAAAACCCTTTATAGTTTTATCAAACTTCAAGTACCACTGTCTCGAAGCTTGTTTCAAACCATAAATTGATCTTTTCAGACGACATCCCATATTCTCTTTTCCTTTTACGACAAAACCTTTCGGTTGTGCCATATAGACATTTTCATCCAAATCCCCATTAAGGAATGCGGTCTTTACATCCATCTGATGTAATTCTAGATCATAGTGAGCCACAAGTGCCATAATGATTCTAAAAGAATCTTTACAAGAAACTGGGGAAAAAGTTTCATTGTAATCGATTCCTTCTCTTTGGGTAAAACCCTTAGCCACAAGTCGCGCTTTGTGTCTTTCAATATTCCCTTGGGAGTCATATTTCGTCTTGTAGACCCATTTGGATCCTACTTTCTTAGCTCCTTTAGGAATATTTTCTAGAACCCAAACCTTGTTGGTATTCATAGATTTTATCTCATCTTCCATGGCCTGAAACCACTTCAATGAGTGTTCGCTTCTCATGGCTTCTTCAAAAGTTATAGGGTCATCTTCCATATGATATTCTTCAGTTTCATAAATTTCATAATCATCTGGAATAGCTGACCTTCTAGTTCTTTGAGACCTTCTAGGGGCCTCTGGCACTTGGTCCACTATGGGCTGTTGTTGTTCTTCCTCATTAGCAACATTTGGTTCTACAAGCTCCTGATGGACAGGTTCCTCTTGTTCATTCGTTGTTGCTATGGGAGAATTCACAACAGGCGTTGTCACCATAGTGTCCTGTATTGCTGGTGCAACATCGGTAGCAGGTAACGTAAAGTATGGTTCTTCAACCATCGGAGTGGGTACATGTACCCGCTTCTCCTCAAGTCTAATTTCACGTGTTACCTTGCTCCCCCTGATCATGTCATCCTCCAAGAACACAGCGTGTCTTGTTTCAACAAATTTCGTGTATCTATCAGGACAATAGAATCGATAACCTTTCGATCTTTCTGGATAGCCAATGAAATGGCAGCTGACAGTCTTGGAGTCTAACTTTCCAATATTTGGGTTAAATACCTTTGCCTCAGCTGGACAGCCCCACACACGTAAGTGCTTAAGTGAGGGTTCTCTTCCTGTCCATAATTCATACGGTGTTTTCTGCACCGACTTGCTTGGTACTCGATTAAGTATATGAATGGCGGTTTTCAGTGCCTCCATCCATAAACCAACCGGTAGTGTGGAGTAACTCATCATGCTTCTCACCATATCCATTAGGGTACGGTTTCTTCTTTCAGCCACTCCATTCTGCCGAGGCTCCCCCAGTGTGGAGTATTGAGCGACTATGCCATTTTCCTGTAGGAACCTTGCAAAGGGACCTGGAATTTGGCCATACGGGTATGTCGCCCGTAATACTCTCCACCACGGTCTGATCGAACTATCTTTATTTTCTTGTTGTGTTGATTTTCAATTTCGTCTTTAAATATCTTAAATTTATCCAATTCTTCTGTTCTTTCTTTAATTGGATAAATATATCCATAACGAGAGTAATCATCCGTGAATGTTATGAATGAATCATAACCATCCACGCTTTTCGTTGGAATGGACCGCAAATGTCCGTGTGAATTATTTCTAATACTCTCGTGCTTCGTTTAGCATCTTTCTTTATTTTCTTAACATATTTTCCTTTGATGCAATCAACACATTGTTCTAAATCGGAGAATTCTAAGTGCGGAAGAATTGATTGTTCACTAAGCGTTCTATTCTCCCCCTCGAAATATGGCCCAAACGACAATGCCATAATTTCGAAGAGTCGCTTCCATTTCTCTTCCGCTTCTTATTCTCATTTGTAGATTGGGAGACATTCACAACATCGCATTCATGATTTACATTCTCAGCAAGAGATAATAAATAAAGCTTGTCTTGTCGGAAGGCAAGACCAATACACTTGTCATTATTATCAAATAGTTCACATCTGTCATTACCAAAATGACAGCCAAATCCATCATCATCGAGTTTGAAAACACTTATTAAATTCCTACGTAAGGAGGGAACATAGAGTACATTTCTAAGCTTAAGTACAAAGCCATCTTTTAATTCTAAAGCTAGATCGCCAATGTCTTCAACTCCAGCTTGTACTCCATTCGCGACTTTAATCGTTCTTTCTCCTCTTTGCAGGGTTCTCCTCCCACTTAACCCCTGTAAAGAATTTGAAACGTGAATTGTTGCACCTGAATCAATCCACCAAGAGTTGTTCGAATAACATAAAAACAGGGATTCATCTACAAATGTGATAGTGTCATCACCTTTCTTCAGTAGCTTTTTCAGGTAGATAGGGCAATCTCTCTTGTAATGCCCTCTCTTGAAGCATTCCTTGCACTGGTCTTTTTCAGCATTTCCATATTTTCTGAAGTCCTCATCCTGAGAGTCCTTTTCTTTTCCCTTTGCAAGTGCATGTTCTTGTGGCTTGGAGGGAGAGCTTTTATTCCACTAGGGTTTTCCCTATGGTTTCTTGTAAAAGTTCTTTTTTTATTGTCCTTGACAAGATGAGCTAATTCACCCTGTGCGGACTTGATTCTCTCTTCCTCCTGGACACACATTGCAATGAGTTTTTCAATGTCCCAGTTTTCAGGCATCATATTGTAGTTCACAGCAAAAGTTTCGAATTCTTTTGGCAGAGAAAGAAAGACCAAGTGAATGAGGAACTTGTCATTGTCCCCAAAACCATTGTCTTTAATTTCACTGTCATTGTGTTTATTTTCAATATGTGCTGACGCACACCACCACCATTGTATTTCTCAGATACAAGTTTATGTATCATTGTGCTTGCTGTGGCCTTGGAAGACCTAGTAAACTGATTCTTTACCCTTTCGAGGTAGTCAATGGCGGTGATGCATTCTGGGATTGACCCTCGGATTTGGTCTTCAATGGTGGCTTTCGCCACCAACAAGCATTTTCTGTTGGATTGAATCCAACGTCTGTGTTCGATGTCATATTTCATTCTGACTTCTGCAAAATCACGCTTTCGGGCGTGAAAAGCTTCGTCAGTTTCATCGGTTCTCTTCTCTGGTTCCTCTGAAATAGTAGGACACGGGGAAGTAATGGCAAGATCAATCTCTGCCAGTGCAAGTTCTAGCTCGTACTTCTCCCGCCACACATGGTAGTTTGTACCGTTGAGCGGAGGAATGTTGTTTATGTTCACCATTCCTTTAATTCCTGAAATTTATCCAAAAAAAGTGAGAAACATTCATCATGAAATTGCATGCCTTAACTTAACGTTGGTCAAAATTAAACATATAATTCCTCTATGCAAAAATTTATACATCACCGTTGGGCAGAAGTAAAATGAATGCATAGCTATTCATTATAATAATGTTATTAACAACGTTAGTCAAAAAATAACAGTATTATAATCTCAACAAAATTATCGAAAATTCATAATTCACTCAAAATCAAATTATCCTGTTGGTTCAAATTTAATTAAGAGTCAAAATTCAATATTTTATTCGCAGCGGAAACAATTAAATTGTTCATCATCTTATTTTCCAGAAAAAAAATTCAATTTGAATTGTTCTTTAAACAAAAATTATCGTTGGATAAAATTTGTATAGAGAATAATTCATTCAAATATCAAGTGATTCGATTTAATGTTTCTGGAAAATAGAATAATTATAATTGTTCGAAAAATTATTTTCCAGAATATTCTTCATGTGATTATTCTCTGAATTAAATTGTCGTTGGATAAATTTGTTCAGAGAAACAATTCACCAAATTTCATTTCAAATTTATTCAAATATCAATTCTATTTAATTCTGGAAAATAAAAAAAAAATTGGGAAACGTCACTGTTCAGTTCACGGGCCGGGGCGAACCAAGTGGCCCAGAGGCCATTACGGCCCACCAGACCGCGCGCGTGGGCTCCCCTTCTCCCCCAGGCCACAACGTGGGCCTGGGCCGGGAAAGGGGACTCCCGCTTGGGCTCAATTCGGCCCAGCCGAATTGGGAACGACCGCGGACCGTCGGATCGCGGTCAACGCTGATCGGACGGCGGCGCGCTTAGTTCGCAGGATCAAAACCGCCGATCGGCCGCGTCCCCCCCGAACCCTAGTTCATTCTCTCCCTCACTCCGCTCCTTTCTCCTCTGCGCAGCGGCGGCGGCCGAGAGCAAGAGAGTGGCACGGCGGCGGCTCACTGCCGAGCGCGACCGGCCGAGGGGAGAGGACAGCGCCGCCGCCGCCGGCCTCCTCGCCGGTGTGCGCACCCACCGAGGTGTGGACGCGCCGCCGTCGAGCGGGCTAGCGGCGGTGTCCGCATGCCGCACGCAAGACGGAGGCCGCGCAGTGGTGGGACCGCGCCGTGCGGACGTGCACCGGTTCTTCCAGCGCATCGGCAATGGAGCTCCAGGTATGTGAGCACCCTTCTTTAGGATTAGGGTTTCGAGTTAGGGTTCGGTGTTCTTGATTCGTTGGATTCGGATCGGATTTCCCTGTGTAGTTAGGGTTTCGGTTGTGTGTTCGTTCATGCCGATCCGTGATTCGTTCTTGTTCTTCCTCCCTAGCCCCTCTGTTCTTTGAAAATAGGGTTAGGGTTTCAATTCGGTTGAGCCGATTGGGCTCTGATCCGAGTGGATCCCCTCCGTAGGAGGCGTCTGATACCATTGATAGGGTTCTAGGATCGTCTAGGAGCGGATCCAGTAGGATAGAAGTGATTCGGGTAGGTAGATAGATGCGGTTCATGTGATGCAGAGAGAAGTAGAGAGAGAGAGATCATGTGCAAACCAGAGGAGTCGACGGAAGGCGGTGTTGTGGCGGCGGCGGTGTTAGTGTTTGAGCCGCCGTCGGCCATGGTCGTCGATGTAGCGTCTGCAGTCGCGTCCGTAGTCATCTGAGTGCTCGCCGGCGTCGGTGGAACTTCCCGCCGCTGGCAGCGCTCCCTCTAGATCGGTCTAGGGTTTAGGATGTCGGTGGGGTGTGGCGGCGCACAGGTGAACCTTGGTTAGCGTGCCTGGCGCCCCGGACCCCACCTTTCCTTATATAGCACTGTGCGACGGGGGCCCACCAACCACATGGTTGGGCGCTCCCGATCAGGGCGTAACCTAGGGCCCATTAGTCCATTGGGCCTAACGGGAGGAGATCTAATTCTAACACCAATATGTCTTTAGTGTACTGTGCCTGTTTGAGGAAGAAGCCATTGGCATCCCTGCGAGCCTGGACACCCAGAAAAAAGTGAAGGTCGCCGAGGTCCTTGATGGCGAATGCTTGGCGCAGATGCTCGATAACATGATGGAGGAGAGCCAGAGTGGACGCCGTGAGGATGATGTCATCCACGTAAACCAGGAGATAAGCCGCTTGATGACCTTGTGTGTAGACGAACAGTGAGCTGTCTGAGCCCGTCGCGGTGAAACCCATGGCGCGGAGGTGACCCCCGAGGCGCTGGTACCAGGCACGCGGCGCCTGCTTGAGCCCGTACAAGGACTTGATCAGCAAGCAGACGTGATCCAGGTTGTTGGAGTCGACAAATCCAGCGGGCTGGTGACAGTAGGCACGTTCCGCCAGATCGTCGTGGAGGAATGCGTTCTTGACGTCTAGTTGATGCACTGGCCAGCCACGAGTAGCCGCAAGGTGCAAGACCGTGCGGATGGTGGATGGCTTGACCACCGGCGAGAAGGTCTGATGGAAGTCTACGCCGAGACGTTGGGAGAACCCGCGGACAACCCATCTCGCCTTGCGATGCTCGAGAGAGCCATCAGGATGGAGCTTGTTCTTGAATATCCATTTACCAGTGATGACATTGGCGTGTGGTGGCCGCGGGACGAGCGTCCACGTGCCATTAGCCTGCAGGGCGTTGAATTCTTGCATTGCCGCTTGCCATTCAGGGTCACGGAGCGCGGATCGGACTGACGAGGGCGGCGGTGTCGGCGTGGAGACCGTGGCCACGTGCGCATACTTGGGATTTGGCAGTCGGATGCCATCCCGCGCACGCGTGACCATGTGATGTCGATGTAGCGTCGGCGCAGCGGTCGGCGCGGTGACCGCGTCCACCGGCACGCCGTCTGGTACTGGCGGCGATGGTGTCCCGGCACCCGGGGCTGTTGGCATCGAAGACGACAGTGTGGTGGAGTCTCAGGGTGTGGCGGCGTCGACGGCTGGCGCAGGTGACGGTGAAGAAGCTGCCGGTGCAGGCCCCGCTGCTGGAGGTGCGGGTGCACGATGGCGATGTGTATGCTGCCGGCGGTCAGGCTCGATCGGGATCACCTCTGGAACACATGGGTGACATGGCTGTTCGATAGGGCCTGAAGAAGTGTGCACCTGCGCAAATGGAAAGCTCGTCTCGTCGAAATAAACATGACGAGAGATTAGCACACGTTTGGTGACCGGGTTGTAGCACTTGTAGCCACGCTGATCCAGCGGATATCCGAGGAAAATGCAACGAGCCGAGCGCGGTGCGAGGCATGCCAGAGAGGACTGTCGTGCGCGGCGAGGAGAGCCACTGTGGGTCGCGAAGCCACGTTCTGTTGCGGCCGTAGGGGGTAGAGATCGCCAGTCGAGTCACAGCGGAGGAGCACCGTCCGGGTTCGCAGATCCTTAACTGAGAAACCCCATGGGTCAAATTCGACAGAAACTGAATTATCACGAGTAAGTGCACGAACTGAAATGAGGTTCTTGACTAATTGAGGAGCAATAAGAATGTTACGGAGATGAAGTGAGGAAGCAGAAGTAGGAACGGTGGCATGCCCAGAGCAGGAAGCAGGAATAAATTGACCATTGCCGACAACAACATGACGAGGAACAACAGTGGAGGATGGGGAGGTGAGTATACCAGGATTGGCCGACATGTGCGCCGTGGCGCCTGTGTCCATGAACCAATCACCCCCAGCGCCGCTCGGGTTGTTGACGGAGAGGCCGTTGAGGGCGGAGTAGAGGCCCGCCGGAAGGGATTCCGGAGTGCCGGCGTAGTGCGCGGCATGGGGGTATGGCCACGGTGACGAGAACGCGGCCATGGCTTGCGGCGGGTTGACGCCAGGCCGCGATCCAAGGACGCTGGGCCTCCACGCCGGCATCTTCCAGGCCTGAACAACCCCCTGCCATGGGTTGGGGGCCGTGGGCCACGGTGGCGGTGTCGCGCCAGGGTGGGAGGCAGAAGGTCCGCCGCCAGGCGCGCCCTGTCCGCCCGACGGAGCGGATCGGTTGCGGGCATCAGCGGCCTTGCGCTTCTTGCGGCGGTCGTGGCCGCGATCAGTGCCGCCGTTCCCGGGCGCCGGAGAGGGTGGTGGAGGCGCCGCCACAGATTTGGAGCTGGTGGAGGAGACGGAGGCCATCAACGCCGTCTGTGCCTCCATCTGCAGCGAGTGGCGAATGCGATGTTCTTCCTGCAGCAAATAGGATTTGGTGTAGAGAAAAGTGGGTGGCGGGGTCATGGCAGTGAGCACCGCGATGGCCTGACTGAATTTGTTATTCAGGCCGCGCAGGGTGTTGATGACGAGCGCCGGGTCCGCGACGGCGGCGCCGCAGTCATAGAGCTCGTCAGCGAGGCGCTTCAGGCGGCCGCAGTACTCGGCGACCGTCATGTCACCCTGGAACAGGCTGTGGAACTCCTGCTGAGTGTAGACGGCACGCTGGAGGCTGTGGTCGAGGAAGAGGCTTGTGATCGCTTGCCATGCGGAGTAGGCAGTGGCATTCGGTTGGTTGACGTCGTTCCAGATGGACTTGGAGACGGTGGAGTAGAGCCAGGAGAGGATGCAGGCATCAACCTGGGTCCACTCGGCATCATCAAACATGGCGGCGGCGTCGACCGAGCCATCGATATGCGCGGTGAGGCCAAATTTCTTGATGGTCAGCTCGAAGAAGGATCGCCACTGCCTGAAATTCCTGTCGTCAGAGGAAAGGGTGACGGGAACATGGCTGTGGATGTTGAGGAGGACGAGGGTGGAGGCTTTGGGCGCAGCAGGGTCAGCAAAGGGATTGCTGGAGTCCGAGGCAATGGAAGCATGGGGGCTCGCCATGGACGGACGAGTAATTGGAGCAGCGGAAGATCGGTTAGATCGCAGAGTAGACTGATACCATGTAAGAGAGTAGAATGGAGAGAATGCTCGAGTTCTTCATTACACTGTGCAGGTACATATACAAGGTGCCGAAGCACTGCAGCCGATCAGCACTAACTAACTATACTGAATAATCGGATCGCAGCTGAAGAATAGGAGAAGCGCTAGCTACCGTTGAACTGACCAACGCCTATCCCTATCTATCAGAACTTTCAGAGGATGATCGTTGACACACCCATTGCTATGCATAGACCATGGGATGTGGATGCCGCAAACGCGTTAGCATTGCTCCAAGAAGAAGAGTTGAACACCACAAGAGCAGACCCTTTGGGTAGGGATTTACCAAAGGGTTTGACAGATCAGTGACTGAGAAGACAAGTTTGGTCATGGGGGAAAATTAGCAACTAAAGTTCAACAGCCTGACTCTGAAGATAAGCCGGACAACACTCAAACAGTACCGCCGCAAGAACAGTTTGTGCTTCAGATGTGGAGGAAAGTGGAGCACCACTCATTCTTGTCGAGAACATATTCCATTACATGTGTTGGAGGAACTGTGGGATGCAGTAGAAATGACTGCAACTGACGAGTCAGTGGATGTTTGATGACTTAGTATTCACCTTGTAGGCACCTGAGATGGATAAAAGCAATCAACGTCATACTCTGAAATTGTTGGCTCTAATTGGCAAGCATCATGTGTTAGTTTTGGTGGACTCATGCAGCATTGGTACATTTGTGAGTGATACGTTGTTGCAGGCTGGATTTACCTATTGAACCATGCCCATCGGTCACATTCAAAGCAGCTGATGGTAGGCACTTGCATTGTTTAGAGCAAGTCCCAGGCTGTAGTGGTGTGTATAGGGCCAGAAATTCACATCAGATGCCCGAGTGCTCAATTTGAGATGTCATGACATGAGTCTTGGTGAAGATTGGTTGGAAGTTATCAGTCCTATTTCGGTAGATTATAAAACCAAAGCTATACACACTGCATGGCATTCAGGACAGCATCGATACCTGTTGAGCAACTAGACCTAAGAAGCTACTTAGTCTGATTCAGCTAGGTGGGGTTACATGCTAACTACAGTTGAGCACCAACAATGAAAATTTGTTGTTGTCAGACGAAAGTCACCCTGCTTCCTCCATTCAGTCGACAACTTCTGAAGTGCCTCCTGAACCCAATCTAGCACTTGTTGCAGCAATATGAGCACATATTCAATACACCATCACAATTACCTCCTCCACGTACCCCATAGGATCAAGCTAATTCTAGGGGCTCAACCAGTACGCATGAGACCCTACCATTATTCACCGATTTAGAAGAATGAAATTGAAGCCCAAGTCAAACAGATGGTGCAGTCCAGAGTTCTCAGGCCTAGTACATGTGACTTTGATTCCCCTATCCTTCTAATGCACAAGAAAGATGGATCATGGTGGTTTTGCGTCGATTACCGTCACTTGAATACTATCACCATGAAGCACAAGCATCCAATGCTAGTGGTGAACGAGTTACTGGATGAGATCAATGGTGCTCAGTGGTTCACCAAACTCAACTTCAGTTAAAGGTATCATCAAATTCGGATGGCGAGTGGTGATGAATACAAGCAGCCCTCCACACTCATTAAGGGCTATATGAATTTATGGTGACGCCCTTTGGCCTCACAAATGGGACGACTACATTCAAAAGTCTTATGAACGCCATTTTTACATCATTACTACGTCAAGGGGTATTGGTGTTTATGGACGACATTCTCATCTACAGTGCTACTTTGGAGGAGCTCGTCAGGCTATTGAAAGATTCTTTCAAATTCTAGAGCAACATTAGTTTCTCATCAAACGCTCCAAGTGTTTACTTGCTCAACCTTCAGTCGAGTACCTAGGCCATGTCACTTCAGCAGCAGGAGTGGCTATTGATCCTTCAAAGTGCAAGCGGTAGTTAATTGACCATTCCTAAAAATGTCAAGAACCTCATGGGTTTCTTAGGATTGACTGGGTACTACCACAAGTTTATTCAGAACTAAAGGGGTGATTGCCAAACCATTAACTGATTTGCTGAAGAAAGGTTGCCAGTTTCAGTGGACACCTCAAATTGAGCAGGCATTTGAGTTGCTTAAACACAAACTGGTGCAAGCACCCATTCTGGTTGTACCTAATTTTGAGTTGCCAATCATTTTGGAAACTGATACAAGGCATTGGAGTTGTGCTTATGCAAGATAATCACCTTGTGGCTTAAGCAAACACTTGTGCCCAAAGAATCAAACACTACTAGTTTATGAGAAAGAGAGTCTAGCAATTTTGATAGCAGTTGAAAAATGGCGCCCATATATCCAACACAAAAAGTTCACCATTCGTACTGATCATAACAGTCTTCTGCACTTAGTTGAACAAAGAGTAACCTCCAAGATTCAGCACAAGGCATTGGTCAAATTGATGGACTTGGACTATCAGATTTAGTATAACAAGGGGATTAACAATGCTACTGCAGATGCCTTGTCAAGCCAAGTTTCTGGACAAGATGTGTTCGCTGTGTCTAAATGTGTACCATCTTGGATTCAGAAGCTAAGAGAGGGATATGAAGAATTTCTAGAAGACAGACAACTTTTAGCTGAGTTAGCCATGGTGGGAACAAACGATAAAGGCTTTGCCTTGGTAGATGGGGTCATCAGGCTTTGCTTTGGTAGAATTTGGGTGGGACACAATGTCTTGCTCAGAAACATATTTTACAGGCTCTGCATGCTAGTGGGCTGGGAGAACATTCACGGGTTTCTACAATTTATAGTAGAGTAAATCTCTATTTGCTTGGCAAAATCTAAAACAGGTTGTTCAAAAATTATTTCAACAGTGTGAGGTGTGCCAACAAGTAAAAGTGGAGCACACAAAGTTGCCATGCCTACTGTAGCCATTGTCAGTGCCAACACAAGATTGGGAAGTGATCAGCTTGGAATTTATTGAAGGTTTACCAACATCAGACAGATATAAAGCAATATTGGTGGTAATATACAAATACTCCAAATATGGTCATTTTATTTCTGTCCATCATCCATATACAGCTCTTTAAATTGTCAAATTATTCTTGGATAACATATATAAGCTCCATGGCCTGCACACAATTATTTCTAACAGAGATCCTATTTTCACCAGCAAACTATGGAAAGAGCTCTTTAGGTTGACTGATACTCAACTGCTAATGAGCTCATCTTACCATCCTCAAACGGATGGCCAGGTAGAGTGCTTAAACCAATATTTGGAAGGGTGTTTGAGATACACAGTTCACTCATGTCCAAGACAATGGGCCAAATGCAGTGACGGAACCAGCCTAAGAAAGGGGGGCCGGTGTGGCCAGAGAAAATACAAGGACCACCAAAGTATATATATAATATTGATATAATCATAACTTTTGTTGTGACAACACATAGAGTGACTCTTTTGTAACAGAGGATAAAATAAGCTTACATTTTTTTCATTTGAGCCTCACTTTGCATGTCTTCATAGCATAGAAATCATCTATAATGGCATCCGTTGTGAATTGTATTGCCAATTCCTTCTCAATATAGATTACCAAACAATCTCTTAAAAGTGCATCTTCCATTTTATTTCGAAGTCTTGTCTTGACAAGCTTCATTGCAGAAAACGCTCGTTCAGATGTTGCAGTTGAAACCGAAAGAGTAAGGATAAGTCGAATTAACCTAGGAATCAAAAGGAGAGGGAGAATGCATCTTGTTATTTGTACAAAACAAAATGATAAATAGTAGAAAATAGGCAAGCCGTATACCTGTCAATTAAATAATAGTCCTCTGATTTTTTTTGTTTCTATAAGCCGCCGACAAAGATCACCTACACTTGTTAAATCCTGGAACTTCGGATTGGTTGGCACATCAAGCTCATAATGTTGTAATTGACATCTCAATTTTACTATTTCTTGATCTGAGAAGTCGGTGGGATAAAACTTTGAAGCTAAAGTGCACACATCATCAATCTTGAATGAAATGAATGAATCTTTAGGATCCAAACTAGTACACAAAATGAGAAGCTCAGTTGCTTGTTCACTGAACCTAGAATTTAGCTCTTGCAATTGCTGATCAACTGCAACTATGAAAACATCATATCTGTAGTGATGCTCAACTGTTGTCTCACTGCTTGAATGAGATCGAATATAATCAGCATAGAACCCATTCATATCTGGAACAGTAATGCCCTGTTTAGTACAAAAAGCTGTCACTTCTTCTAGAACTTTGCTCCAACCATGATCTCTTAGATTCTGAATCAATCTTTTTGTGGTGGCAACATCATCCATAGCATTTACAATATCTTGAGATTTCTGCAAAGAAGATCTGTGATTCCCATCAACTCTTTCATTAGATGTAAAATAAATACAAAGTCAAATGACATCATCAATCTAACAGCACCAGCAGCCTTCCCTCGTACTGCAGCAGTACTTCCAGGACCCTTAGTATTAGCAATATCTTTAAGTACTAAATAAGTAGCTTTGTATGCTCTCAAAAGGCTACAAACAGAATCATAATGGGAGCTCCACCTAGTGTCACCAGACCTCCTTAATGTTCCAACTTGGTTTGCTCCACTTGCAGTTTCTAAGTCACCAAGTTCAATAAGGCGTTCTATTTCAGCTACTTGATTAGCATGCAGATCATCATTTCTCTTACTAGAAGAAACAACGGTATTGACAATAAAAGAAAGATGACCAAAAAAGTTTTCAACCTCATATACTTCTTTAGCTGCAGCAACAAGTGCTAATTGTAATTGATGAGCAAAGCAATGCACATAATATGCATAAGGACTATCTTCCCTGAATTTCGCCTGCAGTCCATTCCACTCTCCACGCATATTACTATCACCATCATATCCTTGTCCACGAATATTTTGCACATCTAGATTATGATATGATAAGACAGAGCATAATTCTTGGTGAAGAGTGGCTGATGACGTATCATGAACATGGACAAGATCAAGAAACCGTTCCCGAATGAAACCCTCTTTGTCAACAAAACGAACAACCACTGCCATTTGTTCTCTTTTTGACTCATCTCTAGACTCATCAACAATCAAGCAAAATTTAGAATCACCAATTTCACGACGAATTGCTGATTGCACTTTAGACGCCATGACATCCAAAATTTCCTTTTGAATTTTTGGTGAAGTATATTTGGCATTTTGTGGAGCATTATCTAGAACAATTGCAGAGAGCTCAACAAAGGATGAAATCCCATTGCTGATAAGCATAGAGGGGAAAGGGAATACCAGTTGGGAGATCTGGTGTATATGAAGCTACAACCTTATGTGTTCAAGCTTCTGTAGCTTCCAGATCAAACAAAAATCTATCATTTCAGTTCCATGGACCTTACAAAATGCTCCAACGTGTTGGGAAGGTTGCCAATAAATCGAGACTGACGGTGGGCAGTCGAATTCACCCAGTCATCCATGTATCCCAACTCAAAAAGCGCATTCCTCAGGATGTCCAGGTGACCGAAGATTTCTCTTCAGCTAGTGTTGACCCTCTGCAAGTGCTCCAATTATAGAAGATTCTTCGAACAAGAGAAATCAGAAGGGTGCACATTAGGTCAAGCAACTACCGGTTCTCAAGGAAGGGTAAATGTCATGGTATAACAGGTGGGCCCAAGTTGCAGTGAGGCGAGATGACTAAGGCGATTACGCAATGAGGGCGGGTGCGCTATGGTCAGTCGAACAATAGCTGTCATGTGTATGGGTCAGGTATATAAGCCGTTGTAACTAAAAGGAATGACAATAAATTGATATCCAAATACTCAATAGAATTTGTACTATAGAAGCAGATGCGGTGTAGGCGTATTCCCTAATTCCCAATTTTCATGAATTAGTTTGCATCCTAACCTTGTTCATCACATTTTAACTCTTCAAGATTCTTGAAATGACTTATAATTTAGGATGGAGGGAGTATAACCTAGCAAAACCAGCAACACCATGTTTATTTTGCTTTCCTGATGGCCATAATTGTTTTTGTTTAACTTATAACACTACGTCAAAAAACGATTTTGCGCAGCGTTGCCAAAAAGCACTCCGTGACGGATAGTTGTTTTGCCTGCTGCGGAAAATTCCATGTTTTCCCGTGGCGGTCTTTTTTTATTTACCGTGGCGGGCATTTTTGCCCGCTGCGGTAAATCAATTACCGCAGCGGATATCCTATAAGGCCCGCTACGGTTAAGGCCGAGGCCCATTAGGCCCAGGGCGAGGCCCGATACCTGCACCACGTATAAATACAGGACTTAGGGTTTCCTCCCCCAACCAACCTCTCTCTCTCCCAGCCCCTCCCTCTGCGCAGCTGTCTCTTTCCCAGCCCCTCCCTCTCTCTTTTCTTCCACGAGCTAGCACAGAAGCCCCTCCCTCCTCTCTCTCTCTCTCTCTCTCTCTCTCTCTCTCTCTCTCTCTCTCTCTCTCTCTCTTCTTCCACAGCGGCGGCGGCGGCGCGCTCGGCGCGGGGCGGCACGGCGCGTTCGGCAGCGCGGCGGCGCTCGAAGCAAGGGGCTGCGGGGCCGCGCGGAGCGCGTGGCGGCGCTCGGCGCGTGGCTGTGACGGTGCGCAGCGCGCTCGGCAGCGCGGGGCGGCGCGCGGAGCAAGGGGCCGCGGGGCTCTGCCGGCGCTGCGGCGCGTGGCGCGGGGCTGGCACGACGCGCTCGCCGCGGGGCTCCGGCGGCGCTTCGACCGCTGGGCCGCTGCGGCGCGCGGAGAGCGGACGACGCGAGGCCACGGCGGCGGCGCGGGTTCGTGGGGCGCGCGGCGACGCGCAGCGTGGGCCCATTGATGGGCTTGGCGGCGCTAGGGTTTCGATGGGTAGCCCAAATGGGTATTTTCTTTTTTTTTGTTTTTTCGAAACTATTTACCACAGTGGGCGTTCTAATGTGCCCGCTGCGGTAAATCAATTTACTGCAGCGGGCAAACGTGCCCGTCGCGAGAAGGCCACGATTTACCGTGACCTTATCATCGCAGCGGACGCGTTTGCCCGCTACAGAAAACGAATTTCGCCCGCTGCAGTTGTTCTTTTTTGACGTAGTGTAATTCAATACAATGGTATAATGACTTAGTTAAATAGATTATTATAACCGTTGTGGTAAGTGGCGTTTCAGAAGATCGGGGTTGGATAGGGAAATGTGGGAAGTAGGGATTGGATTGGGGCATGATGGATGTGATAGATTTTATCCCATGTTTGGATAATGGACAATATAATGAAGAGAAGGCTAGCATATCCATCCCATACCCACTCATTTTATCCCAATCCCATGCATCCATCCCCTATCCCAATCCGCATACAAACGGTTCCACTCCGTGAGCTCATGCACGAATGATTTGCAGCGTGTACCACTGGACTTCATGAATCATGAATCATGCATGACTCAGGTTTATGTCTGACCATATGTGGCAAGTGATAGGCATGCAATATGATTACTATTGGTATCTTGCGATGGTTAGCATTGAGAAAATGCCATCTTGGAGCATACATAGTTGAGTGAACAGTGAAGTAATCTCTGAACAATTGTCAATGATATAAGTCAGCTAGCGCAGCACGAATGCCGTGCTGACTTTCCTGGTTTGGGCTTTGGGGTGCTAAACATACGATGGGAGCAGCTTTCGGCCGGCGTCGTTGAAGAGGGCCCCCACCGCTGCCCACTCTTCCAGCAGCACCTCCTCCGTTCCTTCCCTGCAAATTGGCGGGAAGAAGAGCCAGAATGCTGTGCCAGCCACGAACACCACCACGAGCAACCTAGCCACGGATCGCGGCGGCGGCCGCCACCCCCACTCTGCCAAACGCCGCGCGCACGACTCCTCGGCAACACAGCTTACGCCATGGAGCAGGAAGAAGGCCGTCATCTCGCCGGTGGGTGGTCGCAAGGTGAGATAGTACAACATGACCTCATGCATCAGCCCGGACACGAGGAACGTGGCCAGGACGGCCGGTGCCTTCCCGGCGCCTGCGCGCACGGGGTCGTAGACTGACGGCCGGAGGATGGCCGACACCATGAGGTTCCAGCGCCGCCCCCAGAAGTTGCGCAGGGACGACGCCAGGTACGGCCTGTCGAACTGCGGCTCCATCTCCATGCCGAGCGCGCTGCCGGCTGCCGCGATGCACGGGAGGAGCAAGTCCAAGAAGCAGTACATGTGGATGCCGTACAGAGCGAGGCGAATGTAGAGATGCAGATGGTTCACGTACTGGTAGGCATGGAGGAGGCCGGCTATGACGGCGACCTTGACCGCGCACGAAACGACGGACACCGACGATTTGGCCCTGCTGCACGCGGATGCTGCGCCGGTGGTGCCGCAGCATCTGAGCTTAACGGGGAGCGCTGTGGTGAAGACGAAGGGGAGAACGGGGAGCGCGGGGTCGAGCGGGCCGCGGCCGATGGCAAGGAGGACGACCTTGAACACGCCGAGCCACCCGAGGAAGAAGCCTGCGACTCCTCGGATGATTGCCGAGGAGGAGAAGGCCAGGGGAGCCGTGGCAAAGAAGGCGACCACCGGGAGCAACGACACGAGGCGGGGGAGGCCGGGGCGGAGCCACGAGGACGCGGCGCGCGCGTACACTGCAGCCACCAGGACAGCCAGGGACACCATGGGGATGCTGTCCTTTAGGAGCTCCATGTGTCCCAGTGGTGGCGTGGTCGTCGAGCTCAAGCTGCCAATCTCACGATAATGTATGCTCCTCGTGGAGGTCAGACTGTGCCATTGCACGCACTGACGCACGCGACGCGAGTGTGTATTACAATAACTTTTCCAGCTGCACCGTTGTCGCCACATTTAAAATAATCATACCGAGGTGAGAGCAACACGTCATCTTCCGTGTCGCGCCTCAAAATCTAGCGGTGGCCGGTGGCTGATGGCTGCAGCGTTCTCATCGCAAGACGGTGATCTCTGACCTGCATCTATTGAGACCAATCTGCTCACCGGTAACCGCTCACTACAAGGCGGCGGCGTCCCTGCCGCAGCGTCGTCGTGGCCACGGTCGACAGGCCTGACGGTCGAGCTCAAGCTGCAGACAGGCGAGTGTGTAATAGTATACATTCATTAATGATACACATGGCCACATCGATCATTATTGTCATCGCATTTAAAAACCCGGATCTGAATCAAGCCATCGTGACAACACTACACGTCGTCTTTCGTCGTCGCACTACGAGCAGAGATCGAGCAGACATCGCCAGAGGCCAGAGCATAGCGTCGGAAGAAAACTGGTGCTGGAGAGCCGTATGGTGTTTCCGTGAGAGCACTATCAGTCGAAAGAACTACGGAGAGTAGTTGGCATGGAGCCACTAAATAATTGTTTAGCTCTTATCATGTCAGACGTTCAAACGTCATTCTACCAGGTTTTCGTTTTTTTTTGACAATTGCATATATTATATATTAAAGCAGTCAAATTAATATAATATATTACATATATTATATATTCAAAGAAGACCTAGTTAGGTCAAAGTCCTGAGATCGCTTCGACTAGAGCGTAGAAGAGGACAATTCTGCTAGTGAGGGGTATACGCAGGGGCGTCATAGACGCGTGCACCCTGATGGATTGACCGCGCATAGCGACGGTGAAGAGCAAGTCGTCGAGGAAGGAACAAGCTGACAATCGAAGGATATTGTTGAAGTCGTTGTCGGAGGTAGAAGAAACTTGTACCGATAACCCAGTAAAAAGTCTGATCTCTCCTTTTAACCTCACAAACATACTCCCACACTGTCTCGAAAAAAAACATACCGATCCCGCTGCCCCGTGCACCACGCCGTGCACCTGGCGTCGAGAAATCAAATCTCTACTGATCCCACCCCGTGCACCACGCCCGGGGCGGCCGTCCGGCTCCGCCTCCGCGCTGCCCTCCACCTCCTCCACCACGCGCCGGCACGTCCTCACCGTGGAGACCCACCGGTCCAGGGAGAAGAAGTTGCCCAGCAGCGCCCACGCCTCGTCGGGCGTCGACCCCGACGCCACGGCGCGCACCGTCATCCCCCGTGCGACGAAAAGTTTCGGCCTGCCATCGCCCCTCCCGTGCGACGAATGGGGAAAGTAACGGGACGTGCGTCCGCTCGTGCGACCAAGGAGGAAGGTGCTCCAGTGATTCGCAGAGAAGGAAATCTCGCGCACGGTCCCCGGCCCTGAAACATATCAATCCCATCTCCGATCACGGAAGGGAAATTTATCTCCGCTCAAATCAGTCAATCAAGGGATTCAAGGCAGGAATCAATCACTCCATCCTAGCGCCGGCTGCGCCCCTCCTCGCCCCGCGGGCGCGCGGGTCGACGTCGACAGCCCCGGCCACGCCTTAAGCCCCCGCACGTCCAAGACGCCGGCCCGCCGCAAGCGCACTGCCCGCGAGCACGGCCGCGCCATCCACGCCGACCAAACCTCCGCGCGTCCGCCTCCACTCTGTGGTGGTAACCGCGTCCGCGGGGCTGGGAGGAGCGCTGCCGGCGCCGAGGACGAGTCGGGCGCTTGCGGCGGCGCTGGCAGCGCCGGCGTCGGGGACGAGGAAGCGTTGGCAGCGGAGCCGTCCCCCCTGCTCGCGCCGCGTCGGGGACGAGGCAGAGTTGCCGCGCAGCACATTGGGTGTATGCTCGGCGAGGGCCTTCGGCCAGGCGCGCTCGTGCTCGCCGCGGCGATCAGGTCGGCCCCGGCGCTCCGGGCGGCGGCTATGCCCTCGTGAGATGCCTCCACGGGCTCGCTGTGAAGGCCGGGCGCGTGGTGACTGGCGAGCAGCGCGACGGTGGCGAAGGCGGTCATGGACGCGTACGCGACGCCCTCTTGCTGTTCGACGAAATGGCGTGCCCCGACGCGGTGTGCTGGAACATCCTCATCACCACGTTCTTCGGTATTGAAATTATTTGGTTCTCTACTGTAGATATGCAACACTGCTGGGTTGATTCAATAGCCAACGTGAATACGTGATTACTCTGATATTAGAGAACTATCTTCCTCCTGCCGCGCCACCTCCCTGCATCAATATTTGTTAAGTCTGAACACTGACGAGGAAGCAAGCAAGCACGTGCAGCGACTAGACAAGGAAGCACATCCAAGATTCAGAGGTAATATTCAGTAGAAGATTTTTGTCAATCAGTCTATGGATCAATCCAGCAGTGTAGAAGGATTTAACTGAAATGATGATGCTCAGTTATCTATTTTTTGTATTTGTATCTGTTTTCATGCCAAATATAGAGAAAAAAATGTCATTTCTATTTCTAGGTGGATTAGGCAAAAATGTTGCAATATATAATATATTATCTGTATTGTTGGTTCTAAAAAAATATTGTAACCATATGCTTGATCTATTTTTTCTAGGTGGGTTAGTAGCTCTTGTATGTCTTTCCGTTGTCTGAAATAACAAGAGCAAGTTATCAAGTCAATGCTATTCAGCTTGTACTGCTATTTGCAAGTTATCATGTCTGGTCCAATTAATTATATGTGCTACTAACTTTGAACCCGTACAAAGATTGCCATCCGTGTCAAAATGATATGTCACCGTGGTCCGTGGAGTCACCAGCCTGCAACTGCTGCTGCAGAGACTACTTCATTTAAGTGAGACACGAACTACATCGTCGCTAACTTCCTTTACTGTAATTCAATGCTCCCATCTGATCCATTTCAGAACATGAAAATATTCAGAATGCAGTATTTTGTTTCCAGAACTAGACTAAAGGATCTTATTCAGAGCACAGAATTAATTGGAACCTAATGATATTTAACACAATTACCCAACTGCAATATTTAGAACTAGAATCGGCTAAATCTGCATGTATTTTCATAACTTTCTGAACTGAAAACTGAATTCAGTATGCATTCTTCAGAGGTGCCTAAGTCCTCACATAGGTGTCGGAACGAAATCGGACAATAGCTTCAGAGGTGCCTAACTCATCACATATTGTTATTAGTGATCAGGCCAACCCCATCCACTACTCCTGCAGACTGCAATGGGTTATAATAAATGTATGTATCACGCACATGATAGGAACCAAGTCACACTTCAACATTTTAATAATTGGTGTTCTATGATAACGGAATGTATTATGTGCCCAAAGTATGTCATAATCTAGCCTAGCTGAAAAAATGACAGCCAATTATCATCCTTTTTCTTGCCAGTCGTTGTTGTTTTGAACCCTAATCGCTAATGCCCCTTCATCACTAACATCTTCATGATTTTCTGTACTAGGTTTGACAGCCACAGAAAAAGACTGAAAAACCTATAAGTGCTTGTGTTCAGGTTCATGTTGAACTTTTTTGGCCATCTAGATTTCTTTTTACGCGAGCTGTTTTCTAAATTGCAAGGTGTCCTCTGACTTCTCTGCTGGTGTTGACTACTGCAGACCACCCTAGCAGCGATCAGGTTTTGCCTCGCTCCCTATCGTTCATGATCCAGCATGCCTTACTGTTCATGGTCCGGCACACTCATATTCCATTTTTCTATATTCACTACATGGCTGCACCTTGGAATTTTCACCAGCAGTCATTAAATAATCATCAAAAAGCTGGTTGAACGAAGAATTCTATACACCTGCACCATTGTCTGAATTCCTAGATCAGTAAGTGCCCAAACTTGCCTATTGTACCCTGGCACGCTTTGCTTCATCGATTTGTCTCAGTAGAATGAGTGAAAGTGCTACAGAGTGCAATGGTAGGTTGTAACTAATCAGTGACGCCGTGGTTGGTACATAATTTTGCATACGTTTGGGAGGCTTTCTCGTATACAATTTCATGAAGTTGTGGGATGGTGTAAGATTGACACCGATCAACACTATAAGTATATTTAGTCTCCAACTATATTTTATACACTACACAAATAATAAATAGTAACGTATTGTTATCTGCCATGCACAACTATCAAGATCACTGAGGATGGAATTTTTGGCAGATATTTTGACGAGTCGTGCAAACGAATGTTATGACAACATCCCTAAAGATTTCCAGTATATCATTAAGGAATTAGGGAGAATGTAACTATGTCTTCTTAAATGCAACAATGTTCGTTAAACTATTGTGTAAAAAGTTAAACTCCGCCAAAATAAATTTGTTGTTTTCTAAAATATTTTTTAAAAAAAAATCGTAGCGTTAGCACGAACATTATACTAAGTAGAAGTAGTTGTCTGGTTGGAACATAGAATGACAAGACCGTAGGCTGCGAAATAGGGGTGATGACATTATGGTGGACACGAGGTGTGGCTGCATGGCAACCACCGCCGATAGTTGTTGCACGCGTCTAAAATTTCGATCCGGCAAAGGCGGGCAATAGTTCTGCAGTGCGAAGACTTCGTAGCGAAGGGACTCAAGATATTTTGGTAGCTAAAACTTGAGGCCGTGCTATTACATGCTAACAGGACATAAAGGATAAAGGATAAAAATGACGTAAAAGGAAATAATAAAAAAATGAAGAAAAGGAAATGAAGAAAAGGATTGCCACTGTTGCAACTGGAAAGGACAAAGTAGAGCACAACATGCAGAACACGTTGCAACTGTAGGCCCCACTTCATAGCATGTGGGACCCACCATTGGTGCACAGGCTCCACGAAAAAATCTCCCAAACAAAGCGGCTCTCCATGATCGGCGAGCCACCGCGCGCCGCCTGTTCTTCACCGGCGATGCAGCAGCGTCGACGGAGTCGTGGTGTTGTAGGGGCTAGATCCGGCGGCCAGTTGGAACCTCCTTTGACAAGCAGTAGCATGGGCACGGCAGCGGCGAGCAACGAGTGGCGGCGGATCCACCAGGCTTGCCGACGCTGCTGCGGCGACCATCTTGACGCAGGTAGTGGGCTTCCAGACGCTGCTCGTCTCCGGCGCTGTGCTGCTCCTCCTCACAGGGCATACACCTAGGCAGCACTAGCAACGAGGTCGGCTCTGGCCATGGAGGACCTCCGGCCGCCACCACAGGCGTGCCCGTCGTCATGGAGTCAGGATCTCGGATGTCGGCGTGGACGAGGAGGAGGATTTGGTGTTGGTCTTGGTGGAGTATCTCTATCCCCTCGTCGTCTCCATCTTGCTCATGGTCGTTTCCATGGCTTCATCTTCATAGCTTCTAGCTATGGCTATCTAGGCTTTTATTTCTCATGTGGTTGTACAAGGAATAAGAAGCGAAAAGGAGAAAGGGACCCGATCCTCCTCCCTTGCCGCCGGCAAGCACGCCGGGGAGGAGCAGGGGGCCGACGACGATGAAGCTAGGTGAAGATCAGGAAGGGAGAGAAGGGGGTTGGAAGGAAGGTTGGTGATGGGGAGGGAGAGAAGGTACTACTGTGAGCCTTATTCTACCAATTTCAAGTGCCACTCTTTAGCAATTTCAAGTGCCACGCACTCGGTGCTAAAGAGACTTACTGTTGAGAAATAACAATGGCACCCTTCATTTTTTGTAAATTTCCATGCTAAAGGCATGTTAGTTTGGATTAACGTTTTCCAAAAGCTACGTTTTGTAGGTCAGCTGAGAAAACCCATTTATTGAATATCTTTTTTCTGAGTCTGTCTATAAACAACAAACGACGTGTGTTTTAGAAGCTGACAACACACATCTAATTCATTTGACTTTTATCTTAAGTTTGACCACTTATTTTATATTAAAAAATTGTACAAGATATCACTCCTTTTGTTATGACATGCCTTGTTAATAAAAGTTTTTCAAGAATAATTTAAATTTAAGGGAAATTTTGCTATTGGGCACCGCTAAAAATATAATATGCTGATGGACATCGTGACGAGCAAAATTTGCCGAGTACCATTACAAATTTAGAGTTCTTTGTTGTAACACACCACAACTAATATGTTATTCATTTTTCATATTCGCGGAGAGAGAAGGCGAGTGAAATGACTTTTTTGCCCTCACCTTAAACCTTCGGTCATTCGCTTATTTGCCCATAACACATTGCTGTCGCCATTTCATCTCCGGCGACGCCCATGACCATGACTCCAGGCATCTCCACCACGGCTCCTTGTTTCTAGTTGCGTGGTGGCGGCGTCCCTGTACGGTGATTAGCGGTGCTGCAACTATTGCCATTGCCCACCTCGTCATTCCCTTCCTCTGGTCCCCTCTCACCTTCGCCAATGCTAGGGAGCGAAGCTCCAACAACGCGACTGAGCCACCTGCAAGGACCGGGTACTGCCGCGAGAACCAAGTTCCACCGCATCCACTGCGCCACCGCTCGCACGATCGTAGCGTGCGGAGATGTGTTCTCCCATGTGACGAGAACGCTATTGATGGCGTGCTCGAGCCCTCTCCTCCTCTTCTCTCTCCCTCTATAAAGGGCACCCGAGCTCCATAGAAGCATGCCACCACCACTCCGCCCATCCCCAGGCCTCCTCCCTCTCTCCAGCGCCGCCATTGTCGACCCAAGGTCGAGCTCCAATCTACAAAATCCGAGTTCACCTCTTGCTTATTTTTTCCCTTTGTTGACGAGGAGCATCGTCCCCGCCGGGACGTCGTAGCCGCCGACGGAGCAGTCTGAGGCCGACTCGTGCGGTGCTAGGAGCGGCCCGATGGGGTGGAGTCGCAGGATTTCCGTGACGATGCACCTGATGTATGGAAGGTTTGGCAGGTCGGCTTCCTCCAGTATGCGCGCTGTGCCGACGATCTCGTCGATCTCGGCTTGGGCCTTGGCCATGGCGGCGGGATGATTCAGTAGCAGCGCCATGCCCCACTCGATGGTGCCCGACGTGGTGTCAGTTCCAGTTTGCAAGATGGACCTGTTTAATTTCAAGAAAAGATTTGACACGCGTCAGGATTAGTGAAGTGCATGGTCGTTAACTTGAATTTATATCAACAATAGACGTTATACTGATATAAAACGGCTGTTGTTAAACGGCATATATTATTATTTCAAGTTCCTATTTGTGTCTGCTAATTTTGAGTTTTATTTTTTGTCATTATTATTATTATGCTGTCGAACCTGCTTATAGATCACTCAAAATAAATAAATAATATGTTTAGGTAATTTTTCACACCGCTGGAGCATACCGGTTGACATGTACTACACACATCGCAATCATGGTTGAGCGATGTATACAACTATGTACACTGGCCATGCCACGCACTGATTGGATCTCTGATTTGCATTAAACAATGGTTGTGTGATGCACTAGACCCCAGCAACCATTGCGGCCTGCCTGTCATTGTCGTGCATGTTCCGTCCATTCACTAAAAATAAGGCCTGATATCTCCACCTCAAAGATTTGGTCATGATTCTAAAGTCTTAAGCACATGCCTACCTCCATCCCAATGATCTGGCCATGATATACTATTACTAAACAAGTCAACAAACAGCCTACCCACCACTACAGTTCGTTGCTATGTTCAGCAGGTTGAGATTACTCTGTTTCTTCCACTAAGATACAATGTCAAATTCTTGCAAGTTGATGTATGATTTGCTGAAGAGAAAAACTCACCAAGCAGAGAGCTCTGATGACCTTGTCGCTGTACGCCTCAGGGTCAGATGCCTGCATCTCCAGCAAGTCGCCGACCATGGTCTTCCCCTGCTCCGTCCCCGCCGCGGCGGCCGTTCGGTGCTGGTCGATAAGCCGCTGCGCCCACTCGTTCCGCGCCTTGGACAGCCTTATCGCGCGTTTGTTCACGCCGCCGATATCCACCAGCGCGAGCACGGGCACGAAGTCCTGCAGGTTGGATGCCCCGTGCATCGCGAAATACTCGCGGACCATGGCACGGAACCGCTCGGCCTCCTCCGACGCTGCCGCCGCGCCGTCGCCGTAGTACCGCTTCCCAGCCACTACCCTCGCCACAGTGTTCAGCGCCAGCTCGAACGCGCGTGCCTTCACGTCGCAGCGCGCGGGACTGGAGGCGTCGGCCCCGGCGGCGGCTTTGAAGAGCAGGCGCGCCATCTCACGGACCTCGCTGGAGCGGACATCCGCGGAGCGGAGGACGCGGTGCGAGGAGAAGACGTCGACGGTGGCGATGCGGCGGAGGTTGCGCCAGTTGGGCCCGTAGCTTGAGGAACCTAGCGTGGTGTAGTCGTTGGAGAGGTAGCGGGCGGACGGAAGCTGTGGGCGGTTGGCGAAGGTGACGTTGTGGATGGTGAAAAAACACTCCTCGGCGATGGCGGGGTCGGCGACGTGGACCACGCGGCGGGAGCCGAATCGGAGCAGGAGAACCGGACCGTGCTGCGCAGCAAGAGCAGACAGCGTCCGGTGGAGCGGCTTCTTCAAAAGGTGCAGGTGACCGATGACGGGCAGGGACGGCGGGCTTGGTGGGAGGCGACCGTAGCGCTTCTTGTTCTTGATGAGGCTGTGCACGAGGAGAAGAAAGAGGGTCGTTGCTAGTGAGAGAAAGGAGAAGGAGAGTGTGGTCGCGGCCACCATGGTTGGATCCTGGAGCTGGGTCTGGGTGGGATGGAAACGTGTGGAGGAAACACGAGGAAATCAGGAAACGCTCAAGTTTTAGCAGTCGGTGGTAGCCGTTTGGTCGACCATGGATCCGAACCCACATGCTTGCCAATTTACTTCTCCAATAGAATATAGGAACTGTGGCATAGTAGATCCTAACTAGAGTGTTGAGAAAAATACTACGAAAGGCTTAGCTTTCATTTGGTTGTATCTAGCGTAACCTAAAAAAACAATACAAAAAGTTCTAACATAAAGATCTTCATTGGTTCACAATCCAATTATATATCACTGATAAACTAAACACTAGAATAAATGATATTTGTGAACTGGTGGAATCTGTCCACCGGATTCAAGGCTTGCACGGGTGCTTGTATTTTCCTAGATTTATTTTAGAATTTAACGACGCTCTACTTTCAGTGGTAGGGAACATCTCCGTCAACAACGAGGGGACTAGGGTGACTTTATGAATCATCGGCTAATTCCCTCAAAAGTGCATTGTACTTGTGTAGTTCTAAAATAAATAAATAATATTCATCGGACGCGCAACACTCCTCAAGTGAAGTCTTCCATGGCAGGTTGCTCAAAATAAGGATCCAAATGACATGAGCACTAAGTCTTACGTGTTGTCTAACTTTTAAGAAGATTTCAAAACTCTCAACTACCTAGTATAAGTAAATTGTTACTTGTGTGATCTATTATATTTGTCTTTGTATCATAATATATCAATTTTTTATCCTTGTATGACTAGAGAAACAATTATAAATTGTTAATTGTGTCTTTGTACCAACACAAATTATACTTTAACAGGTTTGTGTTTGTCTACGGTGTTTTCATTCCTGAATAGTAAATTATTAATTTTATGATTTGTTATTTATCTTTATATCATAGGATATCAATTTTTTCTTTGTCAGACTATATAAACAAATGTAAAATATTAATTATGTTTTTGCCAACACGAATTAGATTTTGTCAGATTTATGGTTTGTCTAACAAGTTTATTTTATTCTCAAAAAAAAAATTGAAGATAATGTCTAAATAAATTGCAGTAAACTTAAACTATAATTTAGTATAAAATAATACAATAACCAACACCTGAAAGGAAGCTACTTTGATAGAAGTCACTTCTCAGTTAACTGTGTTAACTATAGTTAACACTTCCGAGAAGTCAAATATACTTAACTTTTGTCAAATATATACAAAATTTTTAATATTTATAATTGGATATATCATTGAATCTTTTTTCTAATAAACTTAGACTTTACCTAGAGATATAAATATTGATAATATTTTCTACAAGCCTAAACTTAAGAAAGTTTGATCGATATATACCTTACATCGACATTTAAATAAGGACAGCAAGAGTATTTCAGTCCCAATTCCTAGTCTATGAGTCGGGGTGGTTCAACCCCATTACAAAGCAACGAGATTCATGTTTATAAGTTAAAGGTGTGAAGGCTATGTTTAAAGGGAGCGTATGCTATGTAAACCTATTAGCTATTCAAACTACGCAAACTCTAATCAAGCGCACACGATTTTAATTCGATGGTTTCAGATGGAGGTGTGATAATTATTCACTTCAACTCTCCCACCAAAAACTTTCTAATCACTTCAACCCACCCTGGACCGCTCCGTTAGCTCGATCGACTACCATTGGCGCCGCCGTTACGACTCCCCTCGGTCCGCGACTCGTGGAGTCCCCTCGACGCTGCCCAATCTCCGCGTGTCGTCCTGAGCGCCGGTGAGGAACAACGCGCAGCTCCTGACAGCATCCAGCGGCGCGAGGCACTCATTGTCGTGTGGGACGCCGACGCTGGTCGGACGCAGCCATCTCGGGCACACGCACGGCCACGAGCAGCTCGGTGGCGGTGTCGGCGTTGTGAGCGGCGCTGGGGCGGCGGGCAGTTGACGTACTGGGGGCCGCCACGAAGGGCCACCTGCTCGAGTCCGGCGGGGAGGTCCTCTTCGTCTGTCCAGTGATTGTGTTCAAGGACGACGAATTATTCGGCACCGGCAGCGGGACAACAACGTTCTGCAACCACGACAACCTCTATAACTCCATGATGATGGATTGAATGAGATCCTCCAGGGGGGTCTACCCCTTTATTTTTTGCCCGGTAGGATGCACGACAGCCATTGGATCAAACCGACTTAACGTAGGGCCTAGATGACTCCTCAAAGGCGGTGGAGGAAGCTTGTAGAAGGCGGCGGCAGGCGGACCCAGGGGGTGCCGTCCGGCACAAGGTGGGGCCGGCCGGCCCTCTAGATGGGCCTCTCGGGCCCCGCTTCCTTTGGGTGCCTTCTGGGTCCGTCCTGAGTCCGATGGAAACTATTTCCCCATGGATTTATTCCGATATTTTCTCTGATTTGCTTTCCTTTATATGCTTTTCTGGAATAGTCCCTGGAAAATAATGAAACACCAAAACTCGTGGAATTTGTTAGATAACCCCCTATATTTCTATTATATTCATGTGATTGATCCATTTATCATGTTTATAATTGTATTAAAAGTTGACGCTAACGACCATCAACAAACTCCCCCAATCTTACCCTTTGCTCGTCCCTAGCAAAGCCTTTCCAATAAACTTGAATCAGGAGTTGCTACAATGCTTTCATACCTTAAAAGTTAACATGCTTTCAAACAAAAATTCTTCTATGAATTAGAAAAACTACTCTAACTTTCGAAGTCACCTGTATTACCTTTAACCATGGGGCTTTAACTATCACTTGGGTATTGAGAAGTCGAGAGACAGAGTAATCAAATCAGGCACTATGTCTCAATCTCTTCACTTTACCAAAATTCTGGGTTTTCTAATGTTTTCAAAATAAAACTCAGAGCTTAATTGTATGACACCCTCAAGTCTTTTATGTATGTGGTATTTGTGGATCTCACTGAGGCATTAATAAAGTCATGCCCTCCTATACTAGTAAATATAGTGGAGTTCATAGGAATGGCTTAACAAGGTTTAACATACTTACTTTGTTTATATTGTAAAGTCAAACAATAGATCCACAGAGAGTCAAGTCATACAATCAAGTCAAGATGTGCATGTGTGTGGATATGGTGGATATATGGAGGTTATGATGGTGATGGTGAAAACCTAATTCTACTTTGCTCCTTGAAATGAATCTCTCTTTTGGAATTTTTAAATTTTGAACAACATGGCTAAAAAGTATGAACTATCTTATTCTTTATTTATTTTTCCTGAGAGGTGCGTCGGACACTTGTCCATTTTTAATTCCTCTCTTTTTTCTTTTTTTCCTTCTTTCTTTTTTTTTTCCAGATAGCTTGTGCCTAGCTCATACCTCCATCACCAAAAAAACTACTGAGAGAATATAACAAGAACTTTGGAGCATTTATGAATGAAGGGAAATAAAATGAATATTTTTGGTGGTGGTTACTCTCAGTGTAAGAGTAAGATCTTTTTCTGGGGATGAATGGCATGTTGTTGCGCCTACTCTAGTGTAGAGTAGTGCATATTTAGGTGGTGTGTACGTGATCTTGATTTAAAAGGATGACGAGACTCTTCACAGGGTCTAAAGGTTGACAACACTTAATACAAAGATAAGTAGCATGAATGAGTCTTCCTAATCTAAATGTATATAAATGTATATGGCTTTGGTAGGAATTTAAACTATGTCATACAAGAGCTCATCATGTAAGATTTTGAATTTTCAAAAGTTAAATCACTAGAACTTAGTATTGCTAGGATTAAGATAAATAGTAGCTCAGACTTTCATATCATATCTCCCAACTACCTAGACTTAGTTTAAGTATATGCCTCCACAAGTTTTAGGTTCAGAGTAAATTCAAATCAAAGTAGTTTTAACCAAAACTTAGGAGAATCTAAGGTTAAAAACTAGGTACTCAAAAGGGACTACGACGGAGCAATTATTCATCATTTCTAAGACAAAATTAATGTTCATAGCTTTTATTGACTCTAAGTAAATTAAACACACACCCTAACTAATCATATCTTTATTTAGGACTCTTAAGACTCAACAAACATGGATTTTCATGTGCCCAAATATTTTTGGCAATTTTAAGTTTTCTTATGATACTATGGTGAACCTTCATGTGCTCACATATTTTTGATATTTTATGACTATAAGATAGACTCTATAAATAGCATAGGTATACTTACTTGATAACTAGGGGTGCCCTCCCCCAAGCTTGATTTTGCTATGGTTGAGTTGAATGATCTATGGAAGTAGCCTTCTGGTTGACTTACTCCTCTTTGGTGCTTTCAATCCTGCATGGTTATACTCCGACAAGAACAAACAAAACTCGAGGCTCCATTATGACAATGGGTTAGCGGTCAGCCAAAAGAGTAACTGAATATTCTCATGAGCTAATTTAAACTTTTATACATTCTAGCAGGAATTAAATATCTCATTTCTTTTTTTAGAATTTTCTATTTTAAAATGCTAGAGAAATAAAAATTATTTTTATGCCACCACAGTAAATTCCCTTATGGTATTACCATAAGTTCTCTCATATGGGACTTAGTATTTTTATGATGTAATGATAAATAAATATTTATTTTGTTTTAATTTAGATATGAAAAAAGATAAAGGTGATAAAGATTAGTAATAACTAATTAGATAACTACCATTTTTACCTTGTGGCAAAGGAACGGAATTTATAGTCTACCGATAAGACTAGATAGGAGAGAGTACTTACTTGTTTGATCTGAGGTAGACTTAGACGACTAATAAGGTTGCCTTTGAGTTGCTTGATTGCATTCCTCCAGTAGCACCTTTGTTCATCCACTTCCTATGAGTGTGCGTTTCTAATATAGATTTGTTCCTCCATGGAACTCAACACTTTCTCATTGGTGAAGTGGTGGTTTGATGAACTCAATCCATGAATAAGCCTTTAACCTCTTTATCCTACAAAATGTTAGTGGATACATACCCGAAGGATTGTAATGATTTTTAAACATGGGTTATTGTCCAAATTTTATATAGTTTTCATCTATGCTAATTAAAAGATGGGTTTTAGGATTACTTATATTAAATTTTTATTTATTTGTCACATTTTAACGTAGTTCAAGGCAAAGGTAACTCGCAGCAAAAGATAAAATGGATAAACTTTAATACTTATAGTTCTTCCCTCATGAAGATGAGTTGTGTCTCCTTTGCATGAAGTTGTTGGAATTTATCGTATGCCTTGATTTATCTCCGATGTGAGTTCATCTCTTGACTTATCCAAATTGAATTTGAGAGTTTTCTGCAGGGGTAGTCCAACAAAATAACCAGTGTCTACACTAGAAATTTTTAGTTCAATAACCAAACTAAACTCCATGCATAATTTAATTAGGGAAGGCACTTTAATCTAAGCACCACACTTACATTAATATCCTTTAGAAATACTCATATGAAGCACTTCCAAACCAAAGCATACTATAGAAAACAAAGATAACATGAACGCATATAGAGATTTATTCAAATGAAGATGGAAGCATTTGATCATGGTGAGAAACACTTTTTTTTTCTTTTTCTATGCAATAGAATGTAGGCGATATGGATGAATGTAATAAACTAAACATGCAATGGATTCAAAATAAAAGATGTACTAAATGGAGGTGGATGTATGAATGATTAAGGATAAACATGCAGTAGTATGCATAAATTGAAAAGATATCTACTCATTAAATTTAGAGTCCATAAGGAAGACTATCTCACCTTACTTGATCAAACTTACCATGTCTCACAATGAATGTTGTGAGTAATGCAACTTCTATGTTCCATCACATGAGATGATCTTTGAATTCTTTTGACGACGGCCTTTTCTCCAATCTACACAAGCTAGAATGATATAAATATTTATACATACCTGTCAGATGGCAGGGCTCCGATGTTAATGGATCATGAATGTTTAGAAACCCTGGGTTCTTCTCTTTTCATGTGGAAACTTGCCGGAAGGTCGAAACAGCTTCTGATGTCCTGTCTATTCTAGAATTCAACAGAACAGGGGGTAATCCTACTAAAGCTAGTGGTACACTAAATTAGCAGATATCAAGATCATTATCAAAACTTTTACGCCAATTGTTCCCTCGACAACGGCGCCAAAATTCTTGTTGACATTCGTTAAGGCAAGAGAATATGAAAGATTTCCGCAAGCGCATAGAATATCAGTGTAGCATTTTACCAGGAGTATTCCAGGATCGTTATTTATATTTTGCCACAGGAAAACAATGGTTAAAGAATATGATAATTTACCATCGTGTATCTACTAAATTAATAAACCAACTAGACTAAAGCAGGGGTAATTGATATATAATAGGAACTAAAGATAACAATCATCACACAGGAGAATTCTAAGATAAATGAGTAGATAGCTAAAGTGGGAGGACAACGGGAGAGATCAAAGTCCCTGAATACTTCTATATTACTTTGGTTCTAAGATAACAAGAGATGGATAAACATAGCAATCACACAATAGCACTCCGGGACATCGGAGCTCCTAGCCACAGAAAGAGATGAGAAGGGGTCTAGGAAGGTCTGACTACGGTCCTACAAACACTAATCCGAACATGGTGGAATACGTAGGCCATCGGGACTGTTATGATCCTGGGGCTACCTGAGAGCCACTAGGTTATCATGTGCCACTAGGTTCTTTGCATTGCATTTAAAATCAAATGAACTAGTGAGAACAACCAATTTAATTCAAAGAAAATATGAACTAAAAGTTAACACACGTGCACAAGTGCTTGAATCACTTAGTGTTAGCCCTTGGATGCTTGGAAGAAAGTTGGAGGCAGTTTGGACCAAGTTTGGAGGTCCGGACGCTAGGGTTCGCTGTGGTCAGAGATCCAGACGTTGTTGCGTGTCCAGACGCTGGCTCCGGACATGCGTCCAGAGTGGTGTTGCTCTCTGTTGGTTTCTAGAAGAAGATCCGGACGCTAGTGCGTGTCCGGACAGGTGAGTCCGGACGGCGTCCAGAGTGTTTTGAGGCTCTCGGGAGCTCTCTGCTGGGGTCCGAACGCTGCTGTGGTGGAGTCCGGACCGGACTGTGTAGAGCGTCCGAGGCACGTGGTAGGCAGAGGCGCGCGCGGGAAAGAAGGCGTTGGAACGGGAGGCTGATCGGACGCACAACCATTGGTCCGAACGGCGCGTTGCGCACGTCCGGAGGCTCAAGCAGAGCCGTTGGCTCTCGGCTGGTGATGGGTCCGGACGCAGCTGATGGTCCAGACCCCTGTGTAAAGTGCATCTGGAGGTGGCGTAGGAAGTGGAAAATGGGGGCTAAACGGCTAGTGTTTGGGTGTGGGCTATATAAGGTGGTCTGGCCGGCCCTTAGGGTACTCTCTTGCACATTTTCATCACTCACACACTAGTGCTCATTTGTGAGAGTCTCCACCACTCATCTCTTTGATACACTTGCTAATTTCATGAGAGATTGAGTGAACCAAGTGCATTCCTTGTTTAGTTGCATACTAGTGGCACTTGGTGATCGTCGTTGTCGCGGAAGCTCTTGTTATTCTTGGAGGTTTCCACCTCCTAGACGGCTTGTAGCGACGAGGATCGTTGAGCAGAGGAAGGTGATTGTCTCCGGCTCCGATCGGTGGATTGTGAGGGGTTCTTGAACCTTCCCCGCGGGAGTTCGCAAAAGGTATCTCTAGTGGATTGTTCGTAGCTTGTGGATCCCTATCTTGTGTTGGTTTTGCGGCACCCGGTGACGGGTTTGGCGTGTGATGCCAATTAGCGCGTGAACCTCCAAGTAGGTGAATCGCTACAACGAGGAGTAGCTTGTTGGCAAACAAGTGAACCTCGATAAAAAATCATTGTGTCATCTTGTCTCTACCGAGGATTCATATTGTGTTTGATTGATTATCTCATTTGCATTCTCTTCGCGGCGGTATATCCTTCCTATCACTAGCTTTGCATTACTTTATTTACATTCTTGCAAAGTAGAGCCTCTAGATTAGCTTGTGTAGCTTAGTCTAGTAGCACTAGTTATCTAGCTCTTGTGTGTGACATAGGATATATCTTGCTAGTAACTAGACTTGTGGTAGGTGGCTTGCCGACCCTTGTATTGCTAGTGCAAACTTGCTTATGCCGTGTTTTATTCTAACAAGTTTGTCTAAGTGTTGTTATAGAAAATTTTAATAGGCTATTCACCCCCCTCTAGCCATATCTAGACCTTTCACTACCACAACTATCCGTGGGACTGGGTGCAATCTCACGTAACCTCTAGTCTAGACACCACGTCTACACTATTAATTACTATTCCAATTATCTAGAATAACTAGAGCACTCGATGCGAGTGAAGATCCTATGCTAAATATAACAACTACATTAACCATTGATAATTTGCATAAGTAAATAGAGAAGATAAATATATGAAAGCATAAGTACTACAAAGAGAAGATACAAGATATACCAGATCTCTGAAGACTCATCCATAACCAAAGCGCAACTCCGCTCTCCCTAACTCCCAACTAGAACTAATCTACTACATTGGAAAGTCTAGCCCTAATTCTCTAGAGTTGAGAGATCATCCTTTCGAGGGACGCCTCTACAACTCCATGCTGATGGATTGAATGAGATCCTCCATAGGGGTCTACCCCTTTATTTATAGCCCGGTGGGATGCACGATAGTCGTTCGATCAAACTGACTTAACGTAGGGCCTAGATGACTCCTCAAGGCGGTGGAGGAAGCTTCTAGAAGGCGGTGGCAGGCAGGCCCAGGGGGGGTGCTGCCCGGCACAAGGTGGGGCCGGCCGGCCCTCTAGGTGGGCCTCTTGGGCCCCACTTCCTTCGGGTGCCTTCTGGGTCCTTCCTGAGTCCGATGGAAACTATTTCCCCGCGGATTTATTCTGATATTTTCTCTGATTTGCTTTCCTTTATATGCTTTTCTGAATAGTCCCTTGAAAATAATGTAACACCAAAACTCGTGGAATTTGTTATATAACCCCCTATATTTCTATTATATATATTCATGTGATTGATCCATTTATCATGTTTATAACTGTATTAAAAGTTGACGCTAACGACCGTCAACTAGTAGCAGATTGATTGGTCTGCTAACTGTAGGCACATTGATGTGGGATGAGTTTTGTCTCATGAAGGTTGTCGAAGACTGTCTTGAGCATCACACTGACACTTGCTCCAAGGTCACATAGCGCATTGTTGAAATGTTGATTACCAATTAAGCAATCAATAGTAGGATATTCTAGATCCTTCTTCTTTGTTGTTGAAATGTTGAGGATGACCACACTACACTCTTTCGTTAGCTTGATTACTTCAGTGGTGGGTAGTGTCCATTTGTTGTTGAGGATATCTCTTAGATACTTCACGTAGTTGGGTATCTAGATTGCATCTAACAGAGGAATATTGACACATAATTTTTGAATCACTTTAACAAACTTACTAAACTACTCATCCACTTTAGCTTTTCTATTTCTACATGGAAACGGTAAGCAGTTAGTGTCATAGAAATTTTGTTGTATCTCTTGCATTGGTGGCTCATCTTCTATAACTTCATTATCCTTCTCTTCTTCTGTCACAATTGGTGCATCTAGTGTTGTCTATCTCCTCGATGTCCCCTTTGGATATAGAGGATCATGAGTGCCTCTACCTCCTCTAGTAGTTATAGCTTGGACCTGCTCAGGGTTAGTGGCAATAGGCATAGCAGCAACCAAATGTGCTAATTGTTTTCTATCTTTTTATTATGATTAATTTGATCTTTTAGGGCAGAAGAATAATCATCAATTTTAGCATTTATATCCTCTAAAAAATTATCATTAGAAGCAAGCTTTTTACTAATACTATAATTAATTATGGGAGAGGACTATAGAGGACTCAATGAGAATGCCACACCCATGATCTACCATATGACCCAGAACATTAGGGACAATCGTAGGTAAATATAGCCTAAGAACCACACCTGCACTATTTCTACCACCTAACTCACCTAAGATTGAGCTAAGCGCTTTGCGAGCATGTGTATAAAATCATTGCTAATCATAACTATATCAAATATATAACTAGAATAAACTAGGAACATAATAAAGAGAAACATAATGATATTAAAGTAGCACAAAGTCGAATAACGAGATACAATGGAATTACTAAACCTCCCAACTACGATCTGAAATCCTAAGCAACGCCCAACTCTACATGAATCTAGTTAGTTCTAATCCTAAACTTGAAGTAGAGCTCTAGTCTCTCTCTAGAAACTCTAGTTCTAATCTTGTCTTATAATGAAGAAGCTATCTGAGATCCGATCTATCATCTCTGTTATGATCTACTCTGATATGCTCTTCAGGGGGTCTGCCCCTTTAGTTATAGTTTGGTGGGATGCATCGTGGCCCTCGAATCAAACTGACCTTGAACAACAGCTTAGATGGAGTCTTGATGTCGATTAGGGTGTAGTGTAACTGGATAGGACTTGAACTCCCTAGGGGAGGCCGGCCGACCTAGCAGTGGGGCCAGCCGGCCCCACCTGGCGGCCCCTCGGCTCTCACCGCCTTCTGGTGTCCTCTCGTGCCTTCTAGAGTTTTCCCACGTCGGTTTCCATCCCAATTGCACATTATCTCGATTTGTGGTAGTCGTATCTTGATTTCAACTACTATTTTTCCTGTGTTAATCCCTGAAAAATCACAATTCACCAAAACTCATAGAATTTGTTAATATAAACCCTATTCTATGGTGGTAATTGCCTTTATACCAATTTCTATGGTTTAATTGATGGTTTAAATAGGAGTTAATTACCATCAATACATGTAGGGACGATGGGCTCATGGGAGGCGATAGTGGCGCTTCTTGTTCTTGATGAGGGAGTGTAGGAGGAGGATAGTGAGAGAAAGGAGACTGTCATCACGGCCACCATGGTTGGATCCTCGAGCTAGGTGGATGGGATGGAAATGTGTGGAGGAAACATGAGAATATTATAAAACGCTGAAGTTTTAGGTTATCTCCAACAGGACAGGTATTTTTGGGAGCATAAAACAAATCTAACTATCCTCTCGTCTGAAGATCAATTTGCACAAAAAAATTTCTTTTGAGTCTTGTTGTTGGAGAGACCAAAAACAGGTATGGAACCTTTTATTTGTAGCGTTAGCAAAGGACAAATGAGCCTTATATTGTATGTCACTGTTGTTGGAGATAGTCTAACATGAGAAAATCATGGACCCAAACCCATATGCATGCCAATTTAATAGATCCTAGGGGCTTGTTTGGATACACATGTGCTAGAATTAATTGGAGTGAAACTTAATTTAATTTTACTCTAATCCACTCCAATACATATGATTTGAGGGAGATACATATGTATCTAAACAAGGCCTAGAATGTTGAGAAATATACTACGAAAGGTTTGTCTTTCATTTGGGTCGTAGCTTGCGTAATTGTTAGCTAGAAAAAAAAACAATAGAAAAAAGTTCTATCATAAAGATCTTCATTGGTTTGCAATCCAATTATGTATCACTCATAAATAATAAACACCAGAATAAGTGATATTTACAGGAGCGGCAGCACTCCTAGAGTAAAAGGCTTCTAGGACCGGTTGCTCAAAATAAGGATCCAAATGACACGGGCACTAAGTCTTACGTGTAAAGGATCTCAAAATAAAGATGCAAATGACATGAGTACTAGAAGATTTTTTTTACTTCTATATTTTAGCTGCCTAACTTTTAAGAATATTTCAAAACTCTCAACTAGCTTGTACAAGTGAGTTATTACTCTTGTCATGTGTTATATGTGCACTACAGGACTTTAGGACTATGCCGAGTGTCATGATCTTTGTCGAGGGACAAATGTCGGGCACTCGGCAAAGACCAAGTTTACCGAGAACTGTGCTCGGTAAAGCCAGACATTCAACAAACAACCTCTTTGCCAAGTATTTGACTCTCGTCAAAGAGAGACAGTCAGCAAAAAAAAACTATTCTTCGAGCGTCAGACTCTCGGTAAAGGGCGATACTCGACAAACCTCATCTTTGGCAAGAGTCAGGCTCTTGACATAGTATGCCACTCGGTAAAGATGCGACAACGGCTAACGGCCGTCATCTGCCATTGATCTTTGCCGAGCGTCAACCTGATGCTTGGCAAAGAAAGGCTTTGTTAGGTGTAATCTCCTAACGCTCAACAAAGAATTTTTTTTCTTTTTTCTCCAAACTTTTGGCCCTTCTAAAATACTAGGTACCCCATGTTACAAATTGGTATATTTCTCGAACTTTTCGCTATATTTCTTTAATTTATTTAATATAACTGATTATTTTGAGAAAATACAAATTTGAACTGCAGGTGCATCAAAAAATGGGATTTAATGAATGAAAAAATTGATATTCATGTTATCAAGTGTAATATGAGGCCGTATCCAGGAACAGACCCGAATTTCGAACATCTTCTTGACGAAACATGACCACAAACTTGCGGGCGAGTTGTTTTTAAAATCTATAAAATGCAAACGAAGTCCAAAAATCATGCAACTTCTGGAGATGTGATACTGTATCTCGTGGCTATGATAAAAATTTGAGAAGGTTTTGTGCAAAGTCTCTGTTTCCAGTAGTATTGTCTTTGTATTGTAACATATCAAATTTTTATCCTTGTATAACTATAGATCTAACAGTAAATTGTTAATTGTCTTTTTGCCAACAATTATATTTTATTAGGTTTGTGTTTGTTTCACGTAGTTTTTATTCACAAATAGTAAATTGTTAATTTTGTGATTTGTAATTTATCTTTGTATCATAACATATCAAAAAAATTCTTTGTCTGAGTATTGAAATAATTGTAAATTATAAATTATCTTTGTGCCAACACAAATTAGATTTTGTGAGATTTATGGTTTTATCTAACAAGTTTTTTTATTCTTGAAAACAGAAATTGTAGACTGTACCTACATAAATTGCAATGAACTAACACTACAATTTAGTATAAAATAATGCAATAATCATCACTCCAAAGGAAGCTACTTTCCATAAGAAAAGATATTTGTTAGAAGTCACTTCTCAGTTTTTTATTAACCATGTTATGCCATACTTCATTTGTCCCCTTTTAACTATCATCCTCATTTTCTAAGAAGTCAAATATACTTTTCTATTAAATATATATAAAAATATTAATATCTATGATGTATCATTAGATATATCATTGAATCTGTTTTTTAATAAACTTAGACTTACTTTAAAGATATAAATGTTTCTAATATTTTCTTTAAATCTAAACTCATGAAAGTTTGATCGACATACACCCTATAGCGACACCTAAATAGAGAAGAGAATATTTCAGTCCCAATTAGTAGTCTATGGGTCGGGGCGGCTCAACACCATTACAAAGCAATGGGATTCATGCTTATAAGTTACAAGGTGCTAAGGCTATTTGAACTGTCATATGCATTAGTCGATGCAGAGGCTGAGATATTAATATATTTCTTTTTCTAAAAAGGCTATGTTTAGATGGTTTATTATTAGCTCATTGGATTTAACACACGTTAGATTTATTTTAATTCAATTAAAGCAAATAATTTCTAAGGGCATGTACAACCCATAGATAAGGTGTCATCTGTACGTGTCTTAAATCTAGTATATATAAGTTATTTAATATATTACATTAAATCAATATCAATCGTGAATACTACTTTGTATACTATTATGTTACTAGTTTATAGAAAATGCATCAATGCAATATATTAAATAACTTATGGGCAGTGAAATAGATAGCTCATTGTACGATTTGTTTTTTTTAACTCCCTTTATACTAGATTCAAGGCACTAACAGACATTATCATGTCTGTGAGTTGTACGTATGCTAATGTCATATTAAATGAAATATAGTTTTAGTCTCGTAGATTTTGGTTGGCATGCATAGGCCATACCACAACATGGTGTGGGGTGAGTGTTGGTAATTCGTATGTCTATTGGATAATTCCGTAAGTGCATAGAAGATACCGTTGTAGCACCTCACTAGAGTATTTCAGGTATCATATTTTCCATGAAAAACGAGACGTGTACTAACTAAGAATCAAGATCTTCCTATGAATGATACAAAGAAGCCTATAATAACTGGGTAGAGAGGATCTATATAGCGATGATATCTGGTTAAAGTTTGGTATGAATAAAGGGTTAGTCACTTCTCGCTTATAGGAAGCGATATGTGAACATTAGGAAGTGAAACCCTACTAGAAACGCCCTATTCTATTATGATGACCTTGCCTTTTAAAAACTTGTCTGTTACTCATGGTGGAATACAAAGACTAGTGAAAGTGCATCTAGCCCTTTAGTGGGTTTTGGTGAATTGAGTGACAACACAATTAAAGGTCTAACAAGTTTGCTAAGTATATCAAAGGTTCAATAAGAAAAGCAAACTTGATGGTATTCCATATAGTGTTGAAATGAAGGCCAAATTATATATTGTTGTATTAGAAGATTATGGAAACAATCTAGTTCAAGCAAAAGACAACAATGCAAATGGAATCAATGAAATGGCTTCTATGTTGTGGGATGTCATAGTATCATGTGAAAGCAATCATATTTGGCAAATGGAAAATGAGACATAAGGCGATGGTTTTGGATTGGTCTCTACAATGGGTTGCTTTACATGAACAAGAAGTGTTGAGTGTCAAGCCAAAATGGAGAGGATATAAGGAATAGTGAATTGGCTTAGCCATATTGATATTGATCCATATATGTCTCTATGTGAGTCAAACTGAAGCTTGATTGATCTCAACATTTGTATCTAGAAGATATTCAAGCAAGGATCATAATATTGAAGAAATAACTATTCAATGGATACTTGATATGACGTGACATGAATATGGCTTGATAAGGTGAAGATAGCAAGGAAAGATCTTTGGGGTACTAAGCGGAGGTGAAGGGTAAGCAAAGGCTCTAACCGAGGTACCATCGCTAAGGTGAAGAAGAGATTACTTGCATTGAGTCGAGGTACTAATCAATCTATGAGAAGTCATCTTGTGTTGAGGATCAAATAATTAGTAGAAGTGACTTGAAGCCATGAGTTGAACTAACATGTATGGAAATGGTTCAAGTCACATGCTCAAGGTATATTTGCTCAAGAGAAGAGACAAAGTTGATTGCAGCCCCTATGAAGCAATATTAAGAAGAAATGGCATATGAAGACATTGAGAACTCAAGTGGTTTAAAATGGCTATTTTCCATTGATCTTGAGTATAGGTATGTCATACTATCAAGGGGGATGCAATACGAATGATAGACAAGTCTCAAGTGCTCAAACTAACCAAACCCAAGTGCTAACATGAGAGAAAACACTTATAACTGCACCTACACTTGTTGATCTTGGACTTGTTCTCTGTTGGATTGGATAGCCCTCGAAACAAGCTTTCCAAAATGTCCAAGATCACTGAAAATGGAGTCCCGAGTCAAAAGTTATGGTTGTTTTCGTGGGGTGACTTTTGCTGTCTCTAGGAGGGCGGCAGTGCCGCCCTTATACAGCCACAACAGCTAGTTTTCGAATCCTAACGGCTGGATTGAGTGGGGTGGGTATATATACCCATCCCACGCCTCCTGGTGAGGCTGCTGATATTCAGAATACACCCAACCTTTCCAAAGCCATTTGAGAGCTCTCCCCAACCCTCTCTTTGTGGGAGTGAAGTGCTTAGTGAGTGATTATTTGTTGGGGCTGTATTATTGAGAGCTAGAGAGTAGATTAGAGCTGACCAAACCTTGAGCACTTGTCAGGCTTCGTCGATCTTCGTTGTGCATTTGTTACTCTTGGAGGTGAAGCCTCCTAGACGGCTAGGCGTCGCCCGACGAGCTCCCGTGCTTGTGGTGAGCAGCGGGATCAGTTTGTAAGACCCTCTTGCAGCTAAGAAATCACTCCTCACTTCAAGGATTAAGTTCCTTGATTTGAGATCAATGGAAAGGCAAGCCTTGGTGGCGAGCCCTAGCCTTGTGTGGCGAACCTCAACAACGTGGACTTAGGCAAGCCTTGGTGGTGAGCTGAACCACGGGATAAATCCTTGTGTCTTGTGTGCTGTTTACTTTCAAGTATATCTTGCATAGACATTGCTAGGGTTTGAGGTTTTGATTTGAGCTAGAAAGTGATTTCTGTGGTATCCAGTCTTTGAGCTAGAGTTTATCTTGAAACGGTGGCTTTGTGCTTCATATAGTATCTAGTTTCTCACAGCGAAATCTGAGCTCGATCTGAGTTATATTTGAAGGGTGACAGTGTCGCCCTCATAGAGCGGCAGCACCGCCCTCCATTCTTTTGGAGTCTCAAGCTAAAATTTTGCAGGGTTACTTTTGAGCACCTCAGGTACTTATTCGCACAGTTTGGGCTGAATTGGACCTACGGTCAAAGGTCGGCACTGACGCCCTCAAAGGGAGGCAGTGCCGCCCTCAGTTCTAATATTTGTTTGAGCTAATTTTTTGTAGGTCTATTCACCCCCCCTTAGTCCTCCTATGCGACATCAAGGTCCTTTCAACTAGACAGGACTGTCACCACATGCTAGCATCCACAAACAATCCGTGTGACAAGCGGTCTACACAGGTAAGATATAACCTAGACACCACATGTATACCACTCTTACTACTCTAATCTACTATTTAAAACTAGAGCATCGTAGCTTCGATTAGCGTGCTTGTCGCGTTTGTGTGTTCGTAGCAATATGTAGGTTTGTTTTCAAAACCTTTCCACTAATTGGTGTATTGCTCTAATATAACCGTGTTTAGTTGGTGAGTTCTATGTGGTGATCAAGAACCAATTTAGGCTTCGACTTAATTGAAGAAGGATATGAGTTTAAGTCAAGTATAGCATGGATCTTCGTTGTTATCCAATCATGTTTAATCACTAAATTCATATTTAGTGTCTACCTTGTTGCCTTAAGGATTTTATTTTGAAATCTTGTACCTTGAATCCTATAGGTAATTTGCATTGGGTAGTATTATGGTAGTGCTCAAGATAACCATGATCTTGGAACTTGATTAATGGTATATGCAATAGATTTTTTAGCAACATGGTAAAAAGAGGACTAGAGTATCTTGGCTACTTTGTAGGTGCTCTAGTTTCTCTCCACAAGGACTTATCTGTAAGTCTGGGACATACATTACAACCATGAGGGCTATATGGCTCTGGTTTTAGTCAAGTATGTGGACTTCTTCTAGCTTGTTAGAGGTTACCTTTATGACACAAGAGGGGCTTGCCGAGATGGGTATAGGACTGCCTCTATTCTTTTGAGTACAACTAGTTAGGTTTTGTGCTATTTGAAAGGGGGATTCCTACATCTGCTTGCCGATTGGAATCCCATCGTCCCTATGTTAGATATGACTTTTGAAAGACTTCATAGTGAACCCTATCAACCTTCATTGGTAGTGGGTCAAGAGGTTGATCACCTCAGGCGAAAGGGAAAATCATGACTCATGGGTAAAGTGGTACGACCTCTACAGAGTGTAAAACTGGTATATCAGTCGTGCTCATGGTTACGAGTGGCCTGAACTCCTTTCTAAATAAAAGATGAACACTGATAACATGGATGATACTGATGATAAATATGCTTATTTAATATTATTGTTTTTGCTATTCATTATTCTTGTTTACATGATTATGTGGTTATTTGGAGCAATGGCTAAACTTGTTGTTACTCAATGTTAAAAGATGACATCATTAAAAACTAAATGAAGTAAACCAGTATCAGCCTTTTGAGTTTCATAACCCCATATTATATTGCTAACTACAATATGTACTTATCCTTGCTTTACTTTTTAATACTTTGGAAAAATCTCGGATGGGTACCAAATTACAAGAGTTTGGAAAGTTTGACTTGTGATCAACCAGTCAGTTGTGTCGTAGAGTGGAGTTCTCACCTAAAGATTGGAGATGTCTTCCTATTGTTTGTACTCAGAGGTTGTTTTCTTTTTTACTAATTCATTATATAATAAGCATTGTCTTTTGATATTACTCTTATTTATGGCTATATGTGAGATTTGACTTCCTAAGATCACATATGGTTCCTTAAAACCAGGTATGACATAGAACTAGAAGACTCTAGTTATCTTCTCAGGCCTTAATTGCTACTCAAGGGTTAAGTTTAGCCTTAGTTCCTCACAAACATTCCTTGGATTCGATATAAACCGGGTACTTTCAGTGAAGTGCTACATCGGTATCCATCTGTTCACTTGCGGATTATTCTGTGTGCATTAATAAATACTAACAACCGGTGATTGTTTGATAGACTTGTTTCCTAACATTGCTCAATTTGCAAAGGAGCTGGATATCTCAGTCCAAGAATTGTCTGAAGCTAACTCTTTGGAAGATTTATTTAACATCTCAATCTTCCAACAAGCATCATCTGAATTGGAAAATTTGACAACTTTAAGTTAAGATTTTGATTTAACTGTTGGGGTGGATTAGATATTATTTTGCTAGGGAACCAACAAATACAATGCTTCTAAACTTTATAAGTTAGCTTTCCTTGAGGTTCAAATGTCGACATTATTTCGTTGGGTCTAGAAATCTAAAGTTACTCCTTGGTCAACTTTTTTTGCATGGATGATTTTGTTGAATGGATTAAACACAAAAAATATGTTGGTTAGACAACACTACAATTTGCAGCTAGATTGCTTGTGTGTGCTCTGCAATGATGGACCGAAGGAGACCATTGATCATATTTTCTTTGAATGCTCTTTTGCTAGGAGGTGTTGGAAAAAATCGGTATCAATTGGGTTAATGATATTGAGATCCACATAAGAATAGAGAGAAGCAAACATTTCGCTGGATTGCCCTTCTTTATGGACATCTTTTAGATTGCTTTGGAGCTATGAAAGATCAGAAATAACTTATGTTTGATAAAGTTTAAGCTTCTTTCAACAGATGGCTACTTAACTTTAAGAATGAGGTTGTTCTCCAATCCCATCACATTAAAGAAGTTGATAGAGTTGTAATTTTGCTATGGCTTGATGCTTTAATTTGTAACCCCCCTCTTTTTGTGGGTTTTTAGTTTTCTGTTGGGGTAGTTTGTATAGTTTTATAGTGTTTGTACAACTCCTTTTCTCTTCTTTTTTTAAGTCCTCCCTTTACCTCTTATTTATGTTTTTATAAGTGTACTCCCTCCGTACCTCAAAAACAAGTTGTTTAGGACAAGGTTTGAGTTAAACATTGTGAATATAAATCATGAATAACTTTTAATTTGTTGAGTTTAGAAATGTGAAAACCATATCAATAGATTTGTCTTAAAAAATACTTTCATAAAAATATACTTATATTATATTTCAATAAGTATTTTTTGAAAAATAAATAGTCAAAGTTATGCTTTGGAGAGCGTGTCGCTGTCCTAAACGACTTGCTTTTGAGGTATGGAGGGAGTATGTTTGGTAGAGCTGTGCATTCTAATTCTTTAGTTGTGATTCTCTTTGATTTTTAGTCTATACTCTCAGAATCAGCATGAAGAATTACTTCGTAGAATCAGATGAAACTATTTTTTTAACTCTCAGTCTTTTAGTTGATCTCAGAGAATCACTTCACAGAATCAGAAGAAATCCACTTCTAGTTGAAAATTCGTTTGACAGCTCCGGAATGATTCTCTCTTAAACTCTGCTCCATAGAACGTTTTCAAATACCCCTTAATAGTTTTGGTGGCACATTGGAGAACTTCTCCACGATTTTTTATTTAAAAAAATCTAATAAACTTTAACCATTAGTCTAGCCCTTATTAGCTCTTATTAGTCATGAATTAGTTCATGTTTAGATTTTCTAATTGGTATTGATATAAAAAAATATGAGCTAATTATTAAATCTAAATATCCTTTAATAACTAGTTATGCGTATCCAACGTGCCCTTGGGATTTGGCATAATTTAGCAATTTTAAACGAACTTCATATGAATTTGATTACTAAATCGCTTACAAAATAGGACGAAGCGACAAGGAAGGTAGAACGCGTCACCGAAGCAAATCTAGAAGCAAAGAACAAGAACGCGGCGAGGTCCACCTCTAGCTCTGACTTGCCCGGCTCCCCCGTCTTCGTCTTCGGTAATCTCAAATTCCCAATCCTCCTCCGACGCCTCGTTTACCTGGATCATCCAGCGGGAGACTCCGGTGTGTTGCTCGCTCCTCCTCCCTGGTTGCCCGAGGCAGCCGTGTGGAGGCGGCGGTGGCGGGGGCGGCCATGTACAGATCGGCGGGGGTCGCGATGGCGTGGAACGTGTTCCGGTTCTGCACGGCTCTCCGTGGGCTGGGTTCCATCATGATTCTGCTCGTCCTCGCCATCGTCGGCGTCACCTACTACGCTGTCGTCCTCTGCAACTACGGCCCCGCCCTCCTTACCGGCGGCGGCACCACTCTCGCCGCGTTCGCCGTCCTGCTCCTCTTCCACTTCCTGGTGCGTGTCCTCACGTTTATTTTTTGGTTGTGGGGGGAGGTGATTTCGATGGTTCCTCCTTCGGGCGAAATATCTGCTCATTTGGTGGAGAATATGCTAATATCAGTCGGGATTGGGTATCATTGGGTGCCGATCTTAGTTCTTGGAAGCAATTTTGTTCGATCGTATGGATTTTAGATATCACTGGATGGGACTGTCTTGATTCGGCTACAATTATTGTTTTACTAATATGGTTTCTGACAACATGGTACATTTGTTTAATAGAGGGTACGCCAAATGTTAAAATTGAGCCAATTATGCTGAATGAAGTTTAATAAGAAAAATAAAGTTTTGTAAATGATCTGATCAAATGCATTTGAGTTCTACTGATTGTAGAGCCATAATAAGGTTGACTGAATTTGTGGTGTTTTATGTACCAACATAGTTAACTATAAACACTAGTAAAATTATCTTACACCCTCTTCTCACAGTTTTATTTAGTGTGCTAATATAATTTACTTTCTGTTTTGCAGCTTGCTATGCTTTTATGGAGTTATTTTTCTGTTGTGTTCACCGACCCTGGCTCTGTTCCACCAAATTGGAATCTTGATTTTGATGTGGAGACGGGGGAAACTGCTCCTCTCGCTACCTTAGAGTTCAGTAGCCAGATGAACTCACAACAATCTGTGGCTCCTGGCAATACGACAAATCCAAGGGTTAGGTACTGTAGGAAATGCAACCAGTTGAAGCCACCTCGGTGCCACCATTGCTCTGTTTGTAAGCATATAGATATATGGTTTAATCTTTAGGATCAGCTTTATAATTGGCTAATATCTTTTGTCTGCTTTGCCTCTACATGATTTCAGGTGGAAGATGTGTTCTTAAGATGGATCATCATTGGTGTGTGGGTTGTTAATTGTGTTGGGGCACTGAACTACAAATATTTTCTTCTCTTCCTGGTATAATACTACTATACCTGAGATATCCTCCTTTTTGAGTAGGAAGATAGATTGACCTTTGGGTTTCAAAATTTGTGGTTGATGTATTTAGTTTTTATAAAAAAACATGGGCAGTGGTGGAAGATGGCCCCATGGTATTGCACAAGGCCAATCTTAGTGGGGGTTTCATCCTCATTTATTAATGGTGACACATCGTCAAAAGTGATGAGGCGGCAAAGAAATTAAGAGAGAGAGAGTATATGAGTTTCATCCCCATGAAACTCAATTAAGAATTGACACTGTTTTCTAGTGAATGAAGTCCATCTAACCTCCATTGGGAGCTCATAGTAGAAAATGGAAGTCCATCTAACCTCCATTGGGAGCTTATAGTTTCCAATCCACATATTTTGACCTATCTCGTGCGGCTCGATTCTCATTGCCCGTCGTGCCTCCTTGTTTATCATGTGCAATATATAATTTATTTTACATATGCGACTATTACATATATATGAAAATTGAGGACACGTTTGGTTCCTTTGCTTGGCACTGTGCAGCCTAGCCCAGCAAGGATTCCAAAAAACATTGAGTGTTTGGTTTCTTTGCCAGAGGGTCTTGGAACCTGTGGGCAAGAATCTCCTTGCTTCTCTGGGAGAGCCAAAACGGCTCACCTGCTTTAGCAAGCTTTTCGTTGTTTGTGCCAGCAGGGCAAAGTGAGGCTAGGAGAGATCACTGGGGAAACCAAACACGCCCTAAACTATTTCTGTTGACCATTTTTTTATGCTCATACGTAATTTTAATAATATTGAGAGTAGCTACATTGTTCATATGACACATTTGATCACAACACTGATCCTGTTTGGTACCACGGTCCAGAGAAGTGCTTCTTAGATAAGCTTCACAAATATGGAAAATGCGCTTATGTAAGAAGTGGGTATGGCCCAGCTTCTGTGTTTTAGTATAAATGGGGATGGTGGGGAGAAGCGCGGCCAGAAAAAGCTATCAAAAAGCGCGGTTGTTTGGCTGTTAGTTTCAGCTTATTTTGGCCGTAAGCAACATTTAAGCTATTCCAAACAGAGCAACTATGTAACCATTTAAAGCTGTGACTAGCTTATGAACCTGCGAGATGAGACTATGCATTGAGAGTGATTATTTCATTCATCGACCAAAACTTGTAAAGTTGATGTGCCACTCTTGGAAATAGTGCAATGAAACACACCACCCAGATAAGACCCTGATACCTGTGCCACGACCACTGCCACTACCCCTGTATGGCCACACTGTTAATACAGTATGGCACACTGCCATTATTATTGTTATTGGGTTGCCAGTGAGGGGTTCTTATTTCGTGCCACCAGGATTTGAAGTTTGAACTGTGTCTGGCAGCTCCCTAACCTGGTCTGAGGAGCTAACATTGTGGTATGAAAGCAACTGGTTGGGTGGTAGATGTGGTCATGCACCCAACTGCATAGGTTGAAGTCCTTTCTCAGCTTTAATTTGTGTGCCTGTTTTCTTCTTAGTGAAAACACCTAGTTCCTCCTATTCCTCCTAGGTTGGTCACATTTTTGTAAGTTCTATCATGCAATGATCCAGATTATGGTCCCCTTACCATTTTCTATAATGTTGACAGGATATGCAATGTTTGTAGCTAATGCTTTAACCCTGTCTTAATTAAGAAATTGATTTTCTTCTATTTTTTGTGCAATGTTCCACATGTTTTCATAAGTATTGAATGTAAAACTAAATATGGCATTGCTTGAAATGAATTGTTTTCATAAACTGTTAGTTGACCATCAGTACTATATGAGTTTCTGCTTTTGGATTACACTGCTTAATAGATAAACTCTTATAACATTTGTGGAATATGAGTAGCTAAACTCCTCTGAGCTAACTATTGTATCCTTGCTATCCCAGGTTGCTGTTTGATCAGTTAACCAAATAGCTAAAGCTGCTTCCCAATCCCATATAACTTAAATTTCAAAATCCAAGTACATTTGTTCAATCTCCTCTGTTCTCCACTTAAAACGAAATCTCTTACATGTTTGCAGTTGGCATATCAGAAATTGTCCCTGTGGATAATATTCTTGACCTTACAAAACTGAACATGCAAATAAGTAACACATGTTAAAACTGAAGATGGTCACTCAAAACAGTTGTTCCTGCTTATATGAATTAGTTAATAGTTTTTTTTGGTAATAAATAATCAATAGTTTCAAAAGCAATAAATTGACCTAGATTGCGCTGTTCGCTTTGTGAACCATTGACCTAGATTGTGCTGTTCGCTTTGCCAACCATTGTGATTCCTTTTTCATTCACTGTGCCTGGTGCCTAATTACATCTCAGGTTTCAGAAATAGATATAGCAATGTTACGGTGCATCCGTGCACTAGTTAGGTAGTATCAACAAAATGACATCAAGCTGTCATAAACTATTTATGCTTATGGAGGTGCCATAAATACTACTACATCAGCTTCAGAACTGCTGACTTACCTTTTATGATGTCAGTGTTATATAATTTGTGATACTATTGCTTGTTTCTTAGATCAGGCAATATTTCATATAAATGTTTAATTGCCAAGCTATCATTTTTCATCTATAAGATTCTCCAGAACAACCTTTCTTCCCTTTTTTGGCAGAACAAATCAGATGAAACATGAAATGAATTGCATAATTGATAGCTTGGGCATAATGTTTTTATTTGACGTGATACCATATTCTGCTAGAACACTTTACCCAAGAAAACACAATTTATCTATTAGAAACCTGTCATTAGTGACTATTGCTAACCATTCATTTGATCTCATTGATTAAAAACATATTTTGTCCTGGAACACATAGGAGAGCTGAGGGAGCTCAGTGAACTAAAGCATTAGTAACAGAAAATTAATAATTTTGAATCACGAAATGCTAGCTCGGAGGGAGGGAGGGACCCAACTCAGTGAACTAAAGCATTAGTAACAGAAAATTAATAATTTTGAATCACGAAATGCTAGCTCAGTTGTGTAACATGGAAACATGCTAAGTGAGAGCTGAAAGCTTGAAGCAGTTGCACTTGTTTATGATATTACCAGTGTAGTGTAATCACCATTCTGTTTATAATGTTAACAGTGTAAACACTGCTGCTAAGTGCTTGGCTTTTAGCCTTGCAGTGAATTGGTCTGTTTCACTCCAGATTTCTGTCTATTCTGTTGTTTTGAAAAGTGAATCTATTTTCATTTTGTGGTGCCATGCAGTTTTACACCTTCCTCGAGACTACTCTTGTCACACTCTCTTTATTGCCTCACTTCATAGCCTTCTTCAGTGACGTCGAGATCCCAGGAAGTCCTGCAGCACTTGCTACCACATTTCTTACCTTTGGTAATTGCATTGCAGTTATATAATATATAAAAAATGCTCTATATGATTCTTCATGTATCAACTAAATTGTTCTTTTTTGCAGTGTTGAATCTGGCCTTTTCCTTGAGCGTTTTTGGTTTTATGATTATGCATATTTCACTTGTTTCTGCTAATACAACAACAATTGAGGCAAGCATCTAGCATTATATTGTTAGTTAAGCATTTTTTTAATGTAGAAGATGACATTAATTTGTTACCTTGATGTACAGGCATATGAGAAGAAGACGACTCCACATTGGATATATGATCTTGGCCGGAAGAAGAATTTTGCTCAGGTTAGTCTATTGGATTTTTAGTTTTAAGAACTTCCGTTTTCGCAGGCGAGTTCCTAAGGGCAGCCAGCAGCAGTGTGTGTGTGTGTGTGCGCGGGGGGGGGGGGGGGGGGGGGGGGGGGTATTTTGTGTTGTATGGGCACTTTTCCCTCTTTTTCATCTTCTTAATATAATGATGCACAGCTCTCATGCGTTTTCGATTTTTTTTAACTTCCATCAATTATTTCCTCATTTTATAGTAATCATGCACCAACATATAACTTTATTACTGCATGTGAAGATGCAAGCAGCTGAGACATCCATGATAGCTTTTGTCTTATTTGTATAACAAAACATTGTGAGATTGTGTTTTTTGAAGACTTGATGTGGCACACTGAGTGAAACTGTTGGAGATGAACTAATACAATTAAACTGTTAGAGATGAATTAACGAAAAGTGCCTAACTTGTCTGAGAGCAGCAAGCCATGTAAATCTTATTTGATTTTAGGTGCACAAATTTTGTGTGTAATATACTAAAGATCATTTTTTCAAGTGGTGATATAATTGTCCAAGATCAAATTTCATTAATTAACCACCTCTCATATTGGGTCTCCGTATGAGATGTATGGGGACCTTTTCTTTCTCTTTAATACAAAGCACAGCTCTCCTGCGTTTTCGAAAAAAATTATTAATTCACTTACTATTCCTTGTAATCTCTTGTTCTAAAATGCCAAGATCAGTGAAAAATCAATGGAAAACCCAACAAAGTTGCCACTTGGCAGTCCTTTTTGAAGTCACTGTATTTTATGAACATATATTCAACATCGCTTTTCTTTTATACCCCTTATTTGTAACCATAATATTGCCTGTGTTAGGTGTGTCATTGTAAATTGGCTGGCTGGAGACCATGCCCTCAGTGTGTTGAGGATTTAAGCTTTATATAGTTCCTTCTAGGAGAGTATTAATAGCAATGGGCCTCTTTGCACGATATACTGATGGACAGGATCAATCCATGCAAAAAAATTACTCCCTCAATCCCAATTATAAGTCATTCCAAGAATCTTAGAGAGTCAAAGCATCTCGAGTTTGAACAAATTTATATGATAATACAATAACATTTATGATGTCAACTAGTAAGTATTATTATATTCTTCATCGATTATATTTTCATTGTATACTTATTTGATGTCATAAATCTTTATAATTTTCTCAATAATTTTGGTCAAACATGAGATGCTTTGACTCTCCATGATTTTTAGAATGACTTATAATTTGGAATGGAGGAACATTTATGATGCTGACTAAGTATTATTATATTTTTCATCAATTATATTTTCATTGTATACTTATTTGATGTCATAAATCTTTATAATTTTCTCAATAATTCTGGTCAAACATGAGATACTTTGACTCTCCACGATTTTTGGAATGACTTATAATTTGAAATGGAGGGAATACTTCATAACCATTATATCTTAGGAATCTAATCAGAACAATGTAGGAAATAGAAGTTGGAAAAAAGATGCCTTCCAGCCTTTTGTAGCCTTGGGCATAGGCCTGCCATTACAGTAGCGAGGGTAGCAATTGGCTGCTAATACCAGCATATGCAAGTTACTTTCGTACAAATCTATCAAAGACTTCAGTTGACCAATGTTTTGTTATCAGGTTTTTGGAAATGACAGAAAATATTGGTTCATCCCTGCATACTCAGAAGAGGATTTGAGGAGAATTCCAGCTCTACAGGGTCTTGATTATCCTGTGAGACCAGATTTTGATGGTCAGGAACTGTAATGGAGCTATTTTGCCAGTGTCCTCGTCAGATACCTCAGTGTTCAACATCTACTGATACAACTGACAGCATTGCTGATTGCGCTATGCAAGGCATCAAATGAAATGTTCACAAGATGATTTTAGTAACCATGAGTGATTCTTCATCTGTTGCACTTCATGTATGTGAAGAAGTGGAATTCCTCCTACCTTGGCCAGAGGAAGTTTGTTGTGATGTAAATTAGTTTTAGCGACTGTTTGGATGGACCAAATCTTGACGTAAATACACACGGTTGCGCCTGGATTTTGGACTTACTTGGTCCATCCACGTCGATTGGGCTTGGTTTTATTCCATCCAAACCGGGCATTAGTGTGTTCCAAATAGTCTTGTACTTCAATTTAGTTATGCAATACAAATACAATTTGATACAATTTGTGCCTCTGTTATACACTATAAGTAAATGGATAAGAGCTGTGTAATTCATTCGACATTGTACACCGTGTTCTTTCCATTGCCCTATAAAAGTAGTATTAAAGTATTACCAGTAATGCAATGCTCACGCTGTTGTTCGAGACTGATTTGATTGACAGCGCTGCTTTTGCTATCCAATTCATCTTTGGATACGAACTACAAGTAGCAAGTTTTGCCTTCCAATTCTGCTTGGTTACAAGCTACAAGTACAGCTAAGTTTTTGAGTTTCAGTAATTCAGCTATGTTCCGGCACGATAACTACGCTGCCATAGCGCCCCTCTTGCGCCTTTATGACCCATTCTTCTTGTGTGCACCGCACCGCTCGCGGCAATGGAGCTTCCTCGGAACAGTACCCCCTTGGTCTTCCTCGCTCCCCCGTCTCGCCGCTCTGCTTCCGGTTGTGGCGTTCCTCGCCACAGCACCCCTGGCGTTCCGCTTGCTTAGCTTGTTAGCTGCTATCTAGTGTATATCTCTCTTGTGTGTAGCTTCATATCTTGTGCTAGAATTGTGTGATTTAGTATATTAGGCTAATCTTGTTGGATAGGTGGCTTCGCAATTTCAAGTAGGCCAGCGCAAAATTTTCTTCGTCGTTTCTTATTCTAACATCTTGTCAAGTTTGTGTTGTAGTTTGTAAATTAGGCTATCCCCCTCTAGCTATCGTATAGAACCTTTCATGAAAGAATCCCTCTACTGAATCCTAAAAAAAGTATAAGATAGATGGATAGACGGACGAAGGGTAAATGTTGTGGTTTAGAAATATAAAAAAAGTGGGTTAAAAGAAACACCTCATTCATTAATAATATAATATATACCTGTATGAGAAAACACGTTTGTAACTTGATTGACATGTCTAAGTGTGATTGTGTATATAGATTAAAAATATTAATGTTTATCCAGAATCTCATGAAAAGCCTCAGTTTCAATGATTTTCAAGGCCTCGACATGGACCGTTAAAAGTGCGAGCGTTAGTTTCGTAGTCTTCAGGAGTTCAGGGTCTCGGCATGGCAGACTATTAGGTGGCGCTCCCAAACGGTGGATCCAGAAACCAGACAAAAGGGGGGCTAAATAATACTAGAAGGATAAATATTTTACTAGCCGTACATTAACACTAGTATATGTTAATAAAGCATAATTTTATAACCGAGCTTGAGGTCACCCGGTTCGCTTGACTTATCAACCATATTTTTCTCTCACAACAAATTAAAACTACCAAAATAGCCTCAGCCAGCTTATCAACTACCGAAACGATCAACCGTAATGTTCATCAAATATTTTCTCCTAAATTCATATGTACATTAATCAATCTATTATAAATGTGTTCATGACATAAATGTTGTAGAGCTCAAATTTGGCTAAAAACACTGTAAAATTCGAACAATTCATTGCTGAGTCTAGAAAACAAAGCGACGAATATTTCACGGCAGAGTAAAATACTACTTACGCAGCAGTGCAGGCTGTAGCAGCCAGCAGGGGCGTCACGAGGGCAGGCTGGCAAGGGCTGACGCTAGGGTTAGTGCTCGTCTTGGGCTGGGTTGTGAAGACATATTCCCTGCTAATTTGGCCCGCGAGGGGCTGAAGCCCCTAGCCCCCCCCAATATTTCACGGTAGAGTAAAATACTACTTACGCAGCAGTGCAGGCTGTAGCAGCCAGTAGGGGCGTCACGAGGGCAGGCTGGAAAGGGCTGACGCTAGGGTTAGTGCTCGTTTTGGGCTGGGTTATGAAGACCTATTCACTTCTAATTTGGCCCGCTGAAAGTCCAAGTTTGGTTTTGGTTAATTGATGAAACCTATGGACTAACCCTATTGCTAAGTGTATGTTCAAGATAGGGTGATCCAAATTGACAAGTGGAGCTACATGAAGGATCTTGATGGATCAAGTGCTCTATGGACAAGGAAAAGAAGAAAGAGAAAAACAAAAATAGGCTCAAGGCAAAGGTATACATAGGGTCATTTTTGGTTTCGTGATCAAGACACTATAAAAGTGTGATCACATTTAGGATAGATAGACGTACTATCAAGAAGGAAAAACTCGTATCAATTGCGGTTATCAAGTGCTACTAGGTGTTGTCATTCATGCATGTGCATTAATTCACCTAGTAACATAGTCTTGTTTAAAAGACATAAAATATATGCTAAACATCTGCTCTAAGAAAGTACCATAAGTGTTTGGCATATTGGAGCAAGGTTGAAAAAGAAAGAAACAAGAAAGGAGCAAGACAGGGGCGACGGACGCTGGCGCCAGACGCTGTCTCTAGGCGACGGACGCGTCCGACGAAAGGCCCTAACTCAGCCTCAGTACAGAAAGTGCGACGGACGCTGAAGAGCATCTGTCGACAAGGCGATAGACGCGTCCGTCAGGTTTGGGAGCTCTCTGGATGCCCTCTGCTCGCGCGACAGACGCAGGCGACGGACGCTGGGCTAGACTCGGGCGAGCGTCCGTTGGACTGAGGAACTCACTGACACAAGCAACAGACGCTGCAGAGCATCCGACGGCATGGCAACGGACGCGTCTGACGGACACAGGAGCTCTCTGGATACTCTCTGCATACGCGACGGACGCTGGCGACGGAGCGTCCGACGCCCACGACACACGCAATAACGACTAGTTTTTTAAGGGTGCCTATTTAAAGGCTTGTGGCCGGTTGGAGCTCTCTCGCTCTTGGACTTTTCACTTGTCATACTCTCTTGTGAGATCTCAAGCACCTCTCCCACTCATCTCTTTGATCCTTTGCTCATTCCAAAAGAGATAGAGTGCATCCAAGTGCATTGCTTAGTGATTTGCATCTAGAAGCACTTGGTGATCGTTCTTGTTGCGGATTTTCTTGTTATTCTTGGTGTTTGCCAACACCTAGATGGCTTGGAGCAAGAAGGAGGAATCAACACAAGTTGGTGATTGTTCGTGGTTGATCCCGGTGATTGTGAGAGGGCTTGTACCCGCCTCGGCGGAGCGCCAAAGGGTAACTCTAGTAAATTGCTCGTGTCATTGAGATACTCTCATTTGGGTAGATTCTTGTGGCGCCCGGGTAGTGGGATAGGCTTGTGATTGCCTATTAGCCACCGAATTACCATTTGAGTAGTCGACACAACGGGGACTAGCTTGGTGGCAACCAAGTGAACCTCAGGAGAAAAATCTTTGTGTCATCTTGTCTCCCGGCTACTCATTGGTTTTCATAGTGATTGATTCTTCATATTGACATACTTTGATCACAAGGCATCGGTATAACAATCACCCTCTTCCTAGCATTTACATTTTTTCATATCTTTCTTAGTTAGCTCTCTTGCTAGGTTGTTAGTTTAGTTTGTTAGTTGTTCTTCCTAGCTAGAGTTGAGTGCCTTAGGTTCTTGCTATTTCTTGTTAGGCACTTAGCTAACTAGAATTGTTTTGGATAGGTGGCTCTGCACCCCTTGTAGAGCTAGAGCAAAAAGCTTCGCTTAAGTGTTAATCTAACCTTTGTTCTAGTGGTTTCTAGAATTTTTATTAGGCTATTCACCCCCCTCTAGCCATTTAGGACCTTTCAAGTGGTATTGGAGCCATGGTCACCGCTATTATCAAGGCTTAGAAACCTTCGATGTTAGTGATGGCTCAAATACAATTCAACCATGTTGGAAGTAAACCACCAATGTTTGATGGCACATCCTTTGATTATTGGAAGAGGAAGATGAAGATGCATCTAGGCTCAATACATGAGAAGGTGTGGAGTGTGACCGAACATGACTTTGTCATTCTTGATGAATCCGCTCCCACACCTAGAGAGCAAGAGAACCGACAATGCAACACTATGACTCTCAATGTGATCTAAAATGACATTGATTCCAAGGTGTTTGAGCAAATCAAAGATCTTGAGAAGGCAAGTGAAGTGTGGAAGAGACTTGAAGATACTTATGAAGGCACTTCAATAGTAAAGAACGCCAAGTTGTACATGCTTAAGGATAAGCTATCTCATTTCAAGATGAAGGATGACGAGTCTATCCTGAAGATGTTTCATAGACTCCAAATGATCATAAATGACTTCAAGAGCTTGGGTGAGAAGGTGAAGGATAAAGACTTCTCAAACCGGTTTTTTGGTTGTTTGCCTAAGAAATACAAAACCTTGAGGCAAATAATTAGGAGAGATGGTTTGACCAAGATCACTCCCTGGAGAGATCATGACCGAAGAGCAATACAATGAAGAAAGTGAAGAAGAAGAGGTCAAGGAAGAAGAAAAGAAGAAGAGGAGCTTAACATTCAAGGCTTCTTCATCTAAAGGCAAGAGTAAAGCAAGAAAGCAAGAATCAAATGATGATGAAGAAGCAAGTGACATTGATGATGAGATGATGGCCCCTCTTTGTGTGCAAGTTTAGCAAGTTCATGAAGAAGGGCTATGGTGCTAGAAAGAGAAGAGACAACATCAAGAGCAAAGAATATGTGAGAAGATGCTACAAGTGCAAGAGCACCGATCACATGATTGTGGACTGTCCTAATCATAGTGATGATGATGAGAAGAAGAAGAGCAAGCATGACAAGAAGGAGAAGAAGCTATCATTCACCAAGAAGAAGAAGGGTGAATCATATATGGTGACTTGTGATAGTAGTGATTCCTCCGATGATGATTCTAGTGATGATGAGAGGAAGAAGTCCAAGAAGAAGGCATTGGCAAGCATTGCTATCAACAACAAGCCATCCATTTTCGACACTCCATCATGCTTCATGGCTAAGCCATCTAAGGTGCAATCTCATGATGATAGTGATAGTGATGATGATAGTAGTGATGATGAGGAGTACTCCAAGGAGGAACTAGTAGATATGATGAAGCAAACTTATGTTTGCTTTGAAACAAAGAGGAAAGAGTGCAAAGAATTGAACAAGAAGCTTAAGGCTCTTGAACAATTCTTTGATGAGCTCAATGGCTCTCATGAGAGGATAATGTAAGCCCATGAGAAGCTTGAGAGGACTCACTATAAGCTCGAAAAAGCTCACTCCTCTCTCCTTGAGCAAAACAAGGATAAGGTCATTGCATCATGTGATATTGGAGTCACTTGTGATATTCTAGATGAATCATTTTTCACTCCTATGATTGTTGCACCAACCGACACTAGCACTTCCACTTTCACATCCACTAGTGAGAGCTCAAAGGTTGATGCTACACTAGTGAGTGAAAATGAAAAATTGAAAAATGATGTTAATGAACTCACTCATGCTTTGGGTAAGGCATATGGTGGAGATGTCCGCTTGCTAAAGTACTTGGGTAGCTAAAGATTTTCCCACTACAAATAGGGATTGGGCTATACCCCTAAGAAAGGCAAGGTTGCCATTGTAACTCCAAAGCCTAGCTTTGTGAGAAGCAATGGTCGGTTTTACAATAGTTGCAAGCAAGTGGGACATGTTGACCAATATTGCAAACTTAACATGAGCCAAACGAAGTTTGCTAAAGCTACTTCTATGCACTTTTATTCTTGTTATATGCTTACCAAAAGTGCTCAAGGTATCATGGCTAAGTATGTTAGCACACCCATTGTTGGCCCGAAGAAGAAGGTAATTTGGGTGTCAAAATCCTTGGTCACTAACTTTGGAGGACCCAAACAAGTGTGGGTACCTAAGAAAAACTAATTTGTTTTGTAGGTAAATTACAAAGCCGGAGGAAGACATTGGGTTCTTGATAGTGGGTGTACTCAACACATGACCCGGGATTCTAGAATGTTCAAATCAATCAACTCCAATACCAATGATGGCATTGATAGTATTACTTTTGGTGATAATGGCAAGAGCAAGGTCAAGGGTCTTGGAAAGATTGCTATATCCAATGATTTGAGTATATCCAATGTCTTGCTAGTGAGAGCTTGAACTTCAATTTGCTATCCGTGGCTCAATTGTGTGATCTTGGATTCAAATGCATATTTGGGGTAGATGATGTTGAGATCATTAGTGTGGATGGTTCAAACTTGATCTTCAAGGGCTTTAGATATGAGAACCTCTACCTAGTTGATTTCAATGCTAGTGAGTCTCAATTGTCAACTTTCTTGCTCACTAAATCAAGTATGGGTTGGTTATGGCATAGAAGGCTTGGTCATGTGGGAATAAAGCAATTGAATAGATTGATTAAACATGACTTGGTTAGAGGCTTGAAAGATGTTGTGTTTGAGAAGGACAAACTTTATAGCTCTTGTCAAGCCGGCAAACAAGTTGGTAACACCCATCCTAAGAAGAGTATGATGAGCACTAGTAGAGCATTTGAGTTGTTGCACATGGATCTATTTGGACCAACAACATACACAAGCATTGGAGGCAACAAGTATGACTTTGTGATAGTGGATGATCTTACAAGATACACATGGGTATTCTTTCTCAATGACAAGAGTGATACATTTGCCACATTCAAATCTTTTGTCAAGAGATGTCATAATGAGTTTGAGACCACCATCAAGAAAGTGAGAAGTGACAATGGAAGTGAATTCAAGAATACAAGAATTGAAGAGCTATGTGATGAGCTTGGAATCAAGCATCAATTCTCGGCCAAGTACACTCCATAAATCAAATGACCTTGTGGAGAGGAAGAATAGAACATTGATTCATATAGCAAGGTCTATGCTTAGTGAGTACAATATGAGTCACTCCTTTTGGGTCGAAGCTATCAACACCGCTTGCTACTCTAGCAACCGGTTGTATTGTCACCTATTGATGGAGAAGACACCATATGAGCTATTAAATGGAAGAAAGCCCAACATTGCATACTTTACAGTGTTTGGTTGCAAATGCTATATCTTAAAGAAAGGTACAAGACTTGGGAAGTTCGACAAGAAGTGTGATGAAGGGTTCTTACTTGGTTACTCAACCACAAGCAAAGCCTATAGAGTGTGGAATTTGGCTAGTGGTATACTTGAGGAGGTTCATGATGTTGAGTTTGATGAAACCAATGGATCTCAAGTTGAAAATGAGAATCTAGAAGATGTGAGTGGTCCTCAATTGTCAAAGGCTATGAAGAACATGGATATTGGTGATATTCGGCCAAGACAAGTGATTAACATTGAAGATGACAAAGATCAAGTGCTCAACTCACCAAATGCGCAAGCTAGTGGTTCTCAAGTGCAAGATCAACAAGTTGCTAGTTCATCTCAACCAAGCTCAAGCAATCAAGTCCCTATTCTCCAACTGACCAACATTGCAAGAGATCACCTCATTGATCAAATTGTTGGTGACATTACATGTGGTGTGCAAACAAGATCAAGATTGGTATCCTTTTGTGAACACTATTCATTTGTCTCATCCATAGAGCCAACCAAGATTGAAGAGGCCTTACAAGATGTTGATTGGATAAATGCAATGCATGAAGAGCTCAACAATTTCATAAGAAATCAAGTTTGGGAGCTAGTTGAAAGACCCAAGAACTACAATGTGATTGGCACAAGATGGGTATTTAAAAACAAGCAAGATCAAGATGGTATAGTTGTGAGAAAAAAAGCAAGATTGGTAGCTCAAGGTTACTCTCAAGTTGAAGGTCTTGACTTTGGAAAAACGTATGCACCGGTTGCAAGACTAGAGGCAATTAGATCCTATTGGCATATGCATGTGCACACAACATCAAGCTATACCAAATGGATGCGAAGAGTGCTTTCTTGAATGGATATATCAATGAGCTAATATATGTTGAGCAACCTCCCGGTTTTGAAGATGACAAGAAGCCCAACCATGTATACAAGTTGAGAAAGGCTTTATATGGCTTGAAGCAAGCACCTAGAGCATGGTATGAAAGATTGAGGGATTTCTCTTATCCAAAGGGTTCATCATGGGAAAGGTTGATACTACTCTCTTCACCGAGAAGCTTGGCAAGGATCTATTTGTGCTCCAAATCTATGTTGATGATATCATATTCGGTTCAATCAATTAAGACTTTTGTGAAGAATTTGGCAAGATGATGGCAAAATGAGTTTGAAATGTCAATGATTGGTGAACTTAGCTACTTCCTTGGACTTCAAATCAAGCAATTGAAGAATGACACCTTTGTAAGTCAAGGCAAGTACATCAAGGAGATGATGAAGAAGTTTGGCCTAGAAGAATCAAAAGGCATTAGCACTCCTATGGGCACCAATGGACGCTTGGATAGTGATGCTAGTGGCAATATGGTGGATCAAAAGTTGTATCGGTCTATGATTGGAAGCCTACTCTATGTGACCGCTTCAAGGCCGGATGTCATGTTTAGTGTATGCATGTGTGCAAGATTCCAACCCTCTCTAAGAGAAAGTCACTTGAAGGCTACAAAGAGAATATTGAGGTACTTGAAGCATACACAAGATGTTGGATTGTAGTATCCCAAGGGGTCTAACTTTGAGTTAATTGGGTATTCGGACTCCGACTATGCGGGATGCAAAGTTGATAGAAAGAGCACATCGGGCACATGTCAAATCCTAGGCATGTCACTTGTATCTTGGTCATCAAAGAAGCAAAATAGTGTTGCACTCTTTACCGCCGAAGCCGAATACATAAGTGCGGGTAGTTGTTGTGCTCAATTGCTTTGGATGAAAGCAACTTTGGATGACTTTGGAATCAAATTCAAGCAGGTGCCATTGCTATGTGACAAAGAAAGTGCGGTGAAACTAACTAACAATCCGGTCCAACATTCAAGAACCAAGCACATTGACATAAGGCATCACTTCATAAGGGACCATCAACAAAAAGGTGATATCAAAATCACAAGTGTTGGCAGCGATGATCAACTTGCCGACATATTCACCAAGCCACTTGATGAGAAGAGATTTTGCAAGCTAAGGAATGAATTGAACATTCTTGATTTCTCAAACATGTGTTGATGCACCCCCATATATGACATGCCTCTCCTTTGAGCAAAGCAAGGTAAAAGTTGATTGACATGTCATTCATCCAATATTAGGATTTGTGTAGTGCATCTAGACATCAATTCATTAGGCTCATTCATGAAAATCAAATGCTTTGATGCTTATATGGTACCACTATTGCTTCTATGCTTGATATGATCTAGTGGTAGCATATGACATGTTTGTAGGCTTGAAATCCTAGTGTTTGATCTAGAGTATGAACTTCGATTTTTAGCTCAACATGGGCAAGATAACCATTCTAGGATGTGTGAACAAGCTTGTCCATGGTTTAAACCGAGTTAAATATTTGGGGCAAGTAATCTAGATTGAACTACATCTAAGCTTCTCTCCAATAATCCTAATTTGAGCACATCTTTTATGATAATAGATGACAAAGGGGGAGAAGTAAGTACCACAAAGAAATATTTTGAAAAATAAAAGCACACAAGTAGGGGGAGCAAGCTTATGAATCAAGTTGTTGCATATCTTTGTGCATTCATAAGTGCTTGCTTGCATATGCACTTATATTTATGACATGCTTATGTGGTGAATGCTATAAACTTAAATAATATGGTACTTGAAGAACTAGCATGCTTAGGTTTTTAAGTGTTCAAGTGGTATCTAGTTCTCTCAAAGTGTTTTCAAGTGGTTTCTAGGAATTTATGGTGCTAAGGATGGTATAATATGGCACTCCGATTGGTATCATGCTTCAAAGGTCCATCTCTTATACCTAAGCATCATTTGGTAGCATTCACTCTCTCACAATTCTTATTCATGCATATGTGATCAAAATGAACCAAACTCATATATCACATATGTAGGGGGAGCTAATACTACCAAAGTTGGAATTTTCATTATATATATTCCTTTGTGAAAGGTTGTCATCAATTACCAAAAAGGGGGAGATTGAAAGCCTAAGTTTGGTTTTGGTTAATTGATGAAACTTATGGACTAACCCTATTGCTAAGTGTATGTTCAAGATAGGGTGATCCAAATTGACAAGTGGAGCTAGATGAAGGATCTTGATGGATCAAGTGCTCTATGGACAAGGAAAAGAAGAAAGAGAAAAATAAAAATGGGCTCAAGGCAAAGGTATATCATAGGGCCATTTTTGGTTTAGTGATCAAGACACTATAGAGAGTGTGATCACATTTAGGATAGATAGCCCTACTATCAAGAAGGGAAAACTCGTATCAATTGCGGTTATCAAGTGCTACTAGGTATTTGAAAGGATCAAGATGCCCAAGAGGGGGGGGGGGTGAATTGGGCTCTTTTTAATTTATAAATAAGAATTAAACCTATAAAGAGCCAATTAACCCCCTAGTGCCTACCGCTAGTGTGTCCTAGCTAGAAAGTGGTAGCAAGACAATAGAAAGCGAAAACTTCCTACACAATTCTAGTATGAATGGAAAGACAAGTGCGGAAAGTAATGCGAAAAGAAAGAGCTAGGGAAAGGGATGCTTGACACGGCGATATTTTGCCGAGGTATCGAGGAGTTGACACTCCCCCCTAGTCCTCGTTGGAGCACCTCGCAAGGTATAGCTCCCCCTCAATCCCGCGCAAGGGATGAGTGCTCTCTACGGGCTGATTTTTCGCCACTCCGGCTCGGTGAATCGCCCACAACCGATCACAACGTCGATGAAGAAGAGCCGCCGGCAATCTTTCGGCGATCACCTTCCTCCAAGCACCACCGGACCGTCTAGGTGATGTCGATCACCAAGAGTAACAAACTTCGATCTTCGCTTGACTCACTCAAGCTTCACAACTAGAGGATGCACACTTGAACTCTTGGATGAACTAGAGGAGAGGATGGATGGATTCGCGAATCACTCTCTCACTCTAGTGCTCTTGCTCTCTTCCCAACCTTCTCAACAAACTCAGCAACTCAAATGAGCAAAGGTAAGGTGGGAGAGAAGTGTGAGAAGCTATAAATAGCCCCTCAGAAAACTGCCTCGGGCTGGCAACTTAAGTTGGCGATGGACGCTCCATCGACTAGGCGACGGACGCTCCGTCGCATGCCCCAACGGCTAGTTCTGTTCATAGTTTGGGCGATGGACGCTCCGACGCCTAGGCGACGGACGCTTCGACGCCCTGCCCAACGGCTAGTTCTGACACGCTTTTCCCAGTGACGGACGCTCCGTCACAGGGGCGACGGACACTCATCTCAGTGTCTGACGCAACACTCTGGCTCGGGCTGAAAAACACCCTCTCTAGAAGGTCGACGGACGCTCTCCAAGCGTCCGACGCCTGACCGACGGACAGCGTCCGTCGGACCCTGAAAAACTTAGCCAGAAAACATCTCCACTGGAAGGTCGACGGACGCTGTGGACTCAACCACCCAGCGTCCGACGCCTTTGTCCGACGCGATGGACAGCGTCCGACGCCTCTGTCAGGAGCGTCCGTTGCCCAGAAAACAGTTCTATCAACTTCGTTTTTCATCGCGATGAATATGGAAGTTGTTCTAGGCTATCTTACGGTCAACGTAGGCTTGCTTAGAGCTATGGAAGACAAGTGTGCACCACACCTAGTTCATGAAGCTTTCCTAAGTCAAGCTACTAGTCTCAACCCCTCTTAATAGTATGATCAAATATAAAAAGAGAAGCCCTATCTATTTCTAAGTGCCCTTCATCACCTTATGGCACTGTTGACACAAAAAGCGTCAGATCTGTGAACACCTCGGGCTATTACCCAAAGCTCGGTATTCCGGAGGCGTGCCAGTCGATTTGACCAATCAATCGACAAGGATGATAATTAGAACAAACTGAACGAGACGACCGCGATGCGCCCAGACGTCAAGGCTCAAATTGATCAAGGATAGCTAGAGCAGAGCTGAACGAGGCAAACAGCGATGCGCCCGGATTGCCAAAGCTCAGAGGTACTCCCACGCGGAACTAGCAAGGATTTGACGGAGATCAGGATGATGCAGCCCGTCGAAAGCTTGAAGAACTCGTTAATAGCTATAACTAATGCATAAAAAAGGGTAAATTGCGATAAAAGGTAGAGTAAGATAAAATTGGTTTGTTTTTTATTTTGATTGTATATTTTATTCCATAGCCCTCGGGCACATATTTATACTCCCGCATGGAGAGTTGTACAAAGACACGACACGTATCCTTCCTAAAACAAACTCCTACTTTAAAGGAAACTGATTCGCGCAGGAGCCAGATAACAATATTTATTTCCTAAACAAACACACCTATTTTAAAGGAAAATAAACGACTCATGCAAGAGTCGGACTCAAACTACTATAATAATACTGGTACAAAACACCAGTTTCCTTATCCTCCTCTTCGATGAAAACTTTCCATCGGCAGATCCCTTTAATCCGCGCCTTCCTTCTTTTGACCCCCGGTAACCTTCTGCTGCCATCAAGCGAAGTTACGCCCATCGGCATCGGCAACACTTTCCTGATCGGCAATCGGCAACATTTCCAATTAGTGACCTTGTGCTGGTAACTCTTCACCAATCATCCCCCATCGGCAATCGGCAACCACCCTTCATCGGCAATCGGCAATTATCCTTCATCGACAATCAGCAATAACTCTTCATCGGCAATCGGTAATGACCCCTCATCGGCAATCAGCAATGATTCTTCATCGGCCATCGGCAATGACTCTTCGTTGGCAATCAGCTTCAGCAAGACTTCACCAATTAACCTTTGTCGGCAAAGATCATCCAGCCTCCATCGGCAACGCATTTGGTCTTCCCTCGGCACTCTCCCATCGGCAATATCGGCTCAAAACTTTCCCAATGCCGATGGAGAACGATCACTGACCAGTCAAGCCTCAATCCATTTGACACGTTAAAAAACGGTGTCAACACATGCCCCCCAATTTCAGAGCGTATAATACTTACGTGCCGAAATTCTCTCCACTGTAGCCGTTGCTATAGCCGTTACCTCTGAGATAGATGTACGGTTTCCTCGATCCCCGCATGTGAAACTGCAATTTAATAATAAAATCCCTCAATTGTAGCACAAACAGTTGCAGACCACCCTGATCACCGCGCGTATCTACCGCGGGCTTCTTCATATTCCTGCACGGTGTGAAACGGAACCTCAAAATGCCCCTGAGTAAGCTTATAAAAGTTACCGGGGTCCACACTACTTTTCACCCTGAGTCCACTTTCACTTTCACCCCCTTGCCTTCGTCTTCAACCTCCAGCCGCTCTGAAGAACACGAACTCGAGCAACAGTACCCTTTCGCAATCCAAGGACGAACTGCAAGCACTCCCTCGACTCCAATGGCGATCCAGGTCGACATCCCAAAGGTAAGACTTATTCTCTTCCCAATCCAGTCTCCTGCTAGCTTTTTCCTCGTGCAAATCTGGATTTGTCTCCGTTCCTTTTCTGATTGTTCCCTGTTTTTCCTTCGAATCCTAGGAACTGTATGACAAGGTAGTGATTCCACTTGCCGGTTCCACCTTCAGTTGCTTAGGCCCCATGGGGAATCCGGATCCCAGTTATATAATCAACGCGGAAACCAATCGGATCCCATTCAGATTTGAGTGCTTCAATTTAGGGTTGTGGAAGGACACTTTCCGATCATGGCCCAAACCTACTAAGGGATGGAAAAACTGGTACCTCAGGGTCGCTAGGGTGCAGCAAGTTTATTGGCAAGAGCGTAGCTTGGACCAATGCATCAGGCTCTCCATTGCCGATACAGAGAAGAACGAGAACATGTTAATAGCTGCCTCTTATTTCTGGTCAGACACTATGAATGCTTTCTTATTCCTTCATGGACCAGCCACCCCCACTCTTGCCGATGTCCACATGTTGATCGGCCTAGACGTCTCTTCTGCCGATACCTTCTCCTTATTCAACAGGAAAGCTGAGCACAGAGTAAACACTCGGAACATCGGCGGTTGGACAGGCTACATCCAAGAATATCAGAAAACAGGATCGGTAAACCAGAGGGAGCATGCCACTTTCCTAAACATGTGGCTGGACAAGTTCATTTTCTGCGGCAGGGCAGTTGGACCTACCACTATGTATCTCCCAGCAGCTGAACTGCTTGCCGATGGGACAAGACTTCCCCTGGGCAGATATCTTCTAGGATCGGTATATCGTCTTCTCCATCAAGTATCCCAGAAGTTACTGCTAGGTGAACACATCGGCAACCTTGGAGGTCCCTGGTGGTTTATCAATATGTGGCTGAACGCACATATGCAGAAAGCGCTCCAGCTTGATTTGTTCGCTCAATGTTTCCCGAGAGACATACCAGAAGACCACCAGTGTGGGGAGGATGAATCGGCAACTCGCCCTCCACTCAACTTTGGAGAGGCCACTATAGTGCTGCCAGGGACTGATGCCGATGCAGAGCAATTCGGCCTATTTTTTTAGAAGTTTTACAATGGAATTCCTGCCACAGAACGACTCTAGTGGCCATATGCCGATGAAGACAACCAGTTCCCATTGCTATTTAATATTACCGATGGGAACGTGCCTGAGAACCAGATAATTATGAAGGCCAACATCATCCCCCGAGCTATCCCAGTGAACATCTTCGGATCGGGAAAGAATGCCCCTCCATCATTTGAGTTCTACTACCCATCGGTAGCGGCAAGACAGCTGGCGTTTGGTCAACTGCCGATCAAGCTTTGCTATTCGAAGGTAGTGAAGCCCAGGCAGACATTCTCCAGCGCTCTAGACTGGAACAAGGTCGTGAACCTTCCTCCTCATGCCGATGTATCGGACCTTGACCTGTCCTCCTGGTCGCCAACCTCCTTTATTACAAATGAGTACAAGTCTTGGTGGCAAGAATGGAGGTGCCAACTGTTCGCCAAGTCGTCGCACTACTATTGGCACATGATTGACGCTGATCACATCGTCCCCGATGACGCAGTGAGTCTTATTTCCGATGCATTCCTTATTACTTTACCTTTGTCATTGATGTCTGACCCCTTCACACTTAACAGGTTGACGATCCGATTCCTCCGACGAGCAGGAGTGGCAAACCCTTCAAACTCCGAATGATGAGTCCTATATCACTCATCGGTAACAAAGCCTCCTCGTTAGCTGCCTTCACTCCCCAACAGGTACCTCCATCGACACCTGTAAACGCCAAGGCTACATCGGCCGCTGCTGCTGCCCTGACACGGGTGTTTGCAGTAAACTCATCTTCACTCGCAGATTACATAAAGTCTCGTCGGCAATATTTTACTTTTATATAACTTGTACTGAATACTTTCAGGCTATGAGGTCATCGGCAACGGCTCCAAGCAAACAAGCACCTCCAAGTTCGGCTGCCAATGCTCCCCAGTCCTCGTCGAAACGGGCTGGATCTTCTTCCGCTGCCGCGCCAAGGAAGAGGAGGCGCTTGAGGCTAGCTAGCCCGTCTTCGTCATCGGCACAAGGCGCACCACCAACTGTCGGCGCGTCATCGGCAGAAACTCCATCAGCTCCTATTCCAGATCAGCCAATGGACGACGTCCTCGGTCAGGAGGCAGTTCCATCTGCTGCAGAAGCGGAGGCGGTATCGGCATTGGCACCGTCAACCGAAGCTCCCAATGAAGAAACACCCTTAATGGCGGTGGCGGCATCGGCATCGGCACCATCAGCCGATGTCCCTGATGAGGCGACTGCACCCACTGCAGCAGCCGAAGCAACATCAGTATCGGTATCGTCAGCCGAACTTGCTGATGAGACAGCTCCACCCATCGTAGCGGCAATGGCAACATCGGCATCGGTACCAACCGAAGATCCCGATGAAAGAGCGGCATCACCGCCACAACCAAGTATCACACCGGAAGCAACGCTAGTGACAACACTACCATCACCAATGGCGCCGACTGCTCCTCTGGCAGAAGCTCAGTCATCGACAACCGCCGCCGATGTCCAAGACGAGGCTGGGCCATCTAATATACCGAATCCTGGGAAAGAAATCTGCTTCAAGATAGTAAGTTAATCACTTGAAAATTCTAGTATAATCTTTCGATCGGTATATTTTAACCCCTCTGTTTTTAGGCCCAAGATTCTCCAGATAGTCTTTTCTCCTTCAGCCTCAACCCGCAGGATGAAGATAGACGCCAAGGCCTCCTCCAAGCAGATAGCCTGTTTTCCTTCTCAGTCAACATACCCGATGATGATGGGGAGGAAGAGAGTTCTGTCCCAGCTCTGTCGGCAGAGATCAAGGCCAAGCTCGAGGCACTGCTTTCCTTGCTGCTACAAGACACATCCCAGCTCATTCAAGACTCATCGGCAGCAAGGATTGCTTTCAAAGACATCCAAAGTCATCCCCCTGCCGATGTGGCAGAAATCCTTCTCCAGGCAACCTTCCTCGACATAAAGCAAATTCAATACCAGCGGCTTTCCCGTCGCATTGCCGATAGGGCCGCTCAATCCAAGAGCGAGGAAGAGAAGCTCAAGTTCAAGAATATTGCCGATGAAAAACACAAGGGCATTGGCCAGGCAGAAGTCTCCATTAACGGCCTCAATCAAGAGATCACTCGGCTATTGGCCAAAAAAGAAGAGTTGTTGACCGAGTTACAAAAGGTTGAAGCGGACCTGACCGCAGCCAACTAGCAGAGAAACCAATTATCCGATACAATCAGGGTTTTGCGGCAAGAGAGGGACTAGAACGCCCGGCAAGCCATCTTGTGGAAGAAGAAGATCAAGCCGGTCGAGGGCTCTGCCGATGCCGATGCCAAGGAGATGGATGAAATAGAACAGATTCGCCTGCGTGCGATATCAACTATTCATTCCTTGCTGTAATCCATTTGTCGTATCGGCAACGATGTAACTCTGATACTTAACTCTAGGCCTTGTAATATAATGTTTACACGTTTTTACCGATGTATTATAATTTCTTTTCATCGGCATCCAAACGAGCACGCCATACGTCGACTCCTTCAAGAGTTTCTGGAATGTACGCATTGCTGGAGGCAAACTGTCTTATCCGATAAGAACTTGATTAGGAAACCACTTCCAGGCCTAGAATTCAATCCCGATCAGTAAAATCAATCTCCACGCCAGAGTACCATCGGCAAACTCGTTCACCCAGTCATCGGCAATCATCACTGATACCATAACTCATCAAATCGGCTAAAATCCTGAGTAATCCCATCTTTTAAACAGACTAGTATTTAGCCCGATCGTAACAATAATCGGCAACTTCCATCAGATCAAAATTAGGACGATGCCGATATACCTACCAAAGAATATGGAGAGTAACTCCCGGAACGCGTGCACCACACACTTAGTCATTGCGCGTAAGCACGGCAGAATCACCCTCACAACCACCTTCCTTTGGCAATTAACGAATTCATCGGCAATACGGCGTTTCGTACACAAACCATCGGTAGGTGTCTCCAAGTATAATAATTGAAATCGCCAGTTTGCCGATTGCAGCCCCCAAGCCAACAGGTCCAAGATCGACCTCGATTAGACCATCGGCAAAATATTGCCGTCTGCCGATGGACCTCCATCCTTGCGCTTTGGCCTCCATAGTTTCTCCCTTGAAGGTTCTGCATCATCGTACAGGTTATTGCGGCATTGGCGCTGAATTCTTCTTTTCTGGGTCTTTGTTAGACCCTTAGGGTACCACTGAGGGAGTTTGGTTTTCTAGACGGGTTGACACCGTCCCTCATTATTTGCATCGGCTTCCTCCCCGATGTTTGAGTTTCGGGAGAACACTTCTTCATCGGGTGCTTTTGTCTTGGTATGCTCCTTGTTCTCCTCTCGATCGACCTACCCGCCAAGCGTGCTATGGGCACTAAGCTTGCCCCCCAGCTGGTCATGTACCGATCTCTTTTCTCTGAACGGCTTGGCGCACCTAAATGCCCGATCATCCAAACAAGGCTTACCCGACTGATCGGCAGTGTGATACCTGTTGCATTCAGGATAGTCATCGGCAGTCGGCAGCTTAATGCCTTCTTCCCAACAGTGAATGAAGAAGGGACACCTCCAATGATTTTTCTGACGAAACCACTCCCGATGTTCTTCTTCCTGCCGATATCGCTCATCTCGTGATTGCTGATAGTTCCGCCTTGGCAGCTTGTGCGTGATTACCATACCAGGAGCCCTGCTGACACAACCACCTTTATCGGCAATTCTCTTGCCTTTCCTGTCATCGGCACACTTTTCGACGTCGCGCTCGGCCCCTTGATGATCAGGATCTACCGATGCACTCTTTCTAGAAGCATCCGATGTTAGCACCTTAGTCTTTCCACTGATCTCCACCATGTTATTTGGAAACGGGCGCTGATCAATTTCAATCGGTCTCTGGACTTTAGGATTTTCAAATTGGATCTGTCCAGAGTCAATCTCTGATTGCAACTGCTGCCTGAACACCCTGCAGTCGTCGGTACTGTGGGAAGTTGTGTTGTGCCACTTGCAGTACCTAGTCTTCTCGAGCTCCTCGGCCGATGGAATTACCTGATTAGGGGCTAGCTTAACTCGCCCTTCCTGAAGCAATAAGTCAAATATCCCATCGGCCTTCGTGGCATCGAAGGTGAACCTCCCAGTCCTTTTCTGGTCGAGCGCACAAGGTACCGGCTCCTCATCTTTCACCCATTCAGAAGTGCCGGTGTTCACCTCCTCATCTGACTCGGAGTCCCCTTGCCCAACAAAGAGCACTCTTGCACTCCAAGTCTCCTTGGGCTCAAATGACTTGACATCCTGATCGGCTTTGGTGATATCAAAGGTGAACTTCTCCAATTCAGGGACGCTGATGCTCGGCTCACCCGAATTTGAAGTGTCCACTTTCTTGGTCGAAAATACCTCAGTGTCTGGCTCTTGCCGATGCGTGGACTCGTTCACTGGTTGAGCAGATGGATGCACTTCTTCACACTCCCATGACGAGCAAGTCGGGGCAATTAACACACCAGCGGCACCAATCTGTTGAACGTCATGCATCGGCTGCCTAACCGATGAGCAATTCTGGACAACTACTGGCTGAGTAGATTGATGTATTTCCTCACCTCTCTGTATTAAACAGACCGGAGCGATAGACTCATCAACACCAATCTGCATCGGCTGATTGGCCGACGGGCAACTTTGAACATCGACCGGTTGAGTAGGTTGATGCACCTCTTCAGGTCTTGACGTCAAAGTATTTGAAATGATCGGTGCGTACGCAGTGCCAGTTATTAGAACCCTATGCATCAGCTGTGTTGCCGACGAACAATTTTTGCACAGTTACTGGCTTGTGTTGTGGCACTACATTCATTGGTTGCTGTACCGATGTCTCGTCGTACACTTTTACTTGCGAGTATTGTGGTATAGCACTTATCCGTCGATGTACCGATACTTCATTCTGAAGACTCGCCGGATGACGGTGTGGAGCCCTTGCCACTTGGTGCTCAGACTGCATATACTGTTGCTGAATAGGTAATTGACCGATCCAACCTACATTAGGTGTCATCGGCACGTGACTTACCGATGGCTGATAATCTGCCAACTCCTGCAACCCTTGTAGCCCCGGATGATAGCTTTGATTCGTAGGCACCGCAGGTTGAGCCACTATTGCCGACGCCGGCTGACTGGCATTGGACGCGCTTTGCACCGACCAAGATTTTACCATCGGATGATAGCCAGCTGACATTTGTCGTTCTTGTACCCTTGAATGATCGCTTTGACCTGCGGGTACCACAACTTGAGCAGTCATTGCCGATACAGACTGATTGTCAATCGGCATGCCTTGTTGCATTGGCCAAGAAGTTCTCGATGACTGATAGCCAGTTGACGCCTGCAACTCCTGTACCCTGGGACGATGGCCTTGATTTGCAGCCACTGCAGGTTGAGCAGCTACGGCTAATGAAAGCTGACGGACACTCGACGTGCCTTGTTGCATCAGCCAAGAATTTGCTGACATAGGCTGCTCAACGATTGGCACGTCTTGTTGCACCGACCAAGCATTTGCCGATAACTGATAACCGGCGGGTGCTTGTTCCTGTTGTACCCTTGGATGATTGCTTGGACTCGCGGGTACCACAACTTCAGCAGCTATTGCCGATACAGATTGATTGACAATCGGCATACCTTGTTGCATCGACCAAGAAGCCGCCGATGGCTGATAGCCAGTTGACGCCTGTCCTTGTGGCGCCGGGTAATTCACTGTCACCATGGATTGACTTGCAGTAGCTGGGCCTTATTGTATCGGCAAGTATCTTGCCGATGGTTGGGCGTACGGCACTCTGGGTATTGCCGTTTGCAGATTCCCTGTTGGCAACTGCGCCGTTGGAGAAGACGTAACATAGTGCATCATCGGAACCATCGGCTGTGCAGACGTTGCCGAGGCCATGGGAACCTTCCATCCTGTATGGTTATCTTAGACCGATCTGGAATCAGCAGATAGACTTGGAGACATACCGTATCCCCACCAGTGGGCTGAAGTTGGCTGACTCTGGATTACAGGTCCAGACATTGTTGAAGCCACCAGATTTGCGTTCATCTGAGTAATGCTCGTTGGGCTCAATCTTGGTGGCGCGATCTCATCGGCAGATTGGCTCATCGTTGGTGCAAACACCCTTGGAACCGCCGATGGAGTCGCAATAGATGCCGATCCGAGCTGACGATACTCTGGACCAACAAAATATGGTGCCTGTCCCTTGAAAGCTTGCTTGACAGCATTGCATACGGTATCGGATAGCACATTGGATTGGCTAATTAATACATTATTTAATGCATAATTAACCATATCTTGTACTTTACCAGGATCGGCGTAGAAGGTAGTCTGCCGTGGCGACGGCGGATCTTGCTTCTGTACTGCTTCGCCGATCCTGTTTAGGCTGAAGGATTTAAGATACAACCGCTTGTACTCCTCCATAGCCTGCTCCATAGACTGCTTCTGACGAACTGTCAGATCTGCTATGGAGACTTCAATGACACTCCTTGGATTAGTCATGATAAATATATAATTTATATAATCGTGTCCCACCGAGCGTGCCAAAAGAGGTGTTGACAAATGTGCACCACACCTAGTTCATGAAGCTTTCCTAAGTCAAGCTACTAGTCTCAACCCCTCTTAATAGTATGATCAAATATAAAAAGAGAAGCCCTATCTATTTCTAAGTGCCCTTCATCACCTTATGACACTGTTGACACAAAAAGCGTCAGATCTGTGAACACCTCGGGCTATTACCCAAAGCTCGGTATTCCGGAGGCGTGCCAGTCGATTTGACCAATCAATCGACAAGGATGATAATTAGAACAAACTGAACGAGACGACCGCGATGCGCCCAGACGTCAAGGCTCAAATTGATCAAGGATAGCTAGAGCAGAGTTGAACGAGGCAAACAGCGATGCGCCCGGATTGCCAAAGCTCAGAGGTACTCCCACGCGGAACTAGCAAGGATTTGACGGAGATCAGGATGATGCAGCCCGTCGAAAGCTTGAAGAACTCGTTGATAGCTATAACTAATGCATAAAAAAGGGTAAATTGCGATAAAAGGTAGAGTAAGATAAAATTGGTTTGTTTTTTATTTTGATTGTATATTTTATTCCATAGCCCTCGGGCACATATTTATACTCCCGCATGGAGAGTTGTACAAAGACACGACACGTATCCTTCCTAAAAACAAACTCCTACTTTAAAGGAAACTGATTCGCGCAGGAGCCAGATAACAATATTTATTTCCTAAACAAACACACCTATTTTAAAGGAAAATAAACGACTCATGCAAGAGTCGGACTCAAACTACTATAATAATACTGGTACAAAACACCAGTTTCCTTATCCTCCTCTTCGATGAAAACTTTCCATCGGCAGATCCCTTTAATCCGCGCCTTCCTTCTTTTGACCCCCGGTAACCTTCTGCTGCCATCAAGCGAAGTTACGCCCATCGGCATCGGCAACACTTTCCTGATCGGCAATCGGCAACATTTCCAATTAGCGACCTTGTGCTGGTAACTCTTCACCAATCATCCCCCATCGGCAATCGGCAACCACCCTTCATCGGCAATCAGCAATAACTCTTCATCGGCAATCGGTAATGACCCCTCATCGGCAATCGACAATGACTCTTCATCGGCCATCGGCAATGACTCTTCGTTGGCAATCAGCTTCAGCAAGACTTCACCAATTAACCTTTGTCGGCAAAGATCATCCAGCCTCCATCGGCAACGCATTTGGTCTTCCCTCAGCACTCTCCCATCGGCAATATCGGCTCAAAACTTTCCCGATGCCGATGGAGAACGATCACTGACCAGTCAAGCCTCAATCCATTTGACACGTTAAAAAACGGTGTCAACAGGCACTTAGCCTATCATTCTAGGGTCTTCATCATGTCTCCTTGAAATCCGAAACGATATCCATCTTGGGGGCTAAGTGATGACCATTAATGCCCATTCTTGTTGATCACTATGGCTAAGTTACGCATAGCCTCTGCAAAACACACATTAGCCCAAATAATCTCTAATTGTCGTTAATCACCGAAACCAACTATGACAATGATTCTTCAATCTCCCCCTTTTTGGTGATTGACGACAATAAATCCTCGAGTATGGATAAGAGTTATAGTTTAGACTTTAAGGTGACCTGGAATGGTTGAGCAAGGGTTAGTGGATTTGTAATGAAGCATACTTGCTCACTCAAGCCAAATCACAAATCATGGTACTCATAGATATGAATGTAAAAAGGAGTACCTCATGATATTCTCAAAAGATGTATCGGACTATAGCGTGGAAGCTCAATTATCATTTAAGCATAGAGATATATCATGAAACATGAGACAACTCACAAGATATATTAGTGATAATCAAGAGTTTGTCACATCCAACCATATTTCACATAAACATCAACCAAAGTATTCATCACACATAGATACAAATGCATAAACGTAGACATGAGAAAGAGTACGGGGAATTTTAAGCACACAAAGATTTGAATCCCTCCCCCTATCTCTATACTCGACCCTCTCTCCCCCTTTGGCGTCTAGCACCAACAACTAAGCATACGGGGAATTTTAAGCACACAAAGATTCGAATCCCTCCCCCTATCTCTATACTCGACCCTCTCTCCCCCTTTGGCGTCTAGCACCAACAACTAAGCATCTGGGGCTGGAGAAGAAGGTGGAGGAGCTGCAGCCTTGCGATCGAGCATAATGAAGTCCTGAAGATCTGACTCGTCTGACTCAACATTTGCCTCGGCCTCTGCAAGTGTAGGCTCAGCTGGAGTGACCTCTGGAGCTGGCACTAGAAGCTCTGAAACTGCTATCTCAACGGACTCCCCCTGAGGCTCAGCTGGTGCCTCTGACGGTCCTGCCTCTGTAGTAGCGGGTCTGGGAACCCGACGAGTGAAGACTCGAGGCGAGGGGGAAGGTGTCACTGCTAGTGTAACTAGTGACACTGCTGGTGCAACCTCTGCTGGGTGTGTCTGAAGTGGAGAGGATACTTCCACTGTAACTGCCTCATCCTGAGCCTCTGCGATAGCTGGCTCAACTGCTAGTGATATAGCGTCTGTCTGAACTGCAGCTGGAGGAGTGGTGACTGTCTGCGAGGACTGCTCAGGTGCGATCTCCGACGAGACAACTGAAGAAAGATGAGTGCCCATCGCCGGAGGATCCACCTCAACCTCTGGAGCTGGTGAGACTAGCTGAGCTGCTCCTGGGGAATCTTCTCCCGTGATCTCTAAGTATGAGGCTGAGAGGTCTCGCGAGGCCTCTGCTATGGTAGTTCCCCGGATAGGAGTAAATCCTGTCTGAAACTCACCGGGCGAAGCTAACCAAGAGGACACCTGGGTCCTCGGAGACTGGTACTCGGGAGAAGTTGGTACCTGGAACGGAGGAGTAGCTGGTGCCTGACTCTGCTGTCCTCCGGACGGTAACGCTGGAGTCGGTACCACTACAACTGGAGTATGCTGTGGAGATGAAGTGAACTGCTGCTGCTGCGAGACTCCGGGCAACTGAAACTGAGGAGTGGAAGTCTGCCCGGAGCTGGAGGCTAGAAGACGCTCAAGTAACAAGGTCTGGGTCTTCTGAATCTCTGCCTGCTGCAGCTGATAGGCCAAGAATTGACGCTGGAACTCATCCTGCCTGGCCTATGTCTGGGCCTGAGCAGCCAACTACTGCTCTGTGAGCCTCCGTAAGTCGGCAGCCTGTCGTATCTGCTCCTCTGCCTAGCGTGACTGCTCCTCCTGCATCCTCGAAAGAATGGTAAGCAGTGTAGCCTCTGAGGTGCTGGAACCTGGAGCTAGAGCTGCAGCTGTGCCTGACCCTCCTGCCTCATGGTCATGAGGCATCGGTGCGTACTCGCGCACTGGCTGGTAGTCCTCATCGGAACTATCAGAGTCTAGGTCCTCTCTATAGACTGTCTCGGCAGCTGTGTCAATCTCAGCATCTAGATCTGCAAGCTCTGCCTGAGCAATCTGCTCAACTGTGGCGTCAGTGACTTCGGCCGACTGAGGTGGCACACCTGCCTGCCTGGTGCCTGGTCTGTAAGCTCTGCTGGGGCGAGGCAGGTTTCCATGCATCACTAGCTGACTCATCGAGTATACTGGAAACTCAGTAGCTGACCTCGTGAGAGTGACTCTCATAGATCCTGATCTAGTCTTGGCAACTATCAAATATGAAATCCAGTGAGCAAACTGCAGCTGCCAGTGACCCCTGAATCCTGCAGCTATTATATCCTCAAGCTCGCTGACAATAAGATCCCAGAGGTCAAACTTCTCTTTCCGGACGATATGAGCAAGGAGCCATAGCTGTAATCGTGTCCCGAGCTCCAATCCGAGGAAGAATGGTATGCTTGAGTACCTTGTGAAGAATCCAAGCAAGTGGAGTGAAGTCTCACGGTGTACGGCTCGAACCCTCAGTGAATGGCAGCTGAAAGCACGACCTCACGAAGTCTGTAGATGGCACTATCCCATCGTGAGGTCGGCGAGGGGCCTCCTGATCCCCATAGCACAAGCTGTGGATCCTCGTAGGGGAGGACTCTAGGTGGAATAGCTCTCTGAACCGAGCTGCTGAAACCCTGAAGTCACGGCCCTGAAATCTGAAGTGAAGGAACTCGTGATCAGGGGAGATCCATAGAGAGGAATAGAACTGATAGACCCTGTCCTTCTGATAAGCTCCTGATCGTCCCATCAAATCTGATAGCCCCTGAAGGTACTGTAGGTGTTGTAGGATCTCTGGACCACCGACCCCCTCTATGTGGGCAGATGGGCACACTCTGTGAGCCCTAAGAGGAGCGTCAATGTCGACGTATGCTCTATAGAAGTCCTCGTGAATCGTGGTATAGAAATCACGTCCGGCACGGGGATCTCTCTGAGGTGGGAACCAGGACTGAAAGTCCACAAAGCGAAGTAACTGAACTTGCTTCGCTGTGAGAGCTCGGACTTGATGCCTCACTGGGTCTGGTAGCTGAGGTCCTGGAGGACTAGGTGGTGCACCAGAGCCTCTGGACCGGGTAACTCTGCGGCTCATCAGCTCACCAATCGAGGAGTGGCCCGCGGTCTCTGTCTGCTCAGTCTCTGGGACTGGCTCTGTCTCCTCTGCCTCAGTAGCCTCGGCGGGCTCTGTCTCTGGACGCGTAGGGGACTCACGACGCGCTCCACGGCGAGGCGAGAGCCTCAAACCGGCGCGACGTCCTCCTCGCTCCACAATCTCTGTGGCCTCGGCCACTGCAAGCGTTGCTGCTGAGTCTGGATCCATGAGTGGCCTCTTGCACTTCCGTGACACGACCTTTTGCTTGCCCTTTCCCCGATCAGTGGGTGGACGCGGTGGAGGTGGAGGGTCACCACCACTACCGGGAATAGGACCGGCATTCTTTGTTCTTGCCATGTATCGAACTCTGCTAACAAAACTCTGACAAAAAGGATCCTCAAGAGTCACACCCTCAAACTCTTTGCCCCACTGACAATGAAACCCTGACAATCCGTAGACCAAACAGCTGCAAGAGTGGCACGTCGGCCCTGGACTGACCTTTCGAGGCTTTGCCTCGTTTCGTACTCGCAGGCTTTGCCCCGAGTTCACTGTCACTGACACACTGACCCTCTGATCAACTGACCCTGCTCGTTAGATAGATAGGAGTATAACACCATAAGCATATAACTAGAGAGAGGAAAAACTAGCGAGAAGCATGAAAGGGATAAGACGAGATCGAATTGCCAACTACCATACCTTAGACACTGATCAAAGCGAGAGAAAAGGTAAGAGCCCTCGATCAAATGTCCACAATCCGCAGCCTAACAAGGAAATGCAGAGTGGTGGTTTTAGGTAAAGGAAGAGGAAAGGGGGCAACAGCACCAGGATAGAGGGAAATGCAGGATAGCAATTCACCTTGGAGATCCAGGGAAGGCCTCAGGGGAATCCTGGAAGAATACCCTGGTAAGCACCGCGAGCACTCCGGTGAATGGTGAAGGCAGTGCAGGGTGTGGAGCAGAGGGGGTCTCGGGCGCTGCAGAGCTGGGTGGCGGCGCTGGGAGAGGCTGCGGCGCAGGGATTGCAGGGGCAGGCGGCAGCGCAGGGGCAGACGGCGGCGCAAGAGCAGGCGGCGGCGCAGGAGCAGCCTGGATCACGCCGACGAGGAGTGGAACGTGGCTCAGCGGCGGCGGTTAGGGTTTGGCAGGAGCGGCAGCGTACGGACAACTCAGAGCGACCGAGAGAAAGAAGAAGAACCGGGGATTTTTTTAAAAAAAATCGCGCCTTAAGTTCGCGATGGACGCTCCGTCGGACTGCGACGGACGCTCGGAGAGCGTCCGACGGCATCGTCCGTCGGGCTTCCAGAACAGGTTTGAAACGCCTGAGCGCATTGACCGCGTCGGACGCTCCGTCGGACTGCGAGGAGCGTCCGTCGCCCTGTAAGCGGGCAACATTCAATCTCCGGATGATCGCGACGGACGCTGAGGCAATTGACATCGAGCGTCCGTCGGCAGCATCCGACGCCTTTTAAATTGAATTTTTCAAATTTTGTTTTTGCGTCTTTCTCCCAACCAAGTTCCAATCCCAATAAGATCCAAATAACACCTGATTGGACTTGATATGAGAACCATCTCTCAAACTCTCATTTTCAAATAGTTTTCCATAGGCTTAGATTTTAGTTTTAGCTCAAAATATTCGAATGGAAGCATCAAGGAGTCATCATATGGCCACAAGAGGGGTATAGAAGTGTCTTGAGCTTGGAATGCTCCCCCTAAGTGGACGAACACAGAGGATGCTCAAACTTAACCGAAAAGGAACGGCAAACAACACACATGCATATGCTATGCAATACGAAAATTGAATCTAGGTTGCTTGCAAGTTTAAACCGCAGTTCAGCTTTGTCACACGCTTTGAGGGCGGTTATCTTAACCGCGTTAGCCAAGCCTATATGCATTACCAAATTAAACATGTTATATTACATATGAATGCATGGTTCACACAAACTTATCTTTTAGTGAAGTTAGAGTGATCAAGCACATTCAACTCGCTTCTCAACCTACAAAAGGTTGTTTCATTGAGTGGTTTAGTGAAGATATCCGCCAATTGATCTTCGCTCTTAACTCCAACTAGTGTTATGTCTTTCCTAGCCACATGATCTCTAAGAAAGTGATGGCGAATATCTATGTGCTTGGTGCGAGAGTGTTGAACTGGGTTGTTTGCAAGCTTTACGGTGCTTTCATTATCACACAAAAGTGGAACTTCTTTTAAAAACACGCCGTAATCAAGAAGTGTTTGGGTCATGTATAAGATTTGTGCACAGCTTGCTCCCATGGCAATATATTCCGTCTCGGCGGTTGACAATGCCACACTATTTTGCTTCTTTGAGGACCAAGAAACAAGTGATCTTCCTAGCATGTGGCACCCGCCAGAGGTACTCTTCCTATCAACCTTACACCCGGCATAATCCGAATCGGAATAGCCAACTAATTGGAAGGGAGCTCCTTTGGGATACCAAAGACCCATCCTAGGGGTGTGCCTTAAGTACCTAAGGATTCTTTTAACCGCACAAAGATGTGACTCCTTAGGGTTTGCTTGAAACCTAGCACACATACACACACTAAACATGATATCCGGCCTAGATGCGGTGAGGTAAAGTAAACTACAGATCATAGAACGATAGAGAGTTTGGTCAATCGGTTTACCTCCCTCATCGAGATCGAGATGCCCATTAGTAGGCATTGGGGTCTTGATTGGTTTGCAATCCTCCATCTTGAATTTCTTGAGCACATCATAAGTGTACTTCTCTTGAGATATAAAGGTGCCCTCCCTCAATTGCTTCACTTGGAAGCCAAGGAAGAAGGTTAGCTCGCCAATCATCGACATCTTGAACTCCTTGGACATCAATGCACCAAATTCCTTGCTATGATCTTGGTTTGTTGACCCAAATATAATGTCATCGACATACACTTGGCAAACAAAGATCTCTCCATCTAGCACCTTGGTGAAGAGTGTGGTATCCACTTTCCCGATCTTGAAGCCCTTCTTGAGTAGGAAGTCCCTTAGCCTCTCATACCAAGCTCTTGGAGCTTGCTTCAATCCATATAGTGCCTTGGACAACCTATACACATGATTAGGACAATTTGGGTTTTCAAACCCGGGAGGTTGTGAGACAAAAACAAGTTCATTGATGAAACCATTTAGAAAGGCACTCTTCACATCCATTTGAAAAAGTTTCATTTTATGATGTGAAGCATATGCCAAAAGGATACGAATGGCTTCTAGTCTTGCAACCGGTGCAAAGGTCTCCCCAAAATCCAAGCCTTCAACTTGGGAGAACCCCTTTGCCACCAATCTTGCCTTGTTTCTCACAACCACGCCTTGATCATCTTGCTTGTTCCTAAACACCCACTTGGTGCCAATGATTCTTGCTCCTTTGGGCTTTTCTACTAGTGTCCACACTTCGTTCTGGGTGAAGTTGTTCAACTCTTCGTGCATGGCATTCACCCAATCCGGATCCGCAAGTGCATCTTCCACACTAGATGGTTCAACAAAGGAAACAAAGGAGTGATGTTCAACATAAGAAGCAAGTTTAGATCGAGTTGTTACCCCCCTTGATGGACTCCCTATAATGAGGTATTGTGGATGAGCTTGAAGCATAGGTGTAGATCTTCTATTAATCACTTGGGGAGGAGGTTGTGGTGCATCAACATCACTAGCTTGAGCCTCGGCTTGATCTTGAGGGATGTAGGTATCTTCTTGTGCTTCCCTCACTTGTTCTTCATCAACTTGAGGCGTGTGAGGTGGAGAGGGTACTTGATTTGCATCATCTTCAACTTCTTCCACCTCTTGTGGGTTGATTGCACCAACGGGCATATTCTTCATAGCCTCCCTCAAGGGTTCATCACCTACATCATCAAGATTTTCATGCTCTTCTTGAGAGCCATTAGTTTCATCAAACTCCAAGTTATATGTTTCTTCAACTAGGCCGGAGGCTTTGTTAAATACTCGATATGCCTTGGATTGAAGAGAATAACCAAGTAAGAAACCAATGCCACATCTCCTTTGGAACTTGCCCAAGTGTTGACGCTTCTTGTAGATATACACTTTGCATCCAAACACTCGGAAAAAGGATATATCCGGTTTCTTCCCATTCACAAGATCATAGGGGGTCTTCTTAAGAAGCCTTTGGACAAATAGCAGATTAGCCGCATAGCATGCGGTGTTGATTGTTTCGGCCCAAAACTTCTCGAGGGTGTTGTATTCATCAAGCATTGATCTTGTAAGAGTAATAAGTGTCCGGTTCTTCCTCTCTACTACACCATTTTGTTGAGGGGTATAGGTGGCGGACACTTCATGCTTGATCCCAACTTCATCACAATAGTCTTCAATCTTGGTGTTTACAAACTCGGTTCCATTGTCACTTCTTATCTTCTTGATCTTCACATCAAACTCATTTTGGGCTCTAGTTGCAAACTTCTTGAATATTGATTGAGTCTCTCCCTTGTCTTGAAGAAAGAACACCCAAGTGTACCTAGAGTAGTCATCAACTATCACCAAGCAAAAGAGATTGCCACCAAGGCTAGCATAGGTGGTAGGTCCAAATAGATCCATGTGAAGTAGCTCTAGGACTCTTGAGGTTGACATGAAGGCTTTGGTTGGATGAGTGTTTGCCACTTGCTTGCCGGCTTGACAAGCACTACAAAGTTTATCCTTCTCAAACACAACATCCTTCACACCTCTAACCAACTCCTTCTTGACAAGCTTCTTCAAAGTTGACATTCCTACATGTGCTAATCTTCTATGCCATAGCCAACCCAAAGAACTCTTGGAGAATAGACATGTTTGCAAACTAGCTTCATTTGAGGTGAAGTCCACTAGGTAGAGATTGGTGTGCCGAAACCCTTTGAATATCAATGATGAATCTTCAATCTTGAACACAACTACCTCATTTGGAGTGAAGAGACATTGGAAACCAAGATCACATAGTTGTCCCACCGATAGCAAGTTGAAGCTCAAAGATTGTACTAGCAAGACATTTGATATTGATTGATCATTTGAGATTGCCACTTTGCCTAGGCCTTGCACTTTGCCTTTTGAATTGTCCCCAAAGGTAATCTTGTCTTGCCCTTCACAATCTTCCTCAAGCGTGGTGAACATCCGGGAGTCACCGGTCATATGTTGAGTGCATCCACTATCAATCACCCAATGACTTCCACCGGTCTTGTAGTTCACCTACACACAAGCAACTTGAAGTTAAGCTTGTTGTTTGGGAACCCACACTTGGCGAGGTCCCATAGCCTTGTCCACCAACTCCTTAGCAACCCATAGCACTTTGGGCTTATTCTTCATCTTAGGACCGAGAAACACAACTTGGGGTCTACCCTTGGAGTCCTTGTTGATGATGAAGTGTGCATCATGAGCGAAAGGCCTTGTGTGCTTGGGCAAGGTCTTGGGAGGTGGAGTCTTGCATTGGAATTCAAAGTGACCCTCTTGACCACATCCAAAGCACTTCTTAGGCTTGGGCTTTGGTGTGTCATAGTTGTTCCTCATGGCCTTGTTCTTGTAGTTCTTAGCTTCTACCTTGACCTTGGCCTTCATGATTTGGTTCTCCTTGAACCCAATGCTGGACTTGTCGGTCTTCATGATAGTGTTCATCAAGAGCTCACTTTGGAGGTTGTGGCCCTTGGTGAACTTCTCCATTCCACTTGCAAGCTTGATCTTCTCAACCTTGAGCTTTGCATTTTCCTCTTTGAGAGAGTTAATCAAGGTCATTGCATCATTTTCATCTTGCTTGGCCGACTTGATGGTGAATAGCTTGTTTGCCTTGAGGTTGATTAGCTCTTCCTTGAGCTTGGAATTTTCTTGCCTCATCTTCACATAGTCATCATACTTCTCGGCCTCAACTACCTTCTTGCCCTTGCACTTAGCATTTTGCTCACTAGCAACTTCATCAAGCAAGTCCTCACAAGAAGTAGCTATATGACACTTAACAACCGGGTTAATAGCAACATGTGTAGCAAGATCATTTGTAAGCAATTCGTTAGCTATCACAAGTGTACCATGTTCATTCTTAACTTGGTTGTAGTCATCTTTTAGCAAGTTGTATCTTGTATGGAGCTCTTGTGTTGACCTCTCAAGCCTATCATGTTTCTCATTAGCTTGCTTGAGTGAGGCTTTGAGCTCCCTAGTGCTAGATGAGAGAGATTTGTTCTCAAGCTTCAAATCATCATTAGCACTAGACAAGTCATCAAGTTTAGCATGCAAGTTATCGTTTGCTTTCTCTAGTGATTCACTTTTAGCTTTATACTTCCTAATGAGCTTAGTATATTTGTTGCAAATTACAATTAGCTCATCGTAGGAAGGTGCCTCAAACTCATCATCACTATCATCACTAGAGCTAGCCTCATCATCATTATCCTCTTTTTGTACCTTCTTGTCACCTTTAGCCATGAGGCATAGGTGTGTAGAGGATGAGCCCGGAGATGATGGAGGAGGTGGTGGCGGAGTGGATGACCCAATCACCAAGGCGGCCACCTTTTCTTCTTCACTTTCATCTCCGGATGAGTCACTTGTGTCTTCAATGTCGGTGAGCCAATCACCAACAATGTAGGCTTTGCCATTCTTCTTTTTCTTGTGGAAGTTGAAGTTCTTCTTCTTCTTGAATGGCTTGTCATCCTTCTTCTCCTCATCACTTGACTCATCTTTGTTGCCCTTGTTGTACTTGAACTTGTTGTTTACTTTCTTCTTGGAGGAGGAAGAAGAGCCACCATCACCAATCTTCATGTACATCTCATGGGCATTGATCTTGCCCAATATTTGTGTTGGTGTAGCGGCGGAGAGATCTCCTTGGTGAAGAACCGTGACGATGTGGCCATACTTCTCAATGGGCAAGACACAAAGGATCTTGCGCACCACATCGGCCGGTGCCATTTGGTTGAGACCGAGCCCATTCAATTCTTCTACAATAATGTTAAGACGTGAGTACATTTCATTCGCATTTTCATTTGCATGCATGGAAAAAGAATTGAGCTTAGCCATGACCAAGTGATAGCGTTCCTCACGCTCACTCTTTGTGCCTTCGTGAACAGCACAAATAGTTGTCCACAACTCAAATGCGTCTTTGGCATTACGCACTCGGTTGAAGACATCCTTGCTAATGCCACGAAAAAGAATGTTCTTCGCCTTGGCATTGTGCTTATCAAAGTTGAGGTCCTCCGCGAAGAGAGTGCCTCCCTTTGTGGCGGCTTTGAGCACGCCCACGTCAACGGCCTCTAGATAGGCCTCCATACGAACTTTCCAATAAGGAAAGTCGTTTCCATCGAACATGGGAGGTGGTCCATCCCCATGGGACATCTTGCTCTAGGCGGTGAAGCCTAATTTAGAGCAAACCTTCTCTGATACCAATTGAAAGGATCAAGATGCCCAAGAAGGGGCGTGAATTGGGCTCTTTTAAATTTCTAAACAAGAATTAAACCTATAAAGAACCAATTAACCCCCTAATGCCTACCGCTAGTGTGTCCTAGCTAGAAAGTGGTAGCAAGACAATAGAAAGCGAAAAGTTCCTACACAATTCTAGTATGAATTGAAAGACAAGTGCAGAAAGTAATGCGATAAGAAAGAGCTAGGGAAAGAGATGCTTGACACGGCGATGTTTTGCCGAGGTATCGAGGAGTCGACACTCCCCCCTAGTCCTCGTTGGAGCACCTCGCAAGGTATAGCTTCCCCTCAATCCCGCGCAAGGGATGAGTGCTCTCTACGGGCTGATTTTTCGCCACTCCAGCTCGGTGAATCGCCCACAACCGATCACAACGTCGATGAAGAAGAGCCGCCGACAATCTTCCGGCGATCACCTTCCTCCAAGCACCACCGGACCGTCTAGGTGATGTCGATCACCAAGAGTAACAAGCTTCGATCTTTGCTTGACTCACTCAAGCTTCACAACTAGAGGATGCACACTTGAACTCTTGGATGAACTAGAGGAGAGGATGGATGGATTCGCGAATCACTCTCTCACTCTAGGGCTCTTGCTCTCTTCCCAACCTTCTCAACAAACTCAGCAACTCAAATGAGCAAAGGTAAGGTGGGAGAGAAGTGTGAGAAGCTATAAATAGCCCCTCAAAAAACTGCCTCGGGATGGCAACTTAAGTTGGCGATGGACGCTCCGTCGACTAGGCGACGGACGCTCCGTCGCATGCCCCAACGGCTAGTTCTGTTCATAGTTTGGGCGACGGACGCTCCGACGCCCTGCCCAACGGCTAGTTCTGACACGCTTTTCCCAGCGACGGACGCTCCGTCACAGGGGCGACGGACGCTCATCTCAGCGTCCGACGCAACACTCTGGCTCGGGCTGAAAAACACCCTCTCTGGAAGGTCGACGGACGCTCTCCAAGCGTCCGACGCCTGACCGACGGACAGCGTCCGTCGGACCCTGAAAAACTTAGCCAGAAAACATCTCCACTGGAAGGTCGACAGACGCTGTGGACTTAACCACCCAGTGTCCGACGCGACGGACAGCGTCCGACGCCTCCGTCAGGAGCGTCCGTCGCCCAGAAAACAGTTCTATCAACTTCGTTTTTCGTCGCGATGAATATGGAAGTTGTTCTAGGCTATCTTACGGTCAACGTAGGCTTGCTTAGAGCTATGGAAGACAAGTGTGCACCACACCTAGTTCATGAAGCTTTCCTAAGTCAAGCTACTAGTCTCAACCCCTCTTAATAGTACGGTCAAAGATAAAAAGAGAAACCCTATCTATTTCTAAGTGTCCTTCATCACCTTATGGCACTTAGCCTATCATTTTAGGGTCTTCATCATGTCTCCTTGAAATCCGAAACGATATCCATCTTGGGGGCTAAGTGATGACCATTAATGCCCATTCTTGTTGATCACTATGGCTAAGCTACGCATAGCCTCTGCAAAACACACGTTAGCCATAATAATCTCTAATTGTCGTTAATCACCGAAACCAACTAGGGCAATGATTCTTCAGTGTTGTCATTCATGCATGTGCATTAATTCACCTAGTAACATAGCCTTTTTTAAAAGACATAAAATATATGCTAAACATCTTCTCTAAGGAAGTACCATAAGTGTTTGGCACATTGGAGCAAGGTTGGAAAGAAAGAAACGAGAAAGGAGCAAGACAGGGACGACGAACGCTGGCGCCAGACGCTGTCTCCAGGGGACGGACGCGTCCGACGGAAGGCCCTAACTCAGCCTCAGTACACAAAGTGCGACAAACGCTGAAGAGAGTCGGTCGACAAGGCGACAGACGCGTCCGTCGACAAGGCGACAGACGCGTCCGTCGGGTTTGGGAGCTCTCTGGGTGCTCTCTGCTTGCGCGACAGACGCAGACGACAGACGCTGGGCTAGACTCAGGCGAGCGTCCGTTGGACTGAGGAACTCACTGACACAAGCAACAGACGCTGCAGAGCGTCCGATGGTAAGGCAACGGACGCGTCCGACGGACACAGGAGCTCTCTGGATACTCTCTGCATACGCGATGGACGCTGGCGACGGAGCGTCCGACACCCACGACACACGCAATAACGGCTAGTTTTTTAGGGGTGCTTATTTAAAGGCTTGTGGCCGGTTGGAGCTCTCTCGCTCTCGGACTTTTCACTTGTCATACTCTCTTGTGAGCTCTCAAGCACCTCTCCCACTCATCTCTTTGATCCTTTGCTCATTCCAAAAGAGTCTAGTACATACAAGTGCATTGCTTAGTGATTTGCATCTAGAAGCACTTGGTGATCGTTCTTGCTGCGGATTTTCTTGTTATTCTTGGTGTTTGTCAACGCCTAGACGGCTTGGAGCAAGAAGGAGGAATCAACACGAGTTGGTGATTGTTCGTGGTTGATCCCGGTGATTGTGAGAGGGCTTGTACCCACCTCGGCGGAGCGCCAAAGGGTAACTCTAGTAAATTGCTCGTGTCATTGAGTTACTCTCATTTGGGTGGATTCTTGTGGCGCCCGGGTAGTGGGATAGGCTTGTGATTGCCTATTAGCCACCGAATTACCATTTGAGTAGTCGACACAACGGGGACTAGCTTGGTGACAACCAAGTGAACCTCATGAGAAAAATCTTTGTGTCATCTTGTCTCCCGGCTACTCATTGGTTTTCATAGTGATTGATTCTTCATATTGACATCCTTTGATCACAAGACATCGGTATAACAATCACCCTCTTCCTAGCATTTACATTGTTTCATATCTTGCTTAGTTAGCTCTCTTAATAGGTTGTTAGTTTAGTTTGTTAGTTGTTCTTCCTAGCTAGAGTTGAGTACTTTAGGTTCTTGCTATTGCTTGTTAGGCACTTAGCTAATTAGAATTGTTTTGGATAGGTGGCTCTGCACCCCTTGTAGAGCTAGAGCAAAAAGTTTTATTAGGCTATTCACCACTCCTCTAACCATCTAGGACCTTTCACCCGCGAGGGGCTTCCGGAAGAGCACTGTGCACCAAATGTTTGTACTGCATGCAGTTCGCCATCACCTCCTCTTCAGAGTCACGTGTCGCTGAGTCACTATTGTCAGCACCAGGTAAGGTGTGGCCATATTGCCTTCGCCATATCCATTGTCCATGAGACCATGACCCATCAGCAATGAATCTCTAAATCTGAAGATTTAACAATGCCTTGTTTACCATTTATTTCTTTCACCTAAACTCTGAACCAGATAGAGAAGAAATATGGATAGATCCACAGATGTCCATACTCCTTACAATATGCTCATTGACGGGATTTATGTCTCAGCCCCTCAAGTCAATGGGGAACTTCTTACATTTAATTTCTTTGGTGCTCCTGCTATCAAGTGTTTAAATCCCGCTTTCTACAAGTAGTATTAGTTCAATGATACAAGAATCAAATGGGTTACTTCCACTAGAGACCCTCTACATCGAATAGAAGCATGAAAAAGGAAATAAATGAAACCAAAAGACGAAAAGCTGGACACACAAATCAACTGTGGTCCATTTTTTGTTCCCTGAAGAAGTATGATCCATCTTTTTGGGGACGAGCCATATACTCACCAGGTAACTTCATCTAATTTATCGGTTTCTTGAACCAAGTGTCTGGGTGCAACTTCTCCTCTTGTAAAATTTGTGAACTGTGGAGAATGTTGCCTTCTCAGTAACTTCAGTTAATCTGCCATTCTCTTGCTTGTGCAAACCCATGCTGGTTACCAAATCCGATTTGTCTCCCTCTGTCTTTGACAGGTTTTTTTGTGCTTTGTTGTTGTTTACTTCCTTGATTGTCATTGTGCTATTCTGTGTCTCCGTATGCTCTGAAGTCTTCACATTCGTCAAGTCTTTCCCACCACTGATATCTACATCCTCTTTGGCCTCAATGTGCTCCTTATGTGAACCCTTCTCATGATCTGAAATGCTATCATTTGTTTGCTTCAAGATTTTCTTTGGCCTCCCTCTTCGTCGTTTCATAGTCTCTGAACTGATTCCCTTTTCGCATGTCGCTTCCACAGATCCAAACTTATCTCCTTCCGGGTCAGATTGAGTTAACCCAATAGCATGTTCAGCTACATGGCATATAGAAATCATTACATCATATGGAGTGGTAAAACAAAATGACATTGAATTGAACTGAATGCTAGCAAAATGTAACTCAGTCTATGATCTAAGAGATGGTACAGAGTATTCATATAAAAAATCATATGTATTATCAATTCCTTTTCCACACCATGCAAGGAGTATTACTCAGAAATTAGGGTGGGGGGGGGGGGGGGGGGGTCTGACCCTCTGACCCATGTGCTGGCTTGTTGTAGGAAGTTCCAATTTGGAACATCAAAATGTGTGCTACTATATAATGAGCCCAAAATGTCGAAAGAGCTCCAAGTTAACCTTGAATGATCCCATGAG